>REGO01000535.1:475957-521957 GCA_010120015.1 Rhombomys opimus
CCTTAGGAGAAGACCAATATTATATTCTGGCTCAGGAGTCCAGATTATCATTCTGAGTGGTCAATTTCTGTTTAGTGTTCAATAAATCTCTGTTGAGTTGAGTCTGGTGTCTGAGTGGTCAGTGAGCAGCTATTCCTGAACCTGTAACAGTTGTTTGTTTCATTTTATCTTTTTTAAATTTCACTAAAAAGAAAAAAAGCCTGTCCCTTCCAATGTCCTAATGAAGTATTATAATTTATTGTAGTTGATTTTAAGTTTTAGCTTTTATATTACATGTTCATTTTCCAAAATTATCTTTTTTGTTGAATGTAGTAATCTAGGTTTATTCTCCTGCATATTAGTACATACTGTTCACTGTACCATTTATTGAAAATATTGTCTTTTTTCAATGTGCTATCTCAGAAATTTTATTGAAGAATATATTTGGCTGAAAAAATGTTGGACTACTTCTAGGTTTATGTGCCTAATATTATATGAGTACTAGATTGTTTTAACCATAAAATTTCAATATTAGCTAAAGAAGAGGGTGTATGCTTTTTTTCATCCCCTCCCACATGAGACTTAAGTAACAGGAGGAATGTTATCACATCTAAGCCAGCTTGATATACATAATGATTTCTAGGGCCTGCAGAGACAGCATGAGGTACTATCTTAAAAGAAAAAAAAAAGAAAAAAAAAACACACACACAAAAAGTAACTAAGGCTGACAAGAGGGCACACCTTCAAAGAGTGATCTTAACATTCTTGCTGAAAGGTGTTTTGAGAGCCCGAGTGACAGCGCTAGGACCCATATGGAAACTTCTCAAGATGGAAATAGACAAGTTTACTCCCTACGTGTAAAACAAAATAATAAAATTTTCGGTACACATTTACATCTAGTTGGACAATGTTTCCTCCTATCTTTGTGGTAGTAACTAATTTGGTTGGTTACTTCTTTATATTCTTTTTATACATATATTTCTAGAATTACAGTTCTATGAGAAATGCCATTGATATTTAATCTAGAAAGAAATGAGCAAATACTGGCTATCTTTCCAAGATGGTTAAAAGAAAGATTAGAACACTTCAAAAAAATGAACATGACAGAATCAATCATAAATTGATATTTGCTAAAATATCAATAATAATGGGTTCAGTACTATCAATATTTGGAAAATAATTAATAATATTTTGTTTATGACTGTTATAATATTGTGATATTATATTTATATAATTATATTTATATAGTATAACTTAATTGTATTATAATTATTATATTATTTAACCAAGCAGAGATCCTTTTCTAATTTTTTAATTGTTATTTTATTTATTTTTTATTTATTACAATTTATTCACTTTGTATTCCAGCTGTAGCCACCCCCCTCATCTCCTACAAATTCAGCCCACCCTTCCTCTTTTCCCATGCTCCTCACCCAGTACACTGATAGGGGAGGTCCTCCTCTCCTTCCTTCTAACCCTAGTCTATGAGGTCTCATCAGGACTGGCTGCATTGCCTTCCTCTATGGACTGGTAGGCTGCACTTCTCTCAGGGATAGGTGATTAAAGAGCCAGACACTGAGTTCAAGTCAGAGACAGACCCTGTTCCCCTTACTAGGGAACAAAATTGAAGACTGAGCTGCCATGGAGTACATTTGTGCAGGGGTGCCAGGTTATCTCCATGAATGGTCTTGATCAGAGTATCAGTGTCAGAAAAGACCCCTATGCCTAGAATTTTTTGGTTCTGTTCTTATAATCATAGTGTTCCTTTCCCCTCCAGGTCTTGCATCTCCTCCTCCTTTCTAAGATTCCTGTACTCTGCCCAAAGTTTAGCTATGAGTCAGCATCTGCTTTAATACATTTTTGGGTAGGGTCTTTTAGAGGCCCTCTGTGGTAGGCTCCTGTCCTGTTCCCTGTTTACTCCCTCCCTCTCTGATGTCTATCCTGTCTGCCTTTCTGAATGAGGATTGATCATCTTACCCAGGATCCTCTTTCTTGTTTAGATTTGTTAAGTATGCAGATTTTGGTATAATTATCCTATATTATATGTCTAAAATCAACTTATAAGTGAATATATTCCCATTGTCTCCTTCTGCTTCTGGGATACCTCACTCAGGATGATCTTTTCAATATCCCACCATTTGCCTACAAATTTCATGATTTCCTTGTTTTTAATTGCTGTGTAGTATTCCATTGTACAAATATACCACAATTTTTGAATCATTCCTACATAGAGGAAAATCTGGGTTGTTTCCAGGTTCTGGATATTATGAATAAAGTTGCTATGAAAATGGTTGAGCAAACGTCCTTGTTGTATGGTTGAGCATCTTTTGGATATATGCCTAGGAGTGGTATAGCTGTGTCTGGAGGTAGCACTATTCCTAAATTTCTGAGAAAGCACCAGATGGATTTCCAAAGTGGTTTTATAAGTTTACATTCTCACCAGCAATGGAGGAAGGATTCCCCTTTCTCCTAATCTTTGCCAGCATATGTTGTCTTTTGAGTTTCTGAAAATCTTAGCCATTCTGATGGGTATACAGTAAAATCCCAGGGTTGTTTTGCTTTTCATTTCCCTGATGACTAGGAATGTTGACTATTTCTTTAAATGTTTCTCTGCCATTCCATATTCCTCTATCGAGAATTCTTTTTTTCTTTTTTTAATTTTTATTTTTTTAATATTAAACACAGGTTATTTACTTTGTTTCCCATACTTAGCTTCCTCCCTCATTTCCTCCCAATTCCACCTTCCCTCCCTCATCTCCTCCCTGCCCCTTTCCAAGTCCCCTGATAGGGGAGGACCTCCTCCCCTTCCATCTGACCCAAGCTTATCAGGTATCTTCAGGACTGGCTGTAATGTCTTCATTCCACAAGGGCAAAATATATCAGGGTACGGGGGTCCTCTACAGGGGTACTACCTCTCCAACCAAGGACCATGCACGGATACAACCCAGAACCATGGCTCAGATACAGCTTAAGGCAGCTAAGCATCCAAGTGGGTTACCCTAGTAAGGGGTACAGGGACCACCTCTTTTTTTAAATTTTTCATTTTTTTAATGTTAGTTACAATTTATTAACTTTGTGTCACAGCTGTATCCCTCTCCCTCATTCCCTCCAAATCCCACTCTCCCTCCTACCAAGTCATGAGCATGAGAGATCTTTCCATCTTCTGATATCTTCTTCTATTTCTTTCTTCAGAGACTTGAAGTTCTTTCATACATGTCGTTCACTTGCTTGGTTAGAGTTACACCAAGGTACTTTATGTTCTTTGAGGCTGTTGTGAAGAGAAGTGTTTCTCTAATTTCTTTCTCAGCCCATTTGTCTTTTGTATTCAGGAGAGCAAATGATTTCTTTTTCTTTCTTTTTTTTTTCTTTTTTTTTTTAGTTAATATTGTGTACAGCCACAATGTTTAAGCTGTTTATCAGTTGGTAGAATTTTGGGGGTCACTCTTGTATACTATCATATCATCTGAAAATAGTGATACTTTGACTTCTTCCTTTCTGATTTGAATTCCCGTAATTTCCTGGTCGTCACATCGGGCACCTGACAAGTGGAAGAGGTGCTGTATCTAACATGGACTCTGTTGCTTGCTTTTGAATTAGTTTCCCCTGGCAGAGCTACCTTGCCTGGTCTCAGGGGATGAAGATATGCTCAGTCCTGATGTGTTTTAATGTGATGGGGATGGTTAATAGTGGTGAGAAGGTTTCCCTTTTCTTGGGAGAAAGGGAGAGGGGAAGGGGGATGGAGGGGAAGTATGGAGGCCTGGGAGGAAGGAAGGGAAGGGGCACCCTTGGGATGTAAATAAACTGATAGAAATATGTGTGTGTGTATAAAGAAAATATGTGTAACTCTAATGAATGATAAATTAATTCAGCAGTTACAAAATAAAAAGGATTAATTATGAACAAGTTATTTTTAATGAAACTAATTGCCACAAATGGCCAAATCAATATTATCAAATGTATAACTTATTTAATTGTATTTTAAAGCACTAAAATTTCATCACTTCATCTAAGTGAGCATGCTAATCAATATACATAAAAGTAAAGGTAAACTTTTTCAATAATAAAAGTGTAGCTAGTGATTGAATATATTCTATTTTATGGATAATAGAGTTGTATCTAGGAAAAATTATAGTCTTTCAAGCTTACATTAACAAACTGTATTATAAAAATATGGATAAGCAAAATCCAAAAGCTATGTTGTTTCAGTTCTTGTAGTCTAGCTGAAATCTGTCTGAATATTCTTACCACTAGGCTCTATTTTAACTGAACATTTCTTTTTAAAGCGGAAAGTACAAGGTGTATGAGTCTCTGGGAAGACTCCTGTGTTCAAGTTTTCTGGTTCTGTTGCTCTCCTTGTAGAGTTCCAGTCTTCTCCAGCTCTTACTATTTCCCACATCTTACATAAGATTCCATGCACTCTGCCCAACAGCTGGCCAAGAGTCTCAGCATCTGCTTTGATACTCTGCAGGGCAGAGGCTTTCAGAGGCCTGCTGTGGCAGGTTCCTAGGTTGTTTCCTGTTTTCTTCTTTTTCTGATGTCCATCCTCTTTGCCTTTCAGGATGGGGATTGAGAGTTTTAGTCGGGGTCCTCTCTCTTGATTAGTTTCTTTAGATGTACAGATTTTCTCCAACCAAGGACTTTTCATGGAGATAACCTAGAACCCATGCACAGAAGTAGCACATGGCAGTTCAGTGCCCAAGTTGGTTTCATAGTAATGGGAACAGGACTGCCTCTGACATAATCTGATTGGCCTGCTCTTTGATCACCTCCTCCTGAGGCTGGAGCAGCCTTACCAGGCCACAAAAGATGACAATGCAGCCACTCCTGATGTGATCTGATAGACTAAGATCAGAAAGAAGGAGAAGAGGACCCCCCCATCAGTGGACTTGGGGAGGGGCATGTGTGAAGAAGGGGGAGAGAGGATGGGATCGGGAGGGGAGGAGGGAGGGGCTTATGGGGGATACAAAGTGAATAAAGTATAATTAATAATAACAAAAAAGTACAAGGTGATTATAAGCATCAGTTCACATTTCATAACAGTCTATTAATTAGGAAACCTTACAATCTCATCAACACCAATTTATTACTTTTGTATTGACAAAACAATTCAGGGAATTAAATTGAAGGCTGCTGGGAAAGTTCTGTATATTTAGTTGATCTGTAATTTTAAGAGGGAAAATGTTAAATTTTATCATATTAATAAATAATTAGAGATGTATCCATTACAAAGTTAACCTACAGCATTTCATTTTTGCTTGCCCATTGAGAGGTAAGTTTATATCTTAATAATTCATCATTCATGGGAATAGCAAGCAACTCTTTAAAAACTCCATGAAATGAAACATCAGACTTTATAGATGTATGAATTAAAATTTGATAACAAATCTGTAAATGTTAAATAACAATTAATCTTCTATTCAACATAGAGTATTATTATCAAACAATAATTTAAAGTGTTTAATTAATTAAATTTTGAGACAAAGTCTCAACACTAACCCAAACTATCCTTGACTCATGGCAATCCTCTTTTTAGTCTCTTGAATACTTGGACTATAAGAATGAACTACCGTGCTCTGCTAATAATTTAATTTGTTCTGTTAGTATATAAGTTTTAGGGAAAGTATTGATACAGATCAATTTATTATGTATTTATGTTTCTTTTTATCATCATAACTTAATAATTGTTGATAATCTATGATAAAGGGAAAAGATACTTATGATAGACTATTCGTCAAAGACTTTCAGTTATGCATGTGAAAAATGGCAAAGTATTCAATGAATTTTCTCATATTATTAAATAAAAGTAATTCTTTGATTTTTTTTGTTGAATGTAGTTTCACAAAAGTTTTGCATTTATATGATGAAAAGGATACTAACACAGCAAAGCAGTGGAAAGTTTTACTTGTCATTGAACAAATTAGTCAGATTTTTATTCTTCCCCACTGAACACTTTTTGATAATGATTAGCATGTTATGGATAAAAAGTACAAGAATATAAGACATTATCAAAATATGTAATATAAAACTTATATAAAGGATTTAATGGGAAGGTATGTAAAGGGTCTAATGGGAAATCAATGAAATACCAGTATATTACATTTCATTTAGAGTAAGCAATTAAATTTGATTATTAAGGATAAACTTTTACTTCTAAACAGAGAACCATAAAAGAAAAGAAACATCATTATAGAAGCTAATGCTTTCTTTAAATTTAATACATTGTTTTAGATGGAGAAAGTAAATAATATAATTATAAGTAAATGTTAATAGAATCAATATTTTGTATTTTATACATAATGGTGAAATTATTTTAAAATAATTTTCAAAATTTAGATATCATGTCAATTAATATGAATTAATTATCCCATGGGTTTTTTTGGAAAAATTAAAAATGTTTACTCTACTCCAACAAAGACAATACAAGAAAATGCAATTGAGAGAATATGACTCATTTGTGATTTTGTTTGTTGGTTGGTTGGTTGGTTTTGTTTTTGTTTTTCCAGACAGGGTTTCTCTGTGTAACAGAGCCCTGGCTCTCCTGGACTGTGTAGACATGGCTGTCATTGAACTCACAGGCTGTCATTGCCTCTGCTGAAGGCTGGAATTAAAGGCTTACTGCAACAATGCCTGGCCCTCATTTCTGTTTCTTAACAATTATAAATAAGAAACCATCTGAAAACTGGATTGTCAGCTCAGTCCTACATATAAGAAAATTCCACATGCATCGTCGTTTTTGTAATCTTGTGTACTACTTTCATGCTTTCAATGTTGAAAATAATGCAATAAACTCAGCGGCCAAACTGAGGAAAGCAATGTGATTTTTATTATACTTAACATACATTATTGTAAGT
The DNA here is from genome assembly GCA_010120015.1 of Rhombomys opimus. Classification (NCBI taxonomy): domain Eukaryota; kingdom Metazoa; phylum Chordata; class Mammalia; order Rodentia; family Muridae; genus Rhombomys; species Rhombomys opimus. The sequence continues at coordinate 482,788 of REGO01000535.1, forward strand.
TCTCATGGGAAAAGTGGGTTTTTTGTTTCATAATTACTATTTTTTTCATTTTTATTATCATTTTATTTTTGAAAATGTATTCACTTTGTATCCTGGTTGTAGCCCCTCCCTCATCCCCTCACTGTCACACCCTTTCTCCCTCTTCCCTCCCTATCCCTATTCCCTGGTCCACAGAGGGGAAACTCCCCCCCACTGTCTAGTCAACTCTAGCCTATCAGGTCCCATCAGGACTGCTCAGATCCTCTTCCTCTCTGGGCTGGCTAGGTCACCCCACTAGGGAGAAGTAATCAAGGAGCAGTCAGCAGAGTTCATGTCAAAGACAGTCTCTTCTCCCCTTACTAGGGAATCAACCTCGAGGCTTTGCTGTGCATGGATTACATCTGAGTAGGGGGTGTAGGTCCTGTCTATGCAAGGTCTTTGGATGCAGCAGTCTCTGCATCCCCCACCCCCTCCCCAAGCTGGGCATTTTTGGCTTGTTTTTCTTCTTGTGGAGCTCATGTCCACTCCATGTCCTTCTATCTCCCCCTTCTTCTATAAGACACCCTGAGCTATGTTCAAAGTTTGGCTGTGAGTCTCTGCATCTGCTTAGATCCCTTGCTGGGTGGAGTCCATTAGAAGAAATCTGTGGTTGGCTCCCATCCTGGTCCCTCTCTTGTATGGCTTTTGTTGTCTATCTTGTTTTCCCTTCTGAATAAGAATTAAGCATCTTCCCTGGGGTCCTCCTTGTTGCTTAGTTTATTTAGCTCTGTAGATTTTAGTATGCTTATCTTATATTATATGGCTAATATCCACTTATAAGTCAGTACATATTATGTCTGTCTTTCAGCTCACTCAGATGATCTTTTCTAGTTCCCATCACTTACTTGCAAATGTAATGATTTCCTTATTTGTGATAGCTGAGTAATACTCCATTGAATAAATGTACCACAATGGCTGTATCTATTCTTCAGTTGAAGGACATCTAGGTTGTTTCCAGATTCTGGCTATTACATATAAAGCCTCCATGAACATAGTTGAGCAAATGTCCTTGTATGGCTGAGCATCTTTCAGATATATATGCCCAGGAGTGGTATAGCTAAATGTCAAATGAAACTAACTTTAAAAAATCTAGTTTCACTTACAAGAGATCAATTACCTAAATGTAACATACTTGAAAAGTATCTAAATTTTAAACAGAATCTAGGAACAGAAAAAAATTAAGCAAAAACACATATCCAAAAAGTATTCTGACAGCAAGTATGATACTGTCATAAAATTGCGATTCTGAAGAGAAGTAATGTGTGGATTGATGGACAGTTGTGAGCCCATTGAAAACTGTCAATAAAAATGTATTCTGTCACCTCCTCCTAAGGGGGGAGCAGCCTTACCAGGCCAAGGAAGATGACAATGCAGCCACTCCTAATGAGATCTGATAGACTAAGATCAGAAGGAAAGAGAGGAGGACCTCCCCTATCAGTGGACTTGGGGAGGGGCATGCATGAATAAGGGGGAGGGAGGGTGGGATCAGGAGGGGAGGATGGAGGGGCTTATGTGTGATACTAAGTGAATGAAGTGGAATTGATAAAAATGTAATCAGTAAACACTTAATTCATGCTTTACTATCCCATGATTAACATCTTTGGAACTTTTTTCAGTATTGAGTGTTTTTTTCAGTAAAATTCTGTGCAATACATGATTGAAAAAAAACAAGTGTTCTTTATTTTTTCTTCACACTCAACTACCAATTATTAATTTCGAATTGTCAAAATTTATTTTAAGTTATAAATTATATGAAGCAGTTTAGATAAAAAGTATAAAATCCACTGATTAGACAATTACTCTAACATAGTATTAGTCAGACTGTGTTATAAGTGCCATGGATAGGGAATTCTACTGTGGGATGGAGAAGCTCAAACTTATCCACAAATTTCAACAATTGACTAAAGATGACCTATATTTACTCCTTGAAATTACAGCAAACTATATTTGAGATTGCAAAATTATATTAAAGCCAATGCAAGCCTCGTGATCACATTCCCATACTGTTTGCTGACTATCATCTATGTATTTGTGTATCTATGTATCTTTCTATCTATCATCGATCTATCTACCTATCTGTCATCTATCTACCCATTATCTATCTATCTATCTATCTATCTATCTATCTATCTATCTATCTATCACCTCTCTATATACTTATCTATCGTCTCCCTATGTATCAATTGTTGGTCTGTCTGTACTTATAGTTTTATGTTCCAGTGGCTTTCATAACCTTGACCATTCTTCTATGAGCCTAAAGACATAGATATCCCTAATTTCACTGATAATTAAATAGGTAATCATTGCTATCTATTTTAAATAAAAAACTAAACAAGCACAAGCTGAACAACAAAATATACCTCTAAGAGCTCACACCAACATAAGATTTGAAGCTAAGAAATGATGTGTGAACTTTGTATCTTAAATACATACTTAATATATGCAAGAAATATGCAATATCATGCTCATTTTTCTTTAATCTAAGGATGTATCATAACCATCTGGACCTAATGTTAATAGAGTATATGTGTTATGGTCTTGTATGACTAACAATTGACTCAAAATCAAAAGATATATCATGCCAAGCTCAGTGATACAGTGATGTTTATATATTTATAAGGTATTTATTTAACAACATATTATATGTTCAATTTTAAAACTACTACAAGTTTGATAGTTGAATAAAAAAACAAAGCTTATGCTTTCTGGTGGATCTTCTAATTTGATAATCATGACATTTTGGATATATATATATATATATATATATATATATATGGCTAGTCTATATAGTGAGTTTTACAATATGTGAAGATTAATCATATTAAAGGTATTTCAAGAAACTGAGAAACACTGCTGTTTCTGTAGGCAAATTAAGGACACAAAATATTGTGCTTTTTTCTGTATAATTTTCTGTATAATTTTTCTGTATATATATATATATATATATATATATATAATATATATATATGGCTAGTCTATATAGTGAGTTTTACAATATGTGAAGATTAATCATATTAAAAGTATTTCAAGAAACTAAGAAACACTGCTGTTTCTCAGGCAAATTAAGGACACAAAATATTGTGCTTTTTCTGTATAATTTTGGTTCATTTTCATATTACACAGAACTTTGAGCTCTTTCCACCTCATTAAATGTCCATGAATACTTAACCTACATATTTTTATGAAATATATTTAGTTCACTCTGAAAAAATAAGGAAGAGAAGCATCAAATTAAAATGACTTCAAACATTACACAGAACTTTGAGCTCCTTTCACTACGTTCAATTTTCATGCATGTCTAAACTCTTCAAAATTGTGTAATAAATGCTTATTGCAGTAACAAAAAGATATTAAAAGCATCAACATTTAAAACAAAAGCAAGGTAATTTCTAAGATTTCAGAGAAGTTTAAACTTTCTCCTACATTAAATGCACATAAATATTTAAGCTATGAAATATTTTATGATATATTTTTATAATATAAAATAGATATTAAAGTCATCAAATATAATAACCTGTTATCTTCAAAGCATAACATCCTGACCTAGATCCAACCTGTCAAAACAGTGATACACAAAACCAAACCAACCCAACAAACAAAAAATTCTTCATATTAGTAGTTAACAGTCATAGATCCAGCTAATGACATTATTTAATTGCAAAAATATGAATCAGTAAATCATGATACTACATCTAAGCACATATTATTAAGTAGAAGAAACCGGTTTTAAGAAGAAAATGAAACTAAAGCTGGTGTGGTGGTTTAGCATAAGTTTGCCATGCAGCCTAAAAATCTGAGATTGCTGCCCAGAACCCATGTCAACGTGGGAAGAGAGAAACAGCTATATAGTTTTGGCCTGTGATTTCTATCTGTTCTCAGTTTCATTGACACACCATACAACACACACACACACACACACACACACATGCATACATATACATAAACACACAGACACACATGCACATGTGAGGGCACACACATAACAATAACAAATTTCTAGATATTCTAGAATTCTATGCATACAGTAATCTGGAAAAGGTAATAGTAATGAGATAAGTTTGGTAGCTACAAAGATTGTATTCCGTTCGTAGAGTGTGGGAATGTCCTGAACAATGGTAGATATCAGGCTATGAAAATATTCTATGTTAGGCAATATTAGCATATACTTATAAACTTACACATTGTTTGAGACAAAGGGACTAAACAAAGGATAAAATGGACCCTAAATTAAATTATGTATTTGTGATGGATATAAACATGGAAGATTATTGACGTTCAGTAATGTGCCCACTCTCCTGAGTCAGGCTGGCAGTGGGAGAGGGGTTTTGTAGGAGGGATGGTCTATGTCAGAGTACATAAAAAATCGATATGCTCTAAGGATGAAGCTGATCATTTTTAAAAATCATTATATGAAATAGAAAACTTAGTTACTGTATTCACATTTTAATAAAATCCTGGTAATATTATTTGCTAAATTTTTGTCAATAAATTTTGCCATGCGAAATTAGACTTATTGACGTTAACAACAACAACAACAAAAAAGATCAAGGAATACAGAGTCTGCACTGTGTGCTCAGCCCCATTTGGCTTGGGAAACGGCCTGTCACTTATGATTTTCAAATAATCATAACTTTGACAAGCATCATTCTTACTATTTTCATTTTCTTTGTCCAAGATAACAAATGAGGTGTAGTGAGTGATCTATGACACAGCAGGCAAACAGTCAATAGCTGATTTCATAAGTGGTTCTGAGGTAGGAATTTTTTCTTCTGGAAAATATACTTTTACTGAAAGAAATTCTTAGGGACAAGAGAAAATGACAATTATGAGAATATAAGCTATGATAAAGTGTGAAGTGATATAATTCACATACAATTAAAGCTGACATAATTGAGAAAGGTGGGGAACAGATCATTAAGCAATGGCTTGAGTTCTTTTAAAGTGGATGAAAAACTTCAATGTTCCACAACAAAAGAAACATAAGAAACACAAAGAAAAGTATATAAAGTTCATATCATGTTTCTGGTTTCTTACAATTAGAAATAAAATAAATGTGATTTTAAAGCAAGATATTTTTATCATAGATTTATTTACCCTTTGAAGATTTCAGTCAGTATATTTTTATCATTCTGTATCCCATTACCCCAACTTTCACAATTCCTCCCCTCTTCCTTACTCATCTGACTTAATGCACTTTCGTTATCTTAAAAGAAAGAGAGAGAGAGAAAGACAGAGAGAGAAAAAAGAAAGAATGTAAAGAGTCACAAAAAACCTATGGTCTCCTTTGAGGTGACCAGCTTTTCTTGAACCTGGGGCTAGGCTGGAGTGTCGTTGATATTACTGGTGCCACTTCACTGAAGGAAAGTAATTTTCCCTCTCCCAACAGCTATTATTTGTGAATACATTCCTGCATAAGGGTTGGACTTCCTGCCATCTCTGATGAGATTTTGCCTGGAGTAAGTAAGCTTTTGCAAGTCTTCTGTGTGTTATCAGTCCCTGCGAGTTCATGTGCTCATCCCCCATCTGTCTCTACAAAATGTTATTTCCTTAACATAATCCAGAATCCATGGCTCTTGGAATTTTTCTATCCTCTTCTTGTACATAGATTCCTGAGCATTCCATTTTTGGTTAGCACTCAGAACTCTCCTCCTCTCTGCATGTTGCCTATGTTAATGACCCTCTTCTTCAAGAGGAATCTATGATGGAAGTTGAGAGACACTCTGATCTGTGGGCATATTGTTATGTTCTGGACCATTGGCCAAAGAGGTCCATCAGAGCGTCAAAAATTATGTCATTTTCAGTGATGCTGGTTTCCCTTCGCAACTTGAGAAGAAACCCCTAATGCTGAATACACTACGACCTTATGGTATAAAACATATACCTGGTACTCAACTGGAGTGTTCACCCTAATAGATAATGTTCAAATTTTCTAGAAGTTGCTACACTCATTACTGGAGTAGAAAAGTGACCATCAACATTACCCAGCTACAAATTCTGTGAATTATGAATGACTGGCCTGTAACTCCAACCAAGGACTATGCATGGAGATAACCTAAGACCCCTGCACAGATGTAGCCCATGGCAGTTCAGTACCCAAGTGGGTTCCATTGTAATGGGAACAGGGACTGCCTCTGACATGAACTGATTGGCCTGCTCTTTAATTACCTTCCCCTGAGGGGGAAGCAGCATTACCAGACCACAGAAGAAGACAATGCAGCCACTCCTGATGAGACTTAATTGAATAGGATCAGAAGAAAGGAAAAGAAGTCCTCCCCTATCACTGGACTTGGGGAGGGACATGCATGCAGAGGGTGGAGGAAGGGAGGGATTGGGACGAGAGGAGAGAGAGAACCACGGGGGGGGGTACAAAATGAATAAAGTGTAATTAATAAAGAATTTTTTAAAAAAGAAACGAAGACACAAAATGAAAAAAAATATATATAGCCACTGGCCAAAAGTGGTACAAATGTAAGAAAGTAACTAATAACTTTTTATTGGAATTAGGCCCACTCCAAAAGTTGGCAACCACAAAAGATACTGGTAATGATGCCAAAGATTCAAAGAATAGATAGGCCAGGACCAATAGAGGAAATTTATGTCAGGTCTATATATCTGGCTAATACCTGTTGCTAGTCATGTGTGGAGCCTAGAAGAGTACTGCCTGCTCTTACAGCATTAGCCAGCATAATCTCTAACTACTTTACACATACTAATCTTATATCCACAGATAAGGTTTAGCTTTGTAATCTTCTCTCACAGAAGACTTTATTTTGCAGCCATAACCATTACAGAAAGGCACAAGCAGTCAAAATATAGAGATCAACTGACCGTGGAGTTTCCTGCCCCACATGTCCGTCTACAACACAGCTCTTGAACCTGAGGGTCAGAGAGCATGGTGGGAAAAAATGGAGCAGAGACTGTAATAACCAGTGGGCTACGGTGTCTTCTGTGAGACTGTGACTTTTAGATATGACAAGGGTGTGTGCCCGTGAAGTCACAGCCACATCGTCCTTAAAGAATGCATAAACAATTCCACCAATTTAAAGTTTAAAAGAAACACGGTGACAGTATAGAAAAATTTGAAACTTTTCTATGTGATGTGATGATTCCATTTATAAGTCTCAAAATATTTTTTATTACACAGTCTTAACTTTTTTGATGCAAACTAAATTTTCTTGTTCAAATTTCTCAGAAAAAAACAGACAAAACACATGATGCATACATTTCTAAAATTATATGAACATGCAGAAGAAACAAAATGAGACAATTTAGATACGTCTCTCTCTAACTTTTCCAGACAACAAAGGAAATGTGCAAATTCAGAATTATAGCTTCTGAAAGAAGTCTGACACATGAACAAAGAAGCTGCTGATTTGAAGAATTCTCTAACAACTTTGCTGGATGAACTGGATTGAAGATTTTAAAAAACTTATCACTGTGTATCAGGAGAGTACTATGAAGTTATATACCACTCTCCATAATATAATATCTGAATCTGTGTTATTGACTTATCTTAAGATACATAAGAACCCTAGAAAAAATAAAATTAATGAAAGAACAAATACACATTAAGCAGACCTCTTTCTTCCGAAGAACACCAATTTCAGAAAGAGGCCACTTCCTTATGGAACTAAGGGTTTATTCTTGCTAATCTGCATTATACGTAAGATGCTTTTTTAATTAAGAAAAACGAGATGAACTAATGTTTCAAAGACACTAGATCAATCTCATCTGAAATGCCTTAGAAGAACCTACATAAAATATAGATTGAGAGACATTCACCCCAGTGAATTAATTCTTTCTCACAAAACACTAAATCTTAAAAAAAAATAACTTTATTTATGCATTCACTTTATATTTTGAATGCAGCCCCCTCCCTCCTCTCCTCCTGGTCACATCCTCCAACTCTGTTCCCCCTTCCCCCTCCCTTTCTTCTCCAAAAAGTGAGGCCTCCCTAATACCATAAACTGACTGCAGCATATCAGGTCGCATCAGGACTGAGTGCATCCTCTTCTACTGAGGCCACCAAGGCAGCTCCAGCTAGGCAGAAGTGATCCAAAAGCCAAATGCAGACAACAGAATTCATGTCATAGACAGCCCTGCTCCACTTGCTAGGGAACCCACACGAAGACCAAACTGCCTATCAGTTACATGTGCATATGGATCCTAGGTCCAGTCCATGCATGCTCTTTGGTTGGTGCTTCAGTCTCTGTGAACCTCATAAACCTAGGTTAGCTGACTCTGCTGGTCATTCTGAGAAGTTCTTGTCCCCTCCAGGTCTTCTCCCCATACTTCCATAAGACCTCCTGAGATCTGCCTAATATTTGGCTGTTAGTCTCAGTATCTGTACCACTGAGGCTATTAATGATGCTCTGCCCTTCTTGCAGACAGGAACCTAGCATAAATATCTTCTGAGCGACCCTACCCATCAATGGATAGAAAACACTAATTTTAATCAGAGAAACAATACTGAACTACATGACCTAAATAGAGAGTAAAGAAAGCCACTTGAATTTTTTAGATAGATGTATATTATAAGTAATCTACTTCTAAATCCTGCAAATATCCAGGTGAGAAACAATTCAAGTCAAAAGTTGCAAAGAATAAAATCAAAATCTCCAAACCGAAGAAGTCTCTGAAGATGAAGATCACTGAATTCACATTTCTACAATTATGTCATGGCCACCATAATGACTAAGAATATGGAATGACAATTTTTGTCTGCTGTTGTACCACATTTTGTTATGATAAAAAGTCTCAGTTTTAGAAGAAATTATATATTTTTTCATAATTCATTTATAATGTATCCAGTCTCTTGTAGTTTATTAAGAAACAATAAAAGGGAGATCCACCATGGTGGCACCAACAACACAGAGTATCTGATTCATTCATATACAATTCCCATCTAAATACCAACACAATATTTTGCAGACCTTGAAAGAACAAGTCTCAATTTCATATGCACAAACAAAAAACCCAGACTTGCTAAAATAATCTTGTACAATAAAAGATATTCTGGAGGTATCTTTAGCCCTAATCTCAAGCTATATTACAGAGCAACAGTAATAAAAACGACATGGTACTGGCATAGAAACAGACTGAGGGATCAATTGAATTGAATTGAATTCCAGAACTAAAACCACACAAGTACAGAAACTTAATTTTTGACAAAGAAGCCAAAACCATACAATGGAAAAAAAGACAGTATTTTCAACAAATGGTGCTAGTCTAACTGGATGTTTGCCTATAGAAAAATGCAAATGCAGAGCAACACAAAAAATGCAGAGCAATATTTAAAGAAATGTTCAACGTCCTTAGCCATCAGGGAGATGCAAATCAAAACAAACTTGTGATTTCACCTTATACCTATCAGAATGGTTAAGATAAAAACTAGTGACAACACATGCTGGAAGGATGTGGAGAAAGGGGAACCCTCCTCCATTGCTGGTGGGAATGTAAACTTGTACAACCACTTTGGAAATTTATCTGGTGCTTTTTTAGAAAATTAGGAACAGTGTTACCTTAAGATCCAGTGTGTTTGTGTGTGTATATGTTAACATGTCTGTGTTTGTTCAGATCAAACTCCTGAACAGCAGACAAATACTCTACCAACAGAAATATAGCTTCCTCTTCAATCACATTTTTCCTATTTTTAATGAATTAAATTGTTTATTCAACTTATATCTCCATCATTGGTCTTTACCTCCTCTCCTGTTAGCCCTGCCCCCCTCCCGAATTCCTCCTTTCCTATTCCTCAGAATTGGGGAGCCTGCTTATTCACACACCCAACCTCATCTAGTTGCTTGAGGACTGAGTTTGTCTTCTTCCCCTGTGGACTGGTAGGACATTTCCACAAAGGGGGAAGTAATCAAAAAGCAGTCAACATAGTCCATGTCATAGATATACCTTGCTCCCTTTACTAGTAGCTCCACATGAAGCCTGAGGTGCCCATTGGCTACATATACGTAGAGGATCTAGGTCCATTGCAGTCCATGCATTGTCCTGGTGGATGCTTCAGACTCCATAGACCCTTCTGGGCCCTGGTTAGTTGTCTCTGCTAGTCTTCTTGTGGAGCTCTGTTTGCCGCTAATCCCATTTGGATAGAATTAGAAAAGATCATCCTGATGAAATAACCCAGACCCAGAAAGATACACGTAGCATATACTCACTTATAAGCAGATTTTAGTTATATAGTACAGAACAGGCATACTACAGTGCACAAACCACAAAAAGATAAGTAACAAGGAGGACCCAAGGGAGGATGCAAAAATCTCACTCGGAAGGTAAACAGAATAGACAGAGGTAGTGGTTGCAGAGTGGGAACAAGGTAAAAGAGGGAGTGCAGAGAGAACAAGGGTGGAGATCAGACCTGGGGAGAGCATGGGTGGGAGGGAAGAAGGCCTGCAGAGAAAAGAGAAATGATGGGTGGGGGCATCTCTGGGACACTCTGCGGACCTAAGTCAGAAACAGTATATTTTAAATATTAATTTAAGGTTTTTAACACATGTATCTAGGGAACTGCTGAAATACTCCTTCACTTGATTGATATAGGTAATACTGAATATAAGATGAAAATCGGGATGTGTATGCATATGTTTTATCATTCTAGCTGTATTAACATAAAGTAAAATATGCTTTGAATGAGGAGGATCAAGTTATCTGTATTATATTTGCTTTCTACTGAAATACAATTGAGAGTGAGTATAGATTGTCACAAGATAGAAGCAAGTTGCCATTTATCATTGTCCAGTTTTTACATTCTTCTGAAATCTATCATTCCTCTCTTAGAGACCTTTCAACCAAATTGAATTGAATAAATCATCTACAAAACTTTATATAGCATGTCACACAACTGCCCTTACTTGAATGTTGATAAAAATCAAACTTTTTAAGCACCCCGGTAGGTATATTAGAAATGTCACAGAATGTAAAATTTTAAGGTATTTTACTTTATAGTTTCGAAAGAGCTCTCCTGTTCAGGCTTCCCTAGAACTCTCTCTAGAGCACAGGTTGACCTGGAACATGTGATTCCCCAGCTTCTGTTTCCTATATGATTGCATTACATGTGTGTCATGATGCCAGGCTGTGGCTTGGATATGGCTTGGGCACCTTTACAAGACTTAATGTGTTAAAAATGTATGTGTCATTATGACATTTGAAGGGGTGCAACATGAATATACAATTTTCAGAGGTGAGATCATGATTTTTTTTTTGCATTATGTAAGGGCATTAAAATGGATTCTGTCTGGCTTCTTTTGGCTTTATAAGATGCAGAAGACAAAGAAGCCTTACACACTCAATTATACTCTGGACTTTTGATCAATGATGGTTAGTACCGCTTTGGAACATTGACAGCAAGAAGGCTACACCTGGATATGGACCTTGTATCTTGAGAGTAATAATATAAATTTTTTTTTCTCTTTAACTTGTTCAGCCCTGTGACATTGTGCTATTGACAAAATATAACAGATTAATACACCTCATATGCAAACTGTATATCTTTAATACTGAATTAAAATATATATGGCTATAGGTAAACATCATTACCAATTATAAGAAGCAATTCATGATAATAAATTTCAAACTCAGACACATTACCATAAGGCTTTTATTTTTAAACCTACTTTATTGAGGTTCCTTAAACCTCGACCTCCCTTCCAATGCCCCCCAACGGTAGGTACGAGAGAAATAAGCTTGTTAGGGACAGTGGATGCAGACTTCCTTTGATGAAGTTCCTTGGGGGTGATTCCACTCTTCATTGTCGGGATATCCAACTAGTTCAGCAAACCAGCAAACTAGCAAACCAGCAAACCACCATCAGCAGTAAATGCAGCATTAAAACAAATCAGCAAACAAACAAACAAACCTGAAGTCCAGCACTCCAGCAGTCCAGCAATAACAAAAACAGCAACAAGGACCACCACCAGCAGCAGGGACAGTGTTCTTCAGAGTGTTTCTCTCTAGGTGTGTCTTGTAGCAAAGCGCTCTCTTTCTCTGGGTTCTTACTTATACTTTCTCAGAGTATGCACCAGAAAATGTTTCAGCTGGCAAAACCCATGTACCTCAGTGTCCAGTGGACCGAGATCACATGCCTTCTCAAGAGGCTGTTGTAAGCTATGGATAAAGTTCCTGCATTCCACACTTGGGATTACAACAAATACATATCTGCATAACATAACCAAAACTGCCACTACACGGCAGAGTGGTTGACATGTCACTATCTAAGCCGTGGCTTTAATGTTGTACTGACAATATTTTAACCAAATCATATTTTATAAATTGAAGAAAATTTCTTAGAAGATAAAACGAAAAACATTGCAACTTGAAGACATTATAATAAAGTCATTACTGAAAACAAGAAATAAACCCAGTGATATTTTTCCCCTAAAAATAAATAGTATAATAAAGAAATCGTAAAGGTAGATGAGGTGGTATGAATGGGTTAGGCCACATACACTTGTGTGTTTGAAGGTCCAGTCCATAGGGAGGGACACTATTAGGAGTTCTGGCCTTGAAGTAGGTACAGCCTTGCTGGAGAAAGTCGGTCACTGTACGGACAAGCTTTGAGGTCTTCTATGCACAAGTTTAACCCACTGTGGCACACAGTCCCTCCTGCTGCCTTCAGATCAAGATGTAGAACTCTGAGCAACTCTAGCAACATGTCTGCTTACAGGTTGCAATGCTTCCTGCCATGATGTTGACATCCTAAACCTCTGAAAATGTAAGCCATCCCCATTAAATGTTTTCCTTGATAAGGGTTGCCTTGGTTATGGTGTCTCTTCACAGCAACAAAACCATAACTAAGATAGCAGATAATAAATAGAAAAGAGAGAGAGAATAATTACGTCATTTTTGCTTTAGGAAAAGCTCTGTGCTTTTGACACCGCAGGTTTCAGGAAATGAGGTAAATCAGATTAAAGACCTAACTCATACATATTTGAAAATGGATTCAAAGTCACAGTTTTCATCAGAAGTGTTTGAGACAACTAGCTATAGATGAGAATATTCCAGTACATTTTGGGAGCTAGGTAAGTTGGCAAAATAAAATCACATATATATTTGATCCTCCTGTCACCTGTGGTTATGTTGTAAGTTTATAATAACATTTACTCACAAGTCACACACATTTAACCTTAAAGTCATTTGATGTAGACTTCAGGCAATACAGTGAAAACTGGTATTTAAGTTGGAAACACTTTGCAAATGTTTAGCCTCATGTCTAAAAAGTATAAGAAACCAAAGAGAAAAAATACTATATTTGCATAAGGACTAGGAATCTTGCAAAGCATGAGCTGCAATGACCTGAAAAAGAGGTCACCTTCTTGATTGTAAGACCTACTATTGAAGACATGTAGAAGGGAGATTGCCAATAGTGAGTAAAAATATCCCCATAAAAGAAAACAATAAATAATTTGTTTTTGCACACCGTACTGCAGGCCCCTTTTTCAGTGAAAGCTGATATAACATTTGCATTGTAGTGAGTGACACACATAACACAGAAATTAACAATTCTCCTTTACTCCATGCCTCACGCAGAGAAGACCTAAATGGTGATTATACAGTTCTTGTGTAATGTCATGTAAGGGACAGAAGGCCAATTTATATAAATCAGGCCACATGAATGGATTTTTTGAATAATGTTTATTTTCAGGTTAAACATCTCCATTCCTTTGAAGATTGGCAACATTCTAGTGTTTGAGGGAAATTTGAAACCAAACCCTACAAAATAGTCCTTTTTTGTTTAGTGTTTTTTTTTCTTTTTCAAGACAGGATTTCTCTTGACTCTTGTTGTAGACCAGGTTGGCCTCAAACTTACAACAATCTGCCTGTCTCTGCTTCCCTCAATGCTGGGGTTAAAGGGTGAACCACCACACCTGGCTAATAGTCTGTTTTCTAAAGCCAAATGAGAAGTTTCTTTCATATAACTCTTCAAGTTCCTAAAGGCAGCAAGGCTTCATATCAGCTCCACTTAGGAACAGTGGTTAAAGAAGGGGAGTAAAACAAAGAGTGTAGAATCAAAGCATGAGGAGAGAGGCGATGAGGGAGGAAGAGCCCAGGACATGTCTCTGAGATCTAACTGTGTAGAAAGCCTCCTGGACTGCTAAAAGCACAAAGTGACTTCAGAAATACAAGGGTTCCATGATGGGAGTCACTAAGGTCACACGAACATCAGAGCAGTGTTTTCAAAATAAACACTTGACGCTAATGGAATATAAGACAGTATGTTTGTAAATGATCAGCAATATTAAGAATATTTTTAAAGACTGAAGATTATAGAATATAGGACAAGGGAATAATGAACACAGAACTAAATATGTACAATAAATACTGTAGTGAAATACAGGTGGCTCCAAGCTGTTTTTTACTTGGGACTAGCACTGTAAACAGAAAATTGGGGAGATAGGATAAATATAAGACAATTAAAAGCAGCATTATATCTCTCTAAGTGTTAATGTGCCAATACACATGATGCTGGTATTTTATAATAATAAAAAAAACCCCAAGTTTTATTTGTTCACAAATCAATTCAATTCCATTTTTCTAGCATCTGTTTAGCTTTGCTGAGTTCCTGGTAATAAGCATCATAAGGACTGTATGAGCGAATGTGTTGAACAACACTTGTGGAAGAGGTATTTGGTGAAGGAGACAGAATGCGTTACATCAAACCATTTACCTGAAGGCTATTCCTGTCTTATAAGTCATGCACTTATCCTATCAGTTAGTGGCATCCTATAACATAATTTCTTTCCATTAGGCACCATTTCTTAAATGTTCCACTACTTCAACCCAGCTATATTTGATCCAAGCTTTTTACAAGTGAGTGTGTAGAGGCCATATACAAGAAGAGAGAGTTAGTAAGACCTGGAGAGAAAAGGAGCTCCACAAGGACCAAATATATCTGGGCACAGGGGCTTGTCTGAGACTGATTCTCCAACCAAGGACCATGCATGGATATAACCTAGAACCCCTGCTCAGACATAGCCCATGGCAGCTCAGTATCCAAGTGGCTTTCCTAATAAGGGGAATAAGGCCTGTTTCTGGCATGAACTCAGTGGCTAGTGCTTTGACATCCCAAACCTACCTGAGAGGAGCAGCCTAGCTAGGCCACAGAAGATGACATTGCAGCCAGTCCTGGTGAGACCTTATAGGGTAGGGTCATGGAAAGGGAGGAGGACCTCCCCTATCAGTGGACTTAGAGAGGGGCAGGGAAGTGATGAAGGAGGGAATGAGGGTGGGATAGGGAGGGAATGAGAGTGAGGGCTACAGCTGGGATAAAAAGTAAATAAACTGTAATTAATATGAAAAATAAAAATTTAATTAAAAATTATAAAAACTATCCAAACACTGGCTATCATAATCTTTACTCTATTTTATTAGTTTGGGGTACATATTTACTTGAGCTGGAAAGATAAAGACAAAAAGTCTCACAGGCTTAGATAAGAAAAGTTTCCTTATACTTTCACAAATGATTCTGTACTAATGAGAATAAGCACCATAAATTTAGACATGTTAAAGGTGTCACAATAAAAAAGTTTATTAGGAGATTAAAGTTTTAGAAGTCTACATTAGGGTAGGGGATTAGAAACAGTAAACATTAGAGAATTTCATTGGCAGATTGTGTCAGGGGAGAAATTTAAAAAGAAGTAACATGAAAAAGAAAAGTTTAAAGTTGATATAACTCAATATTGATTGTGCTGGTTATAAATTAGACTCTGTAAGCTATTAGTAACTATGTTTTAAAGTTAATGCATTCAATCTACTTCCTGACAAATAAACTCTGGTTTGAGTCTCTGGGACTTGCACAATCATATAGGGAGATGGCTAAATTAATTACTAAAGTAAGGAGAAAACATCATTGTATATTCTGGTCAAGGGAAATATTTGGGCTCAAAGTACAAGAAGCTAAAATCTACTCATTATTTGCAGAATAAATCCTACTTTCAAACACATTGATGCCTATTGTCTCAAGATAATACAACAATATGTTACTATTGATTGTTTTTGTTTAAATCATTTTTTTCATAAACAAGCTTATTCCTTAGAAACTGGGGTTAAAGTCTTATTTGGGAGATGCAATTGAGAAAGGCAGAAAATTTTGAAGTTTTCACAGTTATGATAATACTGTCTGTGGTCCATGCTAGTCTTTCTTTTCCATACTTTCACCCCACACTTTGTTATTATTGGAAGTCTGTGGTTTGAGCTCTAATGGTAGGAAATTAAAAACAGTTTTTATTCAATTAACACTTGTGATAAATCCTCATTCAGAAGAGCAAACAGGATAGACATCGGAAGTAGGGGAAGACAAGGAACAGGGCAGGAGCCTTACACAGAGTGCATCTGAAGGACGCTACCCACCAGGGTAATGAAAGGAGACACTAAGACTCATAGCCAAACTTTGGGTAGAGTGATAGAAATATTATGGAAGAAGAGGGGGATAAAAATACCTGGAGGAGACAGGAACTCTACAAGGAATACAGCAGAGCCAAAAATCCTGGCCTCAGGGGCTCCTGCAGAGACCAATATTCCATCCAAGGACCGTGCATGGAAAGGGACTAGACCCCCTCCTCAGAGGAAGCCCAAAAGCTTCTCAGTTTCTAAGTGGGCTTCCTAGTAAGGGGATCAGAAACTATCTCTGATATGAACTCAGTCTCAGGCTCTTTGATCACCTCCCCCTAGAGGGTGCAGCCTTGCCAGGCCACAGAGAAAGATGATGCATCCAGCCTTGATGAGACCTGGTAAGCTAGGGACAGATAGAAGGGGAGGAGGTCCTTCCCTATCAGGGGACTAGGGAAAGGGCATAGGGGGAGAGGAAGGAGGATGGATGAGACTAGGAGGAAACCAGTGAGGGTTTCCTACAGCAGGGATACAAAGTAAATTTATTGAAATTAAATAAGTAGATAGATAGATAAATAGATAAATGAAATATATTTTCAAAAGTCTAAGAAATTACTGAGACAGCAAAATAATGCCTGTGTGTCCGTGTGTGTCTGTTTGCCTGCGTGTTTGTATGAGTGTGTGTGTATATGTGTTTGTATGTGTGTATGCTTGAAAGCATATGAGTGTATGTGACTTTGTGCTGTTTAATAGTTTCTTAACCTAGAAAAAAACGTGAATTTCTTGATAATAATTGGTTCTGTGTCTCAACCTAGTGAAGTATACTTACACCTGGAAGAGTTTTGTATCAAATATAATTTGTACAGATAAGTGAGATTAAAAGGAAGAGTACTTTGGAAATCAATCTGGCGCTTTCTCAGAAAAACAGGAATAGTGCTTCCTCAAGATCCAGTTATACTACTCCTAGGCATATATCCAAAAGAGACTCAAGTACACAATAAAGACCATTTGCTCAACCATGTTTATACCAACTTTATTTGGAGTAGCCAGAAGCTGGAAACAACCCAGATGCCCCTCAACTGAGGAATGGATACAAAAATTATGGTACATCTACACAATGGAATATTACTCAACGATAAAAAAAAAGGAAACCATGAAATTTGCAGGTAAATGGTCGGAACTGGAAAAGATCATCCTGGGTGAGATATCCCAGAAGCAGAAAGACACACAGGGTATATACTCACTCATAAGTGGATATTAGACATTTAATATAGGATAAATCTACTAAAATCTGTACACGTAAAGAAGCTAATCAAGAAGGAGGACTCTGGCTAAAAGATTCAATCCCCCTTCAGAAAGGCTAAGAGGATGGACATCAGAACAAGGGGAAAATTTGGAACAGGACAGGAGCCTGCCACAGAGGGCCTCTGAAAGACTCTACCCTGACATATCAAAGCAGATGCTGAGACTTATGGCCAACCTTTGGGCAGAGTGCAGGAAATCTTATAAAAGAAGTGGGAAATAGTAAGACCTGGATAGAACAGGATCTCCACAAGGAGAACAATAGAAGCAAAAAATATGGACACAGAGGTCTTTTCTGAGACTGATACTCCAACCAAGGACCACACATGGAGATAACCTAGAACCCCTGCACAGATGTAGCCCATGACAGTTCAGTGTCCAAGTGGTTTCCATAGTTATTGCAACAGGGACTGTCTCTGACATTAATTGATTGGCCTGCTCTTTGATCACCTCCTCCTGAGGGGGGAGTAGCCTTACCAGGCCACAGAGGAAGACAGTGCATCCAGTCTTGATGAGACCTGATAGGCTAGGGTCAGAAGGAAGCAGAGTAAGACCTCCCCTATCAGTGGACTTGGGGAGTGGCATGCATAGAGAAGGAGGCGGGTTGGTGGGACTGGAAGGAGGGAAGAAAGGTGTTCACAGGGAAACAACAGAATAAAGTGTAATTAATAATAATTTAAAAGGAATAATACTATAAAGAGGCTATTCACTATGAAAACAATCATTTGATTTTTCAAAAAAATGCTACTAATTGTTCTTTATTAGAAATGGTGGGTTCAGACAGATGGCTTAGGGCTGCAGGGTAGAAATCTCCCCTCTTCCCCTGCATGTGCACATATTTTAAAGAAAAAATTTCTCATCTGAACTAACAACACTTTCTGAGCCATAAACCACCTGAGAAACCATTGACACAACATATCCAACCCTTCTTTAGAATCAAGGTTGTTAAGAGGTTCCCCAAACACTACAGACTTTTGTTACTGCCCTTAGCTGCTCCCTCTAGGTGGAAAGTAAGTCTTTATTGCTGAAACCACCTTGCACCTCAGATATAGGGTCTTAGCAGAAACTGATCTGTAACCTCCCTGCTGAGGTATAGCTTTCATGGTACCAGAGACACCATACAATCTCCTAAAGTTGGGAAGCAATCAACAGTCCTACTCAGATATAATGCCTATAAATCATAACAATACTACCATAGCACCATGATCGTAAAGGTGGAGTAATGGCAACCATACCTTGGCAGTAACCAGAATCTCTGTAATCAGATTTAAAATCCACTCAAGAAGTAGGAAATCATGTGCAATGCTGGTAATGCAGTCACTCAGTCAGGGCTAGTGGAGTCATAGAATGCAGAAATAAAGCTACAACCGCATTATTAAACCAACGTTATCCCTAAGGACATTCTAAGCATTAGTGCTATACCCACAGATCAATATGACGAAGTGCACAAGGAGAGCCACAGGCAGTCTCAGCTCTAGGGAGAGGGGTACACGCACTTAAGGAGTGCTGAGAAAAGGGGAGATTCTCTTCTTCAGAGAACAGCACACCATGAACAAGGAACCAAAAGCATCTGAGGACATGCAATACACATGGCATTGACTGGGGAGAAGCAAGGAGACCAGAAGTGTAGGTAACAGTTTCTCCTTCGCACTTTATGTCTTTCATTTTTACTATATTTTTACTATTTAAAACAAATTTTAAATTTAAATACATTTTGATTATATATTTATCCCTATCCCCAAGTCCTTCCAAGTTGAACTTTCTCCCCACCCACACAATGATAAGCTCTTTCAAAAAACAAAACAAAACAAAACAAAACAAAACCAATCAAGAAAAAACCCCAAAACAAACACAAAAACAAAAAACCCAACACCAAGAAAACAGACTAAAACAACAACAAAAACAGCACCAATCTGTAACAAAACAAAAGGACATATATTAAAAAAAAAAACAAACAAAAAACTGTGCAATCCAAGACATGATGGTCAACTATTCCTGAACATAAGGCTTGTCCTGGAGTAGTTGATGTAGCCAGTGTTGTTCTGTTGGAGAAAACAGTTTTCCTTTCCATCAGGTCTAAGTGACAATTCAGTTGTTAACCTTTACCCTAGTGGCTAAGATTTCAGTCATTTATTTATTAATTTATTTTTTTAAATTTTATTTTTCTTATTTGTTACATTTTGTTAACTCTGTGTCCCAGCTGTATCCCGGTCCCTCATTCCCTCCCCAACCCCACACTCCCTCCCTGGTCTCCTCCCTGCACCTTTCCAAGTCCACTTATAGGGAAGGACCTCCTCCCCTTTCATTTGACCCTGTTTTATCAGGTATCTTCAGGGCTGGCTGCATACAACAAAAATATAATATGATAAAATAAATACTATCACATCAAAGTTAGACCTGACAAACCAACGAAGAAAAAAAGCCCAAGTAAAGGCGCAAGAATGAGACACCCACTTGTTCACATGCTCAACTCTTAATCGCCTTAAAAAATACTTGCACTTTTAGATTTGTCCCTTTTAAAATATCCCTAAATATGGGAGTAAATAATATGTTTATAGGTAATAATTATTTTCTATAGAAGAACTAATAATTCAGTCTGAAAGAGAAAATAGAGACCAATGTTAATAGAATATTCTTCTAATTTAACAAATAAGGGGAAATATATATATATATATATATATATATATCAGTATCATAAGAAATAGAAAATAAAAAAATAATTAGTAGAAGCCAAATGTAAAAGATTAAATATATCAAATTTTCAGGGAATATTTATAAACTAATTGTTAATATTTCAATATGAACTAAATTTAAAATTTAATTTGTAATTTTAAGTGATTATATTGGTGGCAAATAATGTGTTTGGGATATGCAGGAAGTTGTCTTTATTCTTTGAAAATTCAGTCAAAAGTTGTAGGACTGAAATGAAGTCATCAAATATCCTTCAAAGGACCAGAAAAATATTGATGTTGTTATAAACATTTAATTACTATGGAATTCACATAAAGAGATTTCTTTCAGGCAAAATCACCTGAAGTGGTTACTCATACAACTAATTAGCTGATTTCCTTGGAAGACAGAAAAAAAAGACTGTTCTGCACAAGAGAAATATTTAGATTCTGTACTCAAAAGTCCATTTCTCTTCATGCTACAGAAATATATCATTATTTTGATTAATACTCACTAATGCTTATGAATTATTACTCATAGGTTTTTTTATTGTGGTTTGGGTAAGTTTTATTTTCATTCTGAGATACTTGTCAAATATAATTTGCCTTTTTGCAGCATCAAGAAAGAACTACTAGGTGACTTGACCAAGATAAATGGCTACCTTCATGATGATGCCTGACACAAAGCACTGAAATTACTTAAAACATTACAATAATGTTGTGTTTGTGTCACTTTCTTTTATAGGTTGTTGTGTTTTGATGTGTAACTCAATAGTTGACAGACTGGCATTCCAATGTCTAAATATTGAGCAAGCCACTAAGCAGGGAGTGTGGTCATTATGAAGTGAGTTCTCCACATTTTCTCTCTCCTTCTGGTGTGGCCTATGATAGCTCATGAGAACCGTCACCACAGACAATCCCTTCATCTTTCCAGCATTAAAAATTTGTGCACAAATAAATTGGTGCTCATTCTAGATAAATAAGTTAGTATATCATGTTTGATTAGACAATAGAATTATCAATTATCATTGGAATTTATAAATACTTCATAGTATTAATCTTCAAGTGGACTACTATACAAAAAACACATACAAATAATGATAATGTAGAGTATCTAGGCACTAAGGAATATAATGGCAACAGTTTTTATTTATTATTAGTTCATTTATCTTGGTGCTGGGGATTAAACCCACAGTCTCTCATATACATGCCCTCCCTACCACAAATTTAGAGTTCTAGCTCTGTCTCAACTTTATTCACTTTGTATCCCCCCAGTGCTTCCCTCCCTCCTCCCATCCCAATCCCTCCCTTTCTCCCCCCTCTGCACACATGCCCCTCACTAAGTCCACTGAGAGGCGAGGTCTTTTTTTCCTTCCTTCTGATCCTAGTCAATTAGGTCTCATCAGGAGCAGCTGCATTGTCTTCTTCTGTAGCCTGGTAATGATGCTTCCCCCAATTTATATGGAGTGTCTATAATTGATAAACATTTCCATAAAGTACCAGGATACAAAATTAACAAAAAATCAATATCTCTCTTATATACAAATGGCAAACGGACTGAGAAAAAATTAGGAAAACAATACTTTCAATAATCATCTCAAATAATATAAAACATCTTGGATTAATTCTGACCAAGCAAGTGAAAGACTTTTTTTTCTATTATTATTATTATTATTATTATTATTATTATTATTATTTATACTTTATTCATTGATCCTGAATATAAAAAGAATTGCTGGTGGTACAATCATCCTTAAATTCAAGTTGTACTACTAAGCTATAGTAATAAAAATTGCACTGTGTTGGCACAAAAAAAAGAGAGAGAGAGAGAGACAGTAATCAACAGAATGAATTGTAGACCCAGAAGTATATTCACTCATCTTTGGATGCATGATATTTTATGCAGAATACAGAAACACACACTAGAATAAAGGCAGAATCATCAATGAATGGTCAAACTAGATGTCTGGGGGTAGAAGAACTCAAAAAGATTGATCCTTATCTTCATGCACAAAACTCACTTCCAGGCGGATTTAAGACTCCAACCCATAAGCAGATACTGAACCTAATAGAGGAGAAAGTGGGGAATAGCCTTGACTCCAGTGGTACAGAAAAAGAGTTTATGAACAGAAGAACACCATTAACACAGGCACTATGTTTAACAATTTATTAATTGAGCTGAAAAGCTTCTGTAAGGAAAAGAACAGTGCCCTGTTGACCATGTACAATACCTATAGAAAGAGGAAAGATTTTTAACAACTCTACATTCAATAGAAGACTATTATCCAAAATACTGAAAAAAAAACCAAAAGGAATTTAAAAAATGTATTGAAAACTGGAGTACAGATCTAAACAAATAAGCAGAAAGACACACACGGTATACACTATAGGATTAACATACTAAAATCTGTACACCTAAAAAAGATAAGCAAGGAGGATCGGGGTAAGATGATCAATCTTCACCTAGAAAGACAAATGGGATGGACTTTGGAAGTAGGAGAAAACAAGAAACAGGACAGGAGCCTACCACTGAGGGCCTCTGAAAGACTACCTAGCAGTGTATCAAAGCAGATGCTGAGACTCATAACCAAACCTTTGACAGAGTGCAGGGAATCATATGAAAGAAAGGGGAGTTAGTAAGACCTGGAGAGGACAGGAGCTCCATCAGGACCAAATATATCTGGGCACAGAGGTTGTTTCTGAGACTGCTTCTCTAACCAAAGACCATACATGGATATAACCTCAAACCCCTGCTCAGATGTAGCTGATGGCAGCTCAATATCTAAGTGGGTGCCCTAGTAATGGGAACAGAGACTGTCTCTAACATGAACTCAGTGGTTGGTTCTTTGATACCCCCCTCCACACACACGGAAAGAGCAGCCTTGCTAGGCCACAGAGGAGGACAATGCAGCCAGTCCTGATGAGACTTGATAAGCTAGGTCAGATGGAAGGGGAGGGTGACTCTGTCAGTGGACTTAGAGAGGGACAGGGAGGAGATGAAGAAGGGAGGGTGGTATTGGGAGAGAAAGAGGAATGGAGGCTACAGCTGGGATACAAAATAAATAAACTGTAATTAATATAAAAAATAAAAATTTGATTTAAAACAAAGTTCTCAATAGTAGAAATTCAAATGACTGAGAAACACCTAATGAAATCTTCAACATCCTTAGCCATCATGAAAATGCAAATTTAGACTCTTTGGTGGTACCATTTTAAACCTGTCAGAATGGCTATGATCAATAACACAAATGACAACTCATGATGGTGTAAGTGTGGAATAGTAACACTCATCCATTGCTGGTGGAAATACAAATTTGTACAGCCACCATGAAAATCAATATGGAAGTTCCTTACAAGAAGGGGTAGCAATCTACCTCAAGATCCAGCTATGCCACTCTTGGACATACACCCAAGGGACATTTAATCCTACCACAAGGACACTTGGTCAACCATGTTCAGTGCTGCTTCATTCATTCTAGTTAGAAATCAGAAACAACCTATATGCCAATCAACAGAAGAATGTATAAAAAGTGTAGTATATTTACAACATGGAGTATTACTCAGTTGCTAAAATAAAAGAGACATGAAACTTCTAGGCCAATGAATAGGGGAAAAAAATCACCTGAGCGATGTAACACAGGGAGAAGTGATTGAAAGTAGACAACAGAGTCCATGTCATAGAGATCACCCATTCAAAAAGGCACCCACATGAAGATAAAATTGCTCATTGGGGCTGGCTGATAAAACAGGGTCAAATGAAGGGGGAGGAGGTCCTCCCCTATCAGTGGACTTGGAAAGGGGCAGGGAGGAGACCAGGGAGGGAGTGTGGGGTTGGGCAGGGAATGAGGGAGCGGGATACAGCTGGGACACAGAGTTAACAAAATGTAACTAATAAGAAAAATAAAATAAAATAAATGCTCATTGGAAAAATATATGTAGGGGGCCTAAGTCCAGTCTATGCATGCTTTTTGGCTGGAGCTTTTGTCTCTCTATGCCCGCTGGTTTTACGAAATACAATTAACAAATAGGACCTCTTGAAACTTAAAATCTTCTGTAAGGCAAAGGACACTGTCAACATAACAAAATGATAGCATACAGATTGGGAAAAGATCTTCAACAACCCTAAGTCCAAAAGGGGCAATATCCAAATTATGTAAAGAACTTAAAAATTAAACACAAACCAACCAAATAAATTAAACATGGGCTACCTTGCTAAACAGAGATTTCTCAACAGAGGAATGTTTATTTAATGGTAACGAAGCACTTAAAGAATTGCTCAGTGTCCTTAGGCATCAGGAAAACGCAAATCAAAATGACTCTAAGATTCCATCTTTTGCTCTGCTGGTGGAGCTCCTGTCCTGTCCAGGTCTTTCAATCTCCCCCTTCTTTCATAAGATTCCCAGCACTCTGCCCAAAGTTTGGCTATGAGTTTCAGCATCTACTTGAATACCCTGCTGGGTAGAGTCTTTCAGAGGTCCTCTGTGGTAGGCTCCTGTCCTCTTCCCTGTTTCTTCCCTCTTCCAATGTCTGTCCTGTTTGCCTTTCTGAGTGAGGATTGAGCATCTTACCCAGGGTCCTCGTTCTTGCTTATCTTCTTCAGGTGTACAGATTTTAGTTATGTTAATACTATATTATTTGTCTAATATCTATTTATAAGTAAGTAAATACCATGTGTGTCCTTCTGCTTCTGGGATACCTCACTTAGGGTGATCTTTTCTACCAAAGAATCTAGACACAGGGGTCTTTTCTGAGACTGATACTCCAACCAAGGCCCATGCATGGAGATAACCTAGAATACATATATAGCCCATGGAAGCTCAGTCTCCAAGTGGGTTCCCTAGTAATGGGAACAGGGATTGTCTCTAACATGAACTTAGTGGCTGGCTGTTTGATCACCGCCCCCTGAGGGGGGAACAGCCATATCAAGGCACAGAGGAAGACAATGCAGCCAGTCCTGAAGAGACCTGATAGGTAGAGTTAGAGGGAAGAGGAGGAGGACCTCCCCTACCAGTGAACTTGTGGAAGGACATGGGAGGAGATGAGGGAGAAAAGGTGGGACTGTAAGGGGTTGGTGGAGGAGGCTATACTTGGGATACAAAGTGAATAAACTGTAGTCAATAAAAAGTAAATTAGTAAAAAAATGAATAAAATGTAATTAATAAAAAAATAAATAAATTCAACCTTACACCCATCAGAATGGCTAAGATCATAATCTCATGTGACAGCACATGCTGGCAAGGATGTGGAGAATGGGGAACACTCCTCCATTGCTGGTGGGAGTAAAAACACCTTGAAAATCAATCTGTTGCTTTCTTAGAAAATTGGTAATAGTACTACCTCAAGACTCAGCTATTCCACTTCTAGGCATAGACATAAAAGGTGTTCCACCATACTGAAATCTGTTCTTTTTCTAAAGAGAAAGAGAAAGGGATTGGACCTGTGTAGGAGGGGAAGTGGAAAAGAGCTGTAGAAAGTATTGAGGGATGAAACTGTAATCAGGATATATTGTATAAGAAAAATAATCTATTTTCAATAAAAGGGAGGAAATACCCAATACACATCTTACTGTCAACTCCCAGAGGAGAAATAATAGTGTTTTAACATACTTTCTTTGAACTGTGTTAAATAAATCAAATTTTAATTAAGGTGGTATGTTTTGGAGGCTGGCTGGTACCTGAATGTTTAATAAATGTACTTGTAAATGTATAATTCAATACTGAACTCATTTATCTTAGATTCTATTTTTGTTATCTTTAAACTTTTTTCATAAATTAAACAAAAAACTATAACTTGTTTTTATATGTAGCTCTAATATTTGTCTTTTCAAGCTAAAGATAAAAGCAAAAATAAATCCCAACAAAAGTCAAGTAGATGGCATTTGTTTTATAAGATTGACATCCTTTTATAGTTTTCCTTGCTGTTGCCTAGAAACCTATACTTACTTAGGGTCCTCCTCCACGTTAACCATTGATTTCCGGGTTCAGAAGGTGATGTCTCATCGCATTGAGGTACACAGCAGTATGATTATGATGCAGGTACTACATTTACTTGTAAGGCAGACAGCTGCTTGATCCTGAATATTTTTTTTAAAAAAAGGAAATTTTAGATTGTCATTGAAAGGAAAAACAAAAAGAATAAAAAGATTCTTAACATGGCTTGGGAGATGCCTTAGTGAGTAAAAGAAGTAGACTGAAACCCTGACAATCTGAGTTTCATCCCAGGAATCCACACAAAAAGCCAGATGTGTAGCAAGCCTGCAATTCTGGTATTCACTCTTTCAGCAAGATGGAAATGGAGAGCCAAGAATCAACCAGAAGTCAGTGGTCTGAACAACAGCAGAACTGAAAGAGACCCTCCTGCAACAAGGCGGAAAGCAACAAGGGATGCTCTAAAGCTGTTCCCTGATCCCGCTGTTGTGCCATTGCACACCTTTATATGCACGCACACCAGACTAACAAAACCAAAGAAAATGGAAAACATTCTCCTCAATGGTTTGCCACCATCTGGATATATAAACACTTGAATATTTGCAAAGGTTTTGCTTTATCTGTAGTTGCCTAACTCACCTGCCCTTTTCAGCTCTTTTAAATGTCATTTTAAAGTCTAATCTTTGAGCTCCTTTGCCCTCTGAACATTTTGGCATTGTAAGTTTCTAATTTTTATTCAACCTGTTTGATTCTTGTCTTTCCTCCCTGGGGGAAAATTTTCAGTATTTGTAAACTCTAGACACCAAGATAGTAATTAAGTATATAAAAGAGATAATGACCACAAAATAGTTTTAATTTTCTTATAATAAAGAAGCTAAAATATCATAGAGAATAGGTGACCAAGTATGGACTAGAAAGCCTATAGTGATAGATATCACAATTCAATTAATTGACATAGTGTTGAAATATGAAGACAACATAAGTGGAAGAAAAGAAATGAGAAATGAGGCTGTGTCTTGGAATATAAAGCCAAATGTAGTTAATACAATGAAAATTTTGCAAAACTCTTTTCAAATTCTGTCTTGTGTTTGTTGAGATTGGATATTGGCTGCTTTTATTTTATTTATTTATTTTTTAAAATTTATTTATTATGTATACAGGTTCTGCCTGTGTGTCCACCTGCACACCAGAAGAGGGCACCAGACCTCATTATAGATGGTTATGAGCCACCTTGTAGTTGCTGGGAACTGAACTCAGGACCTCTTGGAAAAGCAGCCAGTGATCTTAACCTCTGAGCTATTTCCCCAGGCACTGGTTGCTTTAATTTTAAAATGAACATTCATAAAACATTGTCTTTTGGTATCCTTATTTTTTTTTTCTATTGGAAATTTAACCACAATTGCTGAAAATATATTTCTTAATCCTCCTATGCTATCTTTTCTTGTCTTCGGATTCATGTAACAAGCCTAAGTTCAGATTCAACTGTGAACTATCTCTCTCTCTCTGATTCTCTCTCTCTCTCTCTCTTTACTTTACAATTGTCTTTTTAAATTTATTTTTATTATTAGTTACATTTTATTAACTCTGTATCCTAGCTGTATCCTGCTCCCTCATTCCCTCCCAATCCCACCCTCCCTCCCCCATCTCCTCCCTGCCCCTTTCCAAGTCTACTGATAGGGGAGGACCTCCTCCCCTTTCAACTGACCCTGTTTTATCAGTTATCTTCAGGACTGGCTGCAAAGTTCTCCTCTTCTGTGTGTGGCATACATTGATTTAAAAAAAAATCATTCCACTTCTTCATTCCTCCTATAGCCCTATATACTTGCCTACCAGCCAATTATCCTAATTGCAGTATCTTTAGAAGAGGGAGGGAAGGTGGGATTGAGAGGGGACGACAGAGTGGGCTACAGCTGGGATACAAAATGAATAAATTGTAATAATTAAAAATAAATAGATAAAAGAAAAAAAAAACATCCAGTATATAGAGTTGTTACTATGCATATCCTTTTGCATATGTGCACTTTCAATAAAGCAAGCTCTACCCACCATCTGCCTCCCTCTTAAAGAAAATGGTCTAGCATGCTCCAGTCATCCATAAGAGAACTAGAATAGAATAAGTTAAAACCAGAGTGTGAAAGTATTTTAAATGAATAATAGACAAAATCTTAGACAATATGTTTGTGCAGAACAAAGAAAATAACTCTATTTATTTAACATCACAGTTGATCATTATACATTCATCTATGATTCAATGATAAAAGTAATAATTGGTGTAATTTAGTATGTAGATGTTGAATTAAAGAAATGATTGTTAATAGTTAATGATAACATCCTTTGTAGTAGTTTGGCACCAAAGTGAAGAGTAGATAGAATATTTTCACTATTCCAATATACATTAATCAGTAAACATTATCCCCCTGAAAGTTTTTATACTGCACCTCTCTTTGCATCTAGGTAAAGATGGACTAACCAGGTCAAATCCCTTAATAGATAAAAGATGAGAAACTAAGAAATACAAAGATGAGATTCATCTATGATAGGAAAAAATAATAATAATACTAATTTCTATGGTTTGACAGGGTTGCTCTGTCAGTGTTTGATGCTAGACTTCCAGATCTCTCTGTGGATGTTTGCTTTTCAGCCTTCAGAATAGAAAAATGGACTTGACACGGGAGAATAATCTGATGCAAAGTAAGGGCCAGCTAGCATAGACCTCCAAATATGAGTCAAAAAAAAAAAAAAAAAAAAAAAACAAGCATTTTAAAATCCCACAAGAACATACTTGCTTAAGGGAAAGCTAGGATTAGAAAAGGTGTTTACAGGGACATACGGCAAACTTCCTGAAATTAAACAAACACAAAATTAAAATTGGAAGCAGTATTTAGAATAGCATGCATGGTTTTCTAATTCTTTCTTCTTCTATCATCATCATCATCATTTATTACACTTTGGTTGTTGCCCCCTTCCTCTCTCTTCTTCCCCCTATTACCCTCCCCTAGTCCACTGATAGAAGAGGTTTTATTCCCCTTCTATCTGACCCTAGACTATCAGATCTCATCAGTACTGGTTACATTGTCTTCCTCTGTAGACTGGCAAGGCTGCACCCCTTAGGGGGAGGTGATCAGAGAGCCTGCCACTGAGTTCATGCTAGAGACAGCCTTGCTTCCCTTACTAGGGCACCCCCTTGGAGACTGATTCTACGGGCTACATCTGTGCAGGTGTTTTAGATCCTCTCCATGCATTGTCATTGGTTAGGGTATCATTCTCTTCAGGGTCCCCAGGCTCTTTTTTTGCCTCTGTTGCTCTCTTTTTGGAGCTCCAGTTTGCTCTACATATTTCTATCTCCCCCTTATTTCATAAAATTTCATTCATCTGTCCAAAGTTTGGCTATAAGTCACAGCCTCTGCTTCAATGTCTCTATCAGCAGAGTCTTTCAGAGTATCTAAATTTTTATTTCCACATAAAGTAAATGTTACTATGAATTTAACATATGAGTGATTAAAAGCACAGAGATATTAAGTAATATATCCATGGTCCTATACTGGAGATAAACTGGACATTCATAACATTAGAATTTACATTTTGCCTATTTATTTAGTTATTTATTTATTTTAATTTATTTTTTTATTTATTGCAGTTTATTCACATTTTACTTCCTTCTCTCCTAACCATGCTCACTAAATATTGACTATGTTGCTGAGATGTGTGGACTGCACAGATATAATAAGCATCTCTGCATGGAACTAAATCATATTTCTCAGGCATTTTCATCAACCCAGATTTATCATGGAAGAATTTGAGATTTACAGAGGAAACCCTTGGAAAGAGAACAACAAACAAACAAACAAACAAATAGAAGAATCAAAAAAGACCACCAACAGCAGCAGCAACAACAAAAAACTTTAATGTCTATGATAGATTATCACATGTAGATTTTCTTTCACCTATTTTTAATCTATATCTATCTAATCTATCTATACACACACACACACACATATCACGTACTGATAGTGCAACAGGACTTGGGCTAGGAAAAAATACGTAGATATATGTACTTGGAACTAATAATATTGGGTATTTGGTGGCCAGTATGCTTCAGACACATTTTGAAATACTACAAAGCAGAAAATTATAAAATATCTATCTAATAAGCTGACACCAGGAAAATAGGAAGAGACAATGGTGTCTAGTTTCTTCTTTAAAATCAAGAAATAGTCACCTTCCATATCTAAGTAAAATGAAACAAATTCATTAGAAGAACAAAGAATCCAAAGAGGGCCAGAGAGGTTAATTTAGAGGACACACTGGGAAAATCACAGGCCGCAGGAATTTTCCTGCCCTATTCCTTTGCTATTTTGAAAGTCAGTGAAGTTCTTGATCAAGTTATTTCTCTTCCAGATAAAGGAAGTGTCTTCGCCCTTTAATTGTGGATTATTGGGGGGGGGGAGACACTTAAAGATGACTTTGAGTGACCGAAAAGTCCTTGGGAGAGTAGGAATCTAAATGTAGTAAAGTAAGAAGGAAAGAGGTATTGATGGAGAGAAGTGTATGAATCATGTGGTTAAGGAGAGAGGGCCGAAAAAAGGTAGGTAGATAGGTAGATAGATAGATAGATAGATAGATAGATAGATAGATAGATAGATAGATGCATGAATAGATGGATAGAGAATAATACAGAAAGACAAAAATGTTTTTCTTTCATAACTAAAACAACTGCTTGCAATTAATCATCATGATGTAATGTGACAAGGGAAAGACTGGGCTGGAAGCACTAACAGGGCCCAGGACAAGGCAAACTTCCATTTTCTACATGTTGACCTTTAGATGAATAACTTATTTTCAAAATACACTTCTCCTGCCCACTACTACTGATTGGGGATTTAAATTTACTTTGAAAACGTGGCATGTTTTACTCCTGTAATGTGAGTCGAAGAGTCACCTTTTTATCCCTGGTCCACGTGGACCCCACATTTCTAGGATATATAATAACACAAAGACAAGGAGCCCTTTCAGCAAAAGTCCCCAGATAAACAAAATGGAACTGGGAATTCCAGATTCTACCACAAGCCTTTGTTTCTTTGTTACTTACTACTCTGCTTTCTGATAGTTCAGTGGTACTTGGGCTAAGAATACAGCTATGTGACTCTACCTGAATTTAATTAGTATAGATGCTGTTATATTATCTGACATGGGTATTTTAACAAGTATAATTCATGGTTTGCTTCAAATTTAGTAATATAACTGATGATTCCTGGGATCAAGAAAGTCATCTCTAAATGACCACCAGGAACCTAATTCAAGTCATTCTACAGTTAATACTATTAATGTGGAAAGTTAAGTAAATGAACCTATTAAGCATATTGAAAACCCAACAATCATCTCTAAGTGGATGAATAATGCAATGAACTAATTATTCAAGTCTCTTATTCTGGTAAATTTAATTAAGCATCTCACTTAAAATATACACAATTCTGATTAATATTCTGTGACCAGTTGGACAGTGTAAATGAGTATTTCATGATGTAATATCGAATAAAGTCCTTCACTTAGCATGTTTCTGATTCTCATACCTAATGCTTCACTTTACAAAAAAATCTATTTTTAGGTTAGAGTAAGCTTAAAGTGAATAAAAGTTTCTGTTAATCTCAAATCATACTGCATGCTGCTTCTTAACAACACAAAATAAATGAATAAAAGCTGAAAAGTATGTATACAAGTGGAATAAAGAAAGAAAATAAAATAGCAAGTATAGCAAAATGAGGCAAAAAAATCAGTTGAATTGTGGAAATTGAGTAATTGAATTGCTTCTTTAGATAGTGCCTGGTTTAATGGTCTCTCTGTGGGACAGATACTGAAAGGTCACTTTATTGATTTCATTTAGAAAACTGCTTCCCCTTATCTTCATCTGTGAGTCATGCAAAGATGGTGGTCCAAGTACATTATTCAGATCTTCAGAGAAGACAAGTTTTCTGCAAGCACAGTTGTTTTGAGAAATAAGAAATTCCATTTGTTCTTTCGTGTTCTTCCACATTGTATGTCATTTCATCTTATATGACTATTTTTGACTGGACCTATATTATAAACCAGGATATTTTATGTATTCTTATGTTTGTTGTCTTTACTAAGTTATTTCTGATAACACTTTCAGATTTCCCAGTGTTGTGGTTTGGATAAAAAGGGCACCCATTGATCCTTAGGGAAAAGCACTACTAGGAGGTGGGGGGTTGTTTTTTATTTAACACATTTTAAAAAATCACTACATTCTTAATGCAGCCCCCTCTCTCCTTCCCTCCCAGCTCCACCCTACCATCCTTTTCCCCCTTATCCCTTCCCCTTTTCCTCAAAAAAGAGGAGCCTCCCATCTCCACCCACCCCTCCCCCCAGCACATTCAGTCACATCAGGGTTAAGTGCACTGTCTTCCACTGAGTCCCAACAAGGCAGTCCATTTGGGGAAAGTCATCCAAAGGCAGGCAACAGAGTCCATGTCAGAGACAGCCCCAGCTTTTATTGCTAGGGAACCCTCATGAAGACCAAGCTACCCATCAGCTATATATGTGTAATGGACCTCTGTGCAGTCAAGGCTATAGGCATAGATTTTCCATCACACCTAGTTTATTTAGGCTCTTAAACACCTTTACCTCCCTTCCAACCTCCCACCCCAAGACCTTAGGTAGGAGATTAGTAGGGAAAAGAGCTGTAGAACTCTCTTATCTATTGCCTGGTGATTTGGGTCAATGGTCTTTATGGAATTACCAAACTCAGTCAGGTCAAAGGCCAACAACAAGCCCCAACAATAAGTCAGTGAAAGCCACAAGAATCAGTTGGATTGCCTGGAGATTCACTATGGAATGTTCTGTTCCTCTTTGCAAACTCACATTCTAAAGCACAAAGATAAGAACAGCCATGTAGATCCAAAAAAGCGATGTCTCCAAACAGAAATGCCTTGATATATGTCCTCTCCTCAAAATCCACCCCTGGATCTTCTCAGCTGGCCAAAGTCAAGCCCCTTGCATGAGACAGCAACACCGCATGTGCCCTCTCACAAGCCAACATCACATGCCCAGCTTGCAGCAAAATATCACATAACCAAACTGAGTACAGAAACTTCCACTTCACAAGGCATGTCCTTTGGTTGGTGGTTCAGTCTTTATGTACCCCCATGGTCCTCAATTCTTTGACTCTGTTGGTCTTGTGAAGATCTTGTCCCCTCCAGCTCCCTCTATCCTTCCCCCAACTCTTCCAGAAGACTCTCCAAGCGCCACCTAATGGAGGGCTGTAAGTCTTGGCATCTCTGCATCTCTTTTGATTCCCTGACGGGTGGAGCTTCTCAAAGGAGAGTGATGATAGTCTCCTGTCTGCAAGCATAGCAGAGTATCATTGCAAGTGTCAGGGGTTGTTTCTCTCCCACACCAGTTGGGCAAGTAATTGTTGGGCTCTTATTTCAATCTCTGTTCCATCTTTATCCTGCACTTGTTGGCATGCTAAATTTTGTAATGTATGTTTTGTGGGCAGATTGGTGACACACTCCCTACCCTGGAAGAAATGTTTAGGATATGTGATCTAATTGGAGCAGTGTGACCTTGCTGTTGAAAGTGTGTCACTATGGGTTGCCTTTGAAGTTTCAGATGCTTAAGCAAAGCCCAATGTCTCATCTCTTTCTGTTGCTTGCCAACCTGGATTAGAACTCTCAGCTACCTCTGCAGGACATAGAACGCCTCCTTGTCACCATAATTCCTGCCATGATTAAGCATCTGAACTGTAAGCCAGCCCCGATAAAATGTTTCCGTATAAGAGTGGCTGTGGTTAGGGTGTCTCTCCACAGCTAATAGAAACCTTAACTGAAACATCCAGTTATTTGGAATATTACTTGCAGAATTATTTGGATCTATTGGACAGTTTGTATTTTGGTGTTAAAACATTAGTAATTAGAGATTTAAAACCACTAGATATATATCTAAAATTGTTTATGACTTTAAATGCAGTGATAAAGGCATTTAAATGTTTTTAATAGAGTGATTTCTTTCAGTTGGTGTATTTGTCATTTATTTATCCTGCCACTTTATTATTTGAAATTTTTGTTTTAAGGTTTATTTTTAAATTTATTTAGTTATTTGTTTTCATGTGTTTGGGTGTTTTAAATATACATACATATATATATATATATATACATACATATATATATATATATATATACACATATGTACTTACAAATAAAATGGGAATTCCTACAGAATTTGCTTGTCTGGGCTATGAATGGTGTACAGTGTGTGCAGGCTGTATGGAACTCATATATGTGCTAATTAGTGATGTCTAAAGATAAAAAGAATAACAGTTTGCTACACTTAAATATCATTTATCAAGAGATTAGATATCCGAGTACTATAATTATATACCACAAAATACTGGGCCCATAAAAGTTTCACGAATGGCTGCTTGTTCCTCTTTGATAGTGTGAAGACCAGAGTAATCAGCTATGAGCATGGAAGAGCTAGATGTGGTGAAGCATAAAGAATTTCCAATAATTCAGACAGAAATTTAAGAGAATCTAGAGGAAAGGTAAACGTTCTTGAAGTGATCACTGAATGAACAGGGGTTTGGTCATAGAAGGACATTAAATCAGAATTCCTTGAGGAACAACAATTTTAACGAATTTGGGAAAAAAAAAACTTTGGGGGAAAAGTGAAACAGCAAAGTCGCCTAAATCCTGGAGAGATTGTTCAGCAGTTAATTACTGATTGTCCAGTCAGTGAGTTAACTTACTACTCTTCCGGAGGACCTGATTTTGGTTCCCAACCAGCCACAATTACATCTCTAGGAAAAGAAGCCTTCTTTGTGTCTTCATGGATATAGTGCTTTGAATGAGAAAGGTGCATATAGGCTCAAATATTTAAAAACAGGGTCCCACTGAGTGGGAATGTTTGAAAAGCATTTATTTCTGAAATAAATGTGTCACTGGGGTCAGGCTTTGAGGTTTCAAAAGACAGGACATTTCTTGTGTCTGTCTCTGCTTTGTGGTTATATATCAAAATGTAAGTGTTTACATACTGCTCCAGAGACCTGCCTGCCTGCTGCCATGCTCTCAGCCATTACATTTACAGACTCTAGCCTGAAATTATAGTTCCCAAATAAATTGTTTCTTCTACAATTTTCTTATCACCTCAATTGTAAAGTAGCTATGACAATGGGTATCAGGACTCACAAGAATATACTTAAACAAGTCACACACACACAGAGAAAGAAGTAGAATTAAAGATTTTTTCAACTATTCTCAGATTTTTATCACTTTGTTCTTTCTATTATTATCATCATCATTATTATTATTATTATTTACAATTTATTCACTTTGTTTCCATGCTGTAGCCCCCTCCCTCATCTCCTACAGGTCCCACCCTTCCTTCTTCTCCACCACCCCAATGAACCTCCCCTAATCCACTGATAGGGTGTTGTCTTCCTCCCCTACTGTCTGACCCTAGGCTATCAAGTCTCATCAGGACTGATTTGACCCTCTTTCTCTGTGGCCTAGTAAGTCCACCTCGGCAGGGGGAGGTGATCAAAGAGCAGGCAGCCAAGTTCATGCCGGTGACTGCCCCTGCTCTCCTTACTAGGGAACTCCCATGGAGACTGAGGTACACAACAGGAGGCTCCTAGGAAAGATGCTTAATCCTCATTCAGAAGGACAAACAGGATAGACATCAGAAGCAGGGAACAGAACAGGAGCTTTCCACAGGGGGCCTCTGAAACACCCTATCCAGCAGGGTATGGAATCAGATGCTGAGACTCCTAGCCACTCGGGTTTTAAGACAGGTTTTATCTAGAGAGCATATGGAGGATTAAAGTTTTGTTAATTTGTAAGATGTATCACTTAACAGACATATAACCACACTTTGTTCCACACGGGCAAATACACATGCTCTGTTTGTATAGGTGAAGAGGTAAACAGACAAACACATATGCATTTATGTTAATATATGTATTCAAATCTGTACAAATATAAATGAAATATTGTATGAGTTGTATATCTGTACATGTGAGAGATCTAAGCTGAATAGATATTATGAAAAACAACAAAAAAGCAAAATATAGCTTATTACTACTGTGATTGGTTCTATAGGAAAACACCCATCCCATGAGAAATGATTAAACATATTAGTTTTCCCCTAACAACATCTCTTACAAGATGAGATAATAAAAAGTGTAAAAATAAAATATCAAAATTACATTTCATATACTTCTAAATATTTTTAAAAGATTTATTATTATTATTATTATTATTACTATTAATAATACCACTGTTCTATCCCAATCAATACCTGCATGCCAGAAGAGGCCATCAGATCACATTATTGATGGTTATAAGCCACCATGTGTTTGCTAAGGAATAAACTCAAGAACTCTAAAAGAGCAGACGGTGCTCTTAAATAATGAGTCATCTCTCCAGCCTATATAAACTCTTTTTATAAAAGGTTTTTTTTTTAATTTATTATTTATATATGTTTTTGTGTGTGTCAAATATAGTTGGGGATCATGGAGGGCAGAAGAGGGTTTATAAACCTCTTTATCTGGAGTTACACACAATAATAACAGTCTGACATTTGTATTGAGATTGAAATTTGAATTTTCTAGAACAGCAAGCACTCTTAATGGCCAAACCATCTCTTCAGCTCTCCTGTGTCTTATTTATTTGGTACAACCTTCAATTTTGAAGTGAAACATTAGAATTCATCCCTAACTTAATCATTGTTTTCTATACTACATTTGATAAATGCTTTAAAAGATGATATTTTAGTGCTCAGTTGGAAGACTATTTGATTAAGTATTTGAAATGAATATTGAACATTATGGAACTAAAATGAAAGGACTTACTGTCAAAGTGTTCAATAACATGGACACTTAGTCTGATTTTAAAAATATCCTTTGAAAGGCCTGAACATTTTCCAAGCCTGATTAATGGTGAGCCACCGAGGAAGTGTGGACAGCCCTGCTGAGAGATATTCAACTATTCCATATCAGCATTGTCACAAAAGTTTCTTTTATAGATTTTGATTTTAAAATGCCACATTTTGGTACAATTATGGCGTATTTTAATTACAACATAATATTATTATTTAAGATTATGTCTTAATTAAAACACTTTCTATTAAATTATAAAGCTTTGCCTAAACACTGGATTCATTTTACATATTTATTCATTTTATTTTTAATATGGATGTTGTATTCCTTTATAATAATTGTAACGTCCAATCCTTTGTCTTCAATGGAATCTATTTAATAAAATATTTAATTTCATGAATAATATACAGAAAGAAAATAAAAATAATCAAACAACTTTGACAAATATTCGAACAGAATTCTACTTCAGGTAGTTTGAAAGTCTCATCCTCTGTAAATGAGGATATTGCCTTCACCAACCATTCTTTCCTGCTTTATATATACAGAGAAAGCTTTGCAATAAAGATAGAGAAAAGTAATTTAGAGAAAGGGTCAGTTTTTAACAAAAATGTACGCTTACATGGAATGATTTTGTACAAGCAATTTAAGCAGTCGCATAAGTATAAAGTATTTCATTAGGAACATCAGGCTTCTCAGATTCAATACTAATGTCAAGACTTCTTTGTCACACTTTTTCTGTTTTATTTAGTCGTTGATGTCATTGAGTGTCCTGCCATGGATGAAATTAGCTTTCTTAAATATTGGGTATTTAGTACATGAATTTTTAAAGATGAAGTATGAACTTTTGTTCCTAAGTTTAATGATGCTTGCGACAGCTATGAAAGCGTAGAGTCTATTTTCACACTGCTAAAGCAGTATACCAAAACATTCTAAGTACTTTTGATTTGATCCCCTACATTAGTTTTCACCTTTATTCTGAGTAAAACATTTTTTCCGACTCCCTCGCCATTTCTACGTGCATCTTTCATCTGCTGAAGGCAGGCATGAGCCTGGTATTCCAAACAGTAAGAGAGGAAGAAGTTTGGCAATGAATGTGTTTATCTTGGTCTGAGGAGATAGTGGCATTGTTTAGAACTGTTGAATCAAGGCTGTGGAAATGGCTCACTGGGCAAAGTGTGTACTGCTCAAATTGAAGTTGTGAGTTTGGATTGCCAGCCCTAGTAAAGGCCAGGCATGACAGCATTCCTCTGTTATCCCACCAGTGGTGTAGCAGAGATAGGCAGACTCCAGGCATTTTCTGGCTAGCCAGTAGAGTTGGATCAGTGAGCATCTCTCATTTACTGAGTGAGGCTGTTTCAAAGATTAAAATGAAATACAATCGCAGTTATTCAGCATTCACCTCTGGTCTTCATCAAAACACACACGAGTATGTATACACAGACACACACACACACACACACACACAAACACTCATACACACATACAAACATCCATACAGACAGAAACACACACATACACACCCATGTACTAATAAAATTGTTAATAACAACAATGAAAAGAAAAAAAATGTACCAAGCTTTAGTCAATTTTATTACAGTGGGTTTTTTTCTTTGTTTCTTTCTTTGTCTTTGGTGTTCTTTTGTTTGTTTTTGTTTTTGTCTTGTTTTGTGCTCACCCTGATTCTGTATGGTTCTATCAGGGTTTGCTATGTAATAGTGGAGGCAGTAAACGTGGCTCTTACAGCTAGATGGAAGCAGGTCGTTAGTTTGAAGAATACCCCCAACATTACTCTGAGGTAATGGAATTAGCTTTCTGTGTTTGCAGCAGTTGAAGACACCTGGATGCTGCAATTAGGATAAAGGTGATTGTTGGGCTGTTTTGGGTAAAAGCTTGAAAGAAGGGTACATTTTCTTTTTTTTTATTTTAATTTTTATTTTTATCAGTTACATTTTATTAATTCTGTATCCCAGCCGTGCCCCGAACCCTCATTCCCTCCCAGTCCCTCCCTCCCTCCCTCATCACCACTGT
>REGO01000535.1:523286-534664 GCA_010120015.1 Rhombomys opimus
AAAACAAAAAAACAAAAAAAAGGATTGGCTAACCTAATGTTTAGGCACTCATCCCTGGAGAATCCATTCTCTCTTTTTCAGCAACTCTCGGTTTTCTGTAGTTCTTCTCATGTGATAATCCGAGAATTTCCCCTTTGACTTTGGTATATGTAATGGTGTCAGTTTTTCAAGATTTCCTGGCACTTTCTGCACCTTCCCTGTGATATAGAGAAGACACCATCTCACAGCTGTAGTCCTGATGGTTGAAGTATCAGTTGGGACAAAGCACCCCACAGTCAACTTTCCTCCTTATCTTGAAGAGCAATGGCTCTCTGTAATCAACTCTGTCTGGTAAAAATGAAGGGTTTTTTTGTTTGTTTGTTTGCTGTTTATGGGTGAGAACTTCACTTATGTGTGGGTATAAGAGCAAGTATTTCTACTGTAGTCAGACTTCTCTAGTATAGTGGTAGTTGCCATATATCTTCTAGGGTCTATGGCCTCACAAGCAATGGGTAGTTGGCTAGGTTTACAGTTCCTTGCATGCATTTATTCCAACTGAGCTTTAAATCCAGCCAGATAACAGCTGGTTACTATTGTACTCTTCAGGATACCTACCTATCATGGGCATTGTTGTCCTTGTTTTTTATCTCTCTTATTGCTGGGTAGAATTATTGATTACATTTCATCCTTGGCCGCTTTCACATCCCCTTCTGATACTGTGGGGACTAGTCCTCAGGAAATATGTTTCCCAGTCAGCTCCAGACGGACTTCTACAGGTCCTCCTTCTGAAGTATTTCATGACCTCACCAGTAGGATATTGCCTCTTACTTTTAGAAGACAACCCAAGGAGATGAAAACTTCCTTTGCCACTTCAGAAATCTCTTGGAATCTCGCAACCAACAGCTTAAAAGGAGAGTTCTCATGCCTGGCACTGGAGGTGTTATTAAATATCTCTCTGCTTTGGGTGTGAAACATTGTCACCCTAAGTGCCATGAGTTCATCTACATTCGTTTAGATGTGTGATTTCACAGAGATGTAAAGTCATGATCGCCTGTGGTATTTTCACACATTCTGAGGGTTATTTATTGCACCCTCCTTGCCCTCTAGCCTTCCCAAGTAGTCTCCCCAAATTTATTCAATTACCTAATAATAGAACCTCTGTTCTAGTATTCTACCCTTTAGAGCATCTGTCCACTTCGCTCATTACACAGTTTTATGATTTCTATGGTTGCTTCAGATTATGTACTGACAACAAGGATTTGGATCTAGGATCCAGAACAAAGAGAAAACAGATGCCGTTTGTCTTTCTGGGTTGGTGTTAAATCAATCAGTAAATTTTCTGCTTTCGTCCATTTATCAGCAAGTTTAATTTCTCTTTACATTTAAATAGTGTTCCTTTGTATAACATGTTTTTAATATCCATTTGTTTTTTCTCATATGAAATAAGCTGATTATTAACTATATGAAGGTACCATTTAATTCTGCACCATAGAGTTGTATCAGTTTTTTTTTTTTTCAGGTTTTCCTGCCTCTGTTTATAATATGCTCAGATTAACACATTTTCTCTAAAATTTTACCTTTCTTTTGTCTTCCTTTAACAATATATGTCTCTGAAAGTTTCCTAGAAAAAGTGGAAGCTTAGTTAGATGTGACCACACTCACCTAATACTTAGTAATATTAGTTCTTCAATTCATTTCATCTTCCACTTAAATTATACTATCTGTCAATGTTAAACTTCTAATTTGGGAAAATTAAAATTGCTTACCAGTAAAAAAATTCTTGCAATGAAATCATAGCCTTGGGTGTTTGGTCCTTGGAAATGATACATACATGGATGGAGAAAACTAATTGTACAGATTTGCTCAATAACCACCACACCTGACCTGTGGAACAAGCACACACAGACACACACACACACATACACACACAGACAGACACACACACACACAGACACACACACACACACACGTACTCACACACATGCACACATGCATACACAAGCGTGATGGTGATGATAATTATTGAAAATGTTATTTGATGAGAATTTCAGAAAAAGTTGTATAAAAAAACACAGAGCATATGTACACTGTTTTGTTGTACTTAAAATATTACATGCTACATTTATTTTAAACAAT
This sequence comes from Rhombomys opimus, assembly GCA_010120015.1. Classification (NCBI taxonomy): domain Eukaryota; kingdom Metazoa; phylum Chordata; class Mammalia; order Rodentia; family Muridae; genus Rhombomys; species Rhombomys opimus. The sequence goes on from REGO01000535.1 coordinate 525,402, forward strand.
ATATTAAGATATTATAAAAAATAGGCACAAGGCCTTGTTTATGTTGAAACAAGAAATACCGATTGTATCAATGTGGTCTCTATCTCTTTACCCAGTCTCTTCCTTTCTCAGTCCTCTGGATCAGTTACCTAAATCCTAGGTTTCATATAAATTTTCACATTAATCACTTGTTCTGATTTTTGTTTGTGCTAGCACTTTCCATTTCGTCAAAGAGCAGTGAGTAGACCTCTATTTGCCTTCTCAAGGAATGTTCTTTGTTCTTTCATAATAAAAATAGATGTCTTTCCATTTCTATTTATTTCTTGCATGGGAAATAGAACATCTGTACAGATGATAGAAAGCAAGTTTACAGACAGGATTAAGTGAATGAAAGAGCAGTGTTGAATGATACAAACACTAAGTATAATACAGAATTATTGAAAATATTAGAATCCTGAGTAGCAGAAGGAAAACACAAGTATTTAGGCCAATGTCAGAAGAAAAAAAAAACCCTTCTTTTAATGATGATGACTTCTTAATGATTATGTCTAACAGCCTCTCCAGGGAAGAGAGAGAAGTTATCCTTTGCAGTCTCTGTAGCTTAACTGGATAATCCTCCAGATGATATCCTCTTGGGAATAATATGCACTGACAAGTAAATTGAGATCAGCTCCAATTACAAATGCAAAATAAATTTATGAAACTTTTTTGTGCTATAATTGTATACATAATATTAAAGTGCCATTCAAATTTTTAGATGATAACAAAATCATTCAATTAAAATTCCCCCTTTCAGCATATTTGAATAAAGAAGACAGTAAATTAATCTTTGGGGAAGCAACTCTCTATAGCTCTTTTGCCTTAATATTTTGATAAATTACCACTGATAATTTTCATATTCTTTTTCAAAATATTTTTATATGAAAATAATGTTTTTTCTCACATAGTGTATCTATCTTACTAGTCTCCCTCTCTTTACTGGTTCCAGTTCCTCCTTTACCCTCACTTCTGGATAACCCCATTCAGTCTCTCATTAAAAAACAAACTGGCTTCTAAAGGATAATATAATAAATATAATACAATGAAATAATACAATACGAAACATAATATAATAATTAATAAAAAACTAAAACTCAAACATTAAAATAGAACAACAAAAAGAGAAAAGAGCCTATGAGGAGGCACAAGAGTCAAAGACCTACTCATTTGCACACCCAGGATTCCCAAAAGAACACAAAATTCAAAACCATACTATATATGCAGAGGATCTGGAGGGTGAAAAGTGAGAAAAGAGAGCATGGGTGTGTAGAGGACCTGGAGGTTAAAAAGAGAAAAGTGTGTGTGTGTGTGTGTGTGTGTGTGTGTGTGTGTGATAGACAGAATGAGAGAGAGAGAGAGAGAGAGAGAGAGAATTTCTTTATTTTTTTAACAGAAAAGTAAACGCCCATACATGACAATATAAAACAACGTACCTCCAAATGCAATTGAGTTCATTTTCTGGTGGCCATCTGCTCCTCTGCATGCAGCCTACCCTTAAGAATTGTTTGTTTTCCCAGTGAGACTCCCTTGGATAGAATAAAATTTTCATCTTCTAGGGGTTGTCAACTAGAAATAGCTTCTGGGTTAGTATCTGTGTGTGGGAGCGGGGTCGGGGGTGGCTTGTGTCCACTTCTTCTTTCATCTGTACAATCCCAATAGGTAAAGACCCATGAAGGAACTATACATGCTCCTTCAATCACTGGAGAGTCATCTGAGCTTTGATCATGTTGATTTAGAGGCCTATTTTCTTGCTCCTCCATCTACTCTGCTTCTTGCACTATATCTACCTCCTCAGAACTGATAAGTGGAAATGTTGTCCCATCTCTGATCAAATTTATAACACAATTGCAAATGAAAATATAGCTACAACAAAAGGGAAGCCCACTGGGGAAACAAACTTCTCTACAGAATAACCTCGATCTCCTGAACCAGATGGAGGCTCCTTGTCTCATCATTTCATGTCAGGTTTTTCTTCTTTCTTTTTTTATTTAACTTTATTTATTTTATTTATATTTTTATATTTATTCTGCTTATTTTACATAATTTTTACATATTATATATTTTATTAATTTTATTTCTATATTTTTTATTTCTTTTATCCCATACTTCCATTGCATATTCATTGTGGCTTCCTCTTAAGTGTTTTTATGGGATTCTTGAGTTTGAGAACGAGCAGTTCTCTGTTTCTTATGCCGTTTCTTAGGTTCTTTTCCTTTGGTTTATTTGTTTTGTTCTATTCCAGTGTGTTTGGGTTTTGTTAGTGTATTTTATTTCATTATATTTCTCATAGAAGCCTTTTGCTTTCTAGTTAGACAAAACGAGAGTGGAATGGAATGGGAATGGTAATGAGAGGGTGTGGGAGAATAAGATGGAGAAGAACTGAAACCATGATTATTATGTGAGAAAAGAAATCTGTTTTGACTAAAATGAATAAAAAATGAAAGCTTCAGGTAAATGGATGGAACTAAAAAAAAATATCACAGCGAGTGAGAATAATAGACCTTGGAAGACCAATATGGTATGCATTGGCTTATAAGCAGAAATTGGCTGTTAAGTGGATGATAACCAACTTACCTTCTACAGAAACACAGAGATTAGGTGTAGATCAAGTGTTTATGGAGGGAGGATAGATGTCCATAAGAAAGGGAAATAGAATAGACAGATTGGATGCATGGCAGGGAGTAGTACTGGATCGGGACGTTCAAGTGGAGAGGAGGAAAAAAGGAAACAAGGAGAGACGGCGTCCACGTTCTTATATAAAGCTATTCCAAAGATTATAAAACTTTTGGATTTTTTTGGGAAGGATCTGCAAGTCCTGAGTTAACTCAGTCAATAATTTCCCACAAGTAGCCATTAATATTCTCAGGCACATGAATAGTATATTCCATCAATTATTTTTAATGTAGAAAACAGTGAATAAATTATATTATGATTCTATGCAGTGTGTTGATCTCGGCAAAAGCTCTTACACTGTGTTCTTTGACTATGAACAATAAGAAAATTTCAGGGACATAATATAAAACAAGCTAGCTTTTCCTGTTGAAAGCCTTTTTGAGAACCAAGGCTACACTTAGGCAGGAACAGAGCAACATATAATTTTACAGAATTCTATTATCGCTTTGACACATAGTAAGGAAATATACTAGAAATGATTTCCTGCAAAAAAGAGGACATATGCACCACAAGGTTTTGCTCTGATAAATTCTTTGTTTTGCTTTACACCAATGTTCCCTGGAAGCTTGCAAGCTGATTTTCCTGTCAGAGTGCCTGGCTTCACCCAGGTGTCTCTAAGGAACGTAGAGACAAAACAAATAAGCTAAAAAGAAAACAAAAAAGAAAACAAAACATGTCAAAAACGAAAAACAAAACTCAGAAAAGATGTGCCTCACTTTAAGTTTGCAAAATAATTTATTGTAGAAGAGTTATTGTTATCTTTCATTGAGAATATTGAACATGGATTCTTCCAGCCTAGGTGTTTTCTGAAGACAGGATTTACTTTAGTCAGTATATCTTAGAGATGATTGAATAAAACATACTTGATAAAAGATGTCAAATCATGTATCTGGGTAAAGGGGTCTTTTTTGGGACTGTATCTCCAACCAAGGCCCATGTATGAATATAACCCAGAATCCCTACTCTAGAACGCCTGCTCTGATATAGCCTATGGTAGCTCAGTATCCAAGTGGGTTCCTAGTAAGGGGAGCAGGGACTGTCCTGCAATTTGCAAATTGGTACCCTAAGAGCAAACCTAAAAGTGGAGATGAACTAGGGAACAACATAATGTTGACTAAGTCTTCCTTCACAGCTGCAGCTTTCTTTTCCACCTTCTCCAACATTCACAACAGAAAATACGAAAGTTAAGTGTTCAGTTTTCAAGGCAATAATTATTACATAAATATGGTATTGATTAAAATCGAAAGGCCTAAATGAGTTATATCATTTTCACTGGACATTAAATTCTTTACTAATATGTTCTAGTAAAATAGTTATTGTAAGAGTAATCTCACTGTCAAAGACTGTAGCTTTAGCAAATATATTTATACAGATTTGTTAACAGAAGTTTATTTGTGCTTAATTCTTTTATTTTATTTTTTGGTAAGGTTCATACAGCATTATGAACCTTAAATGCTCACTATGTGCATAGGAATCCAGTCATGAGATTCTAAAACTCCTGCCATGGCTTCTGTAGTTAAAATTCAGGGCTTACTTCTGTGCGTCACCACACCTGGCTGGCTTTAGACTGCATTTTGGTTCAAATAATTTAAAATATCTGGTAAAACATACTTTCATGGTTAAACTTCCTATTATATGTAGTCAAGTTAACACAAACGCTTCCTCCTATCATTCTTAGTGCCCATTAGCTAAGAAATACTTGTGTATTAAACAGGCATGTGCACTGTTAATGATTTTGGACTGTATTGAGGAATTTTCCCCACTTGTAGCAAAGCATAAATACAAGCTGTAGTGGTGATTACATTGTTATCGAAATAATAATTAAAATACTTTGGTTTATAATAGGAATTCTACTGAGCATATAATAATTTGTTTCTCGATGGAAGCAGGGTGACGTCTGAACTAGCCCTTATTTGTTTGCTTTATTGTGTGTAGGCTTTAAGATTTCATCAATACACAAAGATTCTTCCATACTCTGAGGTCAGTTTTGACATAAGCATAGATATATTTAGATCAAACTTCAGAACAGGTAATGTGTTCTGTTATTCCTTAATCCCTTAGCACATTCACAGTCCGCCAGCAGGCAAGGCAGGATTTATTTGAATTTTGCTTTATGTTTAGCTTTCTCACTCAGTAGCATTAAGGTGAAAGTCCCACAAGATAACAGCACACCGAGATGAGCTCATCTAAATGCAACCCCGCCATTCAGCCTTAGATAATAGCTGGTGCCAAGATAATTTATAGTTTTCAATGTTTGTTAGCTCTTCTACCAAAGCAGGCCTTAGCAACTGTATTAAGTCAAGAGTCTACTTAGGTGCGATGTAATTTGCACAGGCTGAAAAGAAAGGGTCACAACAACTTTAATAATGTAAGTTTTATGTGAACTCTGCTATCACCATAGTTTATAGAAGTTAATTCCTCCATTCAGTTTGAAAGGACAAAGATTAATTGTCCCTCCTTATCTGGGAGCTCTTTGATTAGAAATGTGCTTTTCTCACCTATATCTTCCATCATAGATGGTGGATGCTCAATAAAAAGATGTGCCCGGAGCCAATGCTTCCATTTTTCAGAAGAGCAATATGTGACCACAGGTTAGTGCTTTTTTAAAGCTATTACTTTTACTGTCAACATGACTGCTGCCCCAAGATGTCTCATTAGGTATAATAAATTGGAGCAAACAAACATAACATCCGTCCAGACACCATCCTCCCCAAAATATGTGCTGCAGTGACATAAAGTAAATTAAAAACTTCTGCTATCACACATTTTAAAGAGAAAAGACAATGGGGTTAACCATTAATAAAAGCTTCAAGAAACTTATTGTTGAATGAGAGAGGAAGGAGGGTAACAAGATGCCCATTATTAGCCTGAAGTTAGAAAATGAGTGTACTTTCAGTGCACAAGTAATTCCAACATGGAAATATAACTAGCAAGTTTTGCGATAATAAAAACAAATCAAAAATCCACACTTAAAGAAGGCAAGTGATTTATTTATAAAAACCAGTTAAGCATATCATTTGCCTGTGTGACAGAGTCACTTAAATTATAAGTCCTGAAGGTGTGCACATGAAAACAAGAATTGAGCCTAAATCAAAGTTTAAGTGTGTGTTGTCATTTATAATGAGGACTCATAAGATTTTGTTTCTTATGGAGATGTTCAAAATTCTTAAAGTGTACAGTCAAACTCTCTATAAACTAGAGAGTTGAAATAAGGCTAGGAGACTTATCTTAAACCTTTTCTAGCTAACATTAATTAATCCCCAGTTATTTATAGGAAGATCCTCATAGTGAACCAAGCTCTAATTCTACCTTACATAAATGCACTTTTTTTTTTTTTTTTTTTTTTTTTTTTTAAATCTTTAGCTGTATGAGTAATTTAATGTGATGCTGTTATAAAGCAACTTCTTAAGGAGTGGGAGATTACATTACAAATGAGAACTCTTTTAGACTCATAAAGTTTCAAATTAAAATACTGCAACTTGCTCCATGGAGTCTTTTAGAGGATAAATGTGGTAGGTTCCCATCCTATTCCCTCTCTTCTACCGGTTCCTGTGTCTATCCTGTTTTTCCGTTTTTCCTTCTGAATAGAATTAACTCCTGTAGAACTGTAGATTTTAGATGTTTATCCTATATTATATGTCTAAAATCCATTTATAAGTGAATATATATCATGCATGTCTTTCTGCTTCTGGGTTACCTCACTCAGGATGATCTTCTCTAGTTCCATACATTTGCTGCAAATTTCATAATTTCCTTGTTTTTAATAGCTGAGTAAGATTCCATTGTTTAAATGTACTACAATTTCTGTATCCATTCTTCAGTTGAGGGACATCTAGGTTGTTTCCAGATTCTGGCTATTACGAATAAAGCTACTATTAACATAGTTGAGCAAATGTCTTTGGTGTATGGTTTAGCATCTTTTGGATATATGCCCAGGAGTGGTACAGCTGGGTCTTGAGGTATAATTAATCTCATTTTTTCTGAGAAAGTGCCAGATTGATTTCCAAAGTGGTTGTACAAGTTTACATTCCCACCAGGAATGGAGGACAGTTCCACTTTCTCCATATCCTCTTCAGCAGATGCAGCGATTCACAGTCAAACATTTTGGACAGAGCACAGGGAGTCTTATGGAAGAAGGGGAAGATAGAAGGAGGAGATAGAAGGAATCAGAGGGGAAAGGAGCCCCACAAGGCGACTGCAAAGCCAAAAAAGCTTGACAAAGAGGGGACTGCAAGACTAATACATTGACCAAAGACCTTGCATAGAAAGGACCTAGATGCCTTGCTCAGATGTAGCCCATAAACAGTTCAGTCTCATGTGGGTACCCTAGTAAGGGGAGAAGAGACAAACTCTGACATGAACTCAGTTGCCTGATCCTTGGTCACTTCTCCCTGGTGCAGCGACTTAGCCAGTGCACAGAGGAAGAGGATCCAGGCAGTCCTGATGGGACTTGATATGGTAGGGTCAGCCAGTATGGGAAGAGACTTCCCTATCAATGGACTAGGGTAGAGGTATAGGGGAGGAAGAGGGAAAGAAGGTTAGGGCTGGAAGGAGATGAGAGAAGGGGCTACAAGGGAGATTCAAAGTGAATAGATTGTTAGTAATAATACTACTAATAAGTTAAAACAAAATATAAAATACTCCAACCTATAAAGAAGTTGGATAAGTTTCAGAAAGTAAACAACTTAAAAATGTAAGGAATCCACAGAAATTTGAACTTAGAAAACTCAGAATACCTTCACCAAACTTTCATAAGATGTAAGGACTCAGGGAGAAATGAATCTCCATATTGTTGCTGTCTGAAACTCATGCTAAAAACTCTAGCGATGCAGTCCTAGCTGAGCTTGTTTAGTTAAGCAGCTGTGTTTTGAGTCATTCATTCATGCTCCTTTAAGTAGCACCTTATCTACATTTCAGTAGGCTAGCCAAATAAAATTACTGATTCATTCTCTAGGATGGCTTGGATGGAATCATTGCTTTTATCTGTCTTTTGTTCCCTATCAGTGGTAAGAAGGCAAATGTTCATGTCTCACACAACAGAGGTGTGTACCTCTCCGTGTCTCAGTCTCGCATATTTTCTCCTCAACATATTGAATAAAATAATTATCCTATATTATTATTCCTAGTGTTCAATATGTAAAAATTACATATTGAGAGATTTTTTTTTCACAAAAGTGTATGTTGAGGCTATATGTTCCTAAGGTGGCCTTCCAGGTGGTGATAGCCAGATTGCTATGTGCATGATAAGTTAAAATCCAGCCCATATGCCTGTAGGCCACATTTTGTGTTCATGTAATTATATAGGCATATATTACATGAAACTCTCAAAGAGCAAATATCTTGAAATACCACATGATAGAAAGTTAGATAGAATTCCATGTAATGATCGACACTATGCCTGAAAGTATGATGCTGAAAATGAAGGATGACAAGGGTTTCTATGGACAGCAGAACTGGGAATAAGATGGGGACCAGATTCCCCTTAAGAGCTCTCCATGGAGCAGCCATGGGCAAGAACCCGCTGTTGGACCTGTGACTTGTAAAACTGTAAGGTAAGTCAATGACATTCTGGATTCAGCAGCTTTTTGTCAAGCCAAAGAGTTTGTGCAACCTTTGTCAAAACAGTTTTAGGAAACAAATACAATAAGATTATAAAGTAATTGTTTAAGTTGTGAAGTAATCTATATAAATATATTTTTTTCTTTTTTTACTCCCCTTATTTAGTCTACTGTCAAGTCCAAAACAATTAAAATGCTTCTTCTAGTTTTCCCGAACTCCCCTAAATATGTAAATAAATCCATGTGTTGGCCATGAAATGAGAACATGTTTTGTTGCTAAGTTATAATAAAAATTTAGGCTCAAAACAAAAATGTTGTGGATTAGGGGAGAGGCATAGGGCAAGAAGAGGCAGAGAGGGTTGGACTGGGAAGGGAAAAGGGATGGGTGACTGCTGGGATACAAAATGCATAAATTGACATAAATAAATAAATAAATAAATAAATAAATAAATAAATAAATGAATCGTAAAAAGAAAAAAAAAAGGAATGATAAAAAATGTTAAATTTGGGGAGGAGCCAAGATGGCGGCGCCGGGAGAGCACCTTGTATAAGAAGCAGGACAGCACTCTCCGTGCAGCGACCAGGAGACTGAACTCTGGGCCCCGAAACCACAGCGGTCGTGTTTCTGAGGTGAGGGGAGGCTCCCACGGCCTGGGAATCAGTCAGGTCCACTCTCGGCTGCCCAGCCAGAACCCGGAAGAGTCCCTGAATGACACGGACTTTGGGTCCCGGGCTAGAGCCGCCAGCCTGCGTGTCCCCATCAGTTCCCCAGGCTGATCCCTGGGCACAAGGGTGCCTGAGGCTGGGAGTCCCAGTCGCGGGTGGACCTCACGGGGAAGCAAGGTTGTGGGTCTGATCGCGGGTCACCCAGTCTTTCCCCGGAATATCGCTAGGACGGCGGTTGCCCGCCGCCATCACAGCTGAGCTCCTGCGGCGAGAGGAGAGCTGTGCACTCAGCTCAGCGGTACAGACAAGCTGCGCTCCCCAGTACAACAGGGACTGGGAACCCCTGTC
>REGO01000535.1:542262-607590 GCA_010120015.1 Rhombomys opimus
GCATTCATGCAGAAAGGGGGGGAGGGTGGGACCGGGAGGGGAGGAGGGAGGGACTTATGGGGGGATACAAAAGGAATAAAGTGTATTTAATAAAAGTTAAATAAAAAATTTTAAAAAAATGTTAAATTTAATATCACCTGTTCATTCCAGTAATGGGGACATTTCTGTGAGGTGAGTACTTAAATGGAATCAGCATGCCTGCAAAGGAAGGATGATGAGAAGCACATTATGCAAGTGAGTTTTAGTCTTGAGGCCAGATTTTCAGTTACAGAAGGCCATCTGAGACTCCCAGAGCAAAATGACTGACTTTTATGGTATGCTTCTGACTGTGGCCCCACAATCAGTTCCTGTCTTATGCTTTCAAGTATACACTCGGTTTCTCGACTCTGACTCTCTTATACTGTTGTCTTTCAGCTTCCATTTCGAGTTTCTGTAATCCCTACTAAGACTTTCATCATGACTGATACAAGAGAAAACTAGTCACATTTTGTAATAAGCCTACACCAAATTTTTTTGCAAGGGACATTGCAGTGCATCATTTTCAAACTTTTGTCCATATTAAAGACTGCTTTTTCTTGCTATAGCTAAAATGTTTTGTCTTCTGGAAATTTACCTTGATGCTGCATGTTGAATGGCCTTCCTTCTTCCCATGGCATTATTTATATGATAGTTCATTATTTGCCATCTTGACTTTTTCTTCTTGCCAGAGTCAGGAGGCTCACTCAGCAAAGGCTTTCGTTGTGATCTGGAATTAATTGCTCTGGGGAAAGTCCTAGAGTCTAATTAAATTTGACATTAATTGCTTTCTAACTCTAGAGTTGTTATAAATGAAAGTGAACTGTTCATGGAATAATTGAAGTTTTGGAGAAGAATTATATTGTAGTATTTTCTATATGTATGGCATCATATAATATAGACTGAAAATGATGCGACATAAAACCAGAACCAATATTAGGTAAAGAATAACACTTTAAAATAACACATTTAGCTAAAGACCAATACACACATATATGTTATATACAAATAATATATATATATATATATATATATAATTTAGTAAACATTTATTCAAAATGTAAATATTTTTAATTTTTATTTTTATTATTAGTTACATTTTATTAGCTCTGTATCCCAACTGTATCCCACTCCCTCATTCCCTCCCAATCCCACCCCCACTCCCTCATCTCCTCTCTGCCCCTTTCCAAATCCACTGACTGGGGAGGACCTCCTCCCCTTTCATTTGACCCTGTTTTTATTCAAAATGTCAGCCAAGAGCATATCTTAATTCAATAAATTTACACGGAAATGTTTATGTTTTATGATTGGGGAATTTAGTATGCCATAAGAAGGACATATGTAAAGTACTGGTAAATTCTCACTTGGTGACAATTCTGACATAATCATTCAGAATATGGAAATAAACAGTGTGGACTAGCATAGAACTGAAAAACAGCATTTATATGAACTTCCTAAAACCAATGATTATTAAATCTTGGCTGATGGCTTTGCAGAATGCAGTAAAGAATGTCCAAGCATAGACAGACAAATAAGTATACCTTACTTCTGAAAAATTGCAAATAGTGGAAATTATAATTATATTGTAGAAAAAAATTAGCTAATCATTAGATTGTGAAAGAACTATAATAATGCAGTAAAAGTTTAATATGAGTTCTCCTTAAACTAAAGAATGGGAACAAAAAAAAAAAAAAAAAACAGGAGTGAAGAACTCAAACCATTCAATAATAAATTGAAAAGAATTTGTAATGTCTTATTTTTTATAAATGAGAGCATAACTTGTCACTACAAGATATATTCTTAGGATGAAATTATACAGTCTTACCTTTTTTAATGGACTGTATTACTTAAGTTTATAAAGTTTAGTGAGAAAACGCTCTTGCTTCTCAGACTTGATAACTCAGAAGATATTGGCTGGGGATTTAGAATTTAGAATTCATAATAGTCACATGAAACATCCACAAAGGTCCTTAAGAACACAATGTAATAGAAGATACAAAGAGTGGGGACTGGAAATAAAAAGTATTAGGCATTCCATTTCCTAACAGAACAACAACAGTGATACGCAAGTAAACCGCGGAACTGGTAGTTGTCAGTTTTACTACAATGTCCAGCTCTCAAGCAGACGCTACCAGACAACACACAGACCTAAGTGAAGCTAGAGAAACACAAACCATGGAAAGTACGACATGTACCCAAGAAAGGCGAGAGCTCATAAAAATAACTTACAATTTTGTGATGATTTGATCTCTTTTGCCAGCTGTTGAAATTTAGAATTGTCAGGGAAATCCTCTCTCTCTCTTTTTTTTTTTTTTTTTTTTTTTTCTGTCAATAAGGGATTTTACCGTAAGATTTAACTGAGGAGGAAAACCTCCCTTGAATATGGGTGGCATCATTGCTAGAAGAGGATTCTAGAACAAGTGAGCGTTGGCAAACATGAGCTGCCCATCAGTGTTAATGTCTCTCTGCTTGTTGATCATGAATATCACGGGAACAGCTGCCTCACAGTTCTATTGTTTTACTTCCCCATTACCATGGACTGTGAACAGACCTAAAACTCATCCTCATTTGCCTTGGTCACTTACTGTTTTCACACTAGCATGAAAAGAAACTAGTACATATTGTTGATAAAAGGCTTAGAAAATAAATGGAAATATAGTTCAATATTTTCTAGTTACTTGATGTCTCCATCAATCCAAATTTTGCTTTTGCTCTTCTAGGCCTAATTTGAAGCAACAGATCATAGTACTGATACACTCACGTTTTTTATACTTCTATTCATATATTCTTCCTGCCAAAATAGAAAAGAGAGTTGAAGTAAATTAGGCAATTGCAGGATTAAGAGAAATAACAGTGTATTATAATAAAAACATGAAAACTTTCAAAATTATTTGTAAATTTTATAATAATTAGTATTATTAGTAGTAGTATTTCATTATTATTTTACAGTTTACTCACTTTGTATCCAGGTTGTAGTACCCTCCTTCATCTCCTTCCCATCCCACTCTCCCTCTCTCTTCCTCCCCTATACTGTTACTCTAGTCCACTGACAGAAAAAGACTTCCTCCCCTACTGTCTGACCCTAGCCTATCAGGTCCCATCAGGACTGCCTGGAACCTCTTCCTCTGCGGGCTGGCTAGGTCACTGCACCAGGGAGAAGTAATCAAGGAGCAGGCAAAGAGTTCACGTCAGATATTTTATCTTATCCCCTTACTAGGAAACCCACATGGGGACTGTGCCGTCTATGGGCTAAATCTGAGCAGGGCATCTAGGTCCACTCTATGCAAGGTCTTTGTTTGATGCGTTGGTCTTCACAGTTCACCTCTGGGCCTTTTTAGATTTTGGCTTTGTTGGTCTCCTTGTGGGGTTTCGGTCCCCTCCAGGTCCTTTTATATCCCCCTCTTTCCATAAGATTCCCTGTGGTCTGTCCGAAGTTTGGCTGTGAGTCTCTGCATCTTCTTAGATCCTCTGCTGGGAGGAGTCATTTAGAGGACATCTGTGCTAGGCTCCCATCCTGTTCTCTCTCTTCTACCTTTTCCAGTGTCTGTCCTGTTTTTCTTTCTAAATGAGAGCTAAGCATCTTCCCTTGGATCCTAATTGTTTATCTTCTTTAGGACTAAAGATTTTAGCATATTTATCCTATATTATATGGCTAATACCCACTTAAAAGTGAGTTTATACCAAGAGATCAGCAATCAAAATTATTTTAAAATAAATAGAAAATAAATTATAAAGGTAAAGTATGTACATGTTTGTCTTAGTTAATTTCAAATTGTCATAAACATCATTACCAAGGCAATTTACATGTGATTTCTTACAGTTTTAGAGGGTGAATCCATGACTGTCATGGTGGGAGTCATGGCAGCAGGAGAATAGGAAAGATGATACAAAAAGAGGAATGCTTGCATGATGAGATAGCCATGTGACAAACAGAATTCAACTAGAATTGATGGCATGAGCTTTTGAGATTTCAAAGTCCACCTCTAGTGTTTAGGATCATGTGGAAGAAGTCAGCTGAAGGATCTTACTGGCCTGTAGACATGACTCTAGGAAGACTGTCTTGATTGTTAAGTTATGTAGGAGTGCCTAGTTCACTGTGAGTGACAATATTCATTAAGCACATGATCCTAAACACTATAAAACATTCTAACAATTCATGAACCAGGGAGTAAGCCAGCAAACAGTTTTCTTATAGGAATTTAGTTGAAATATGCAATATCAGTCCATTAAAGAAAACTGATTTTCTCCTTCCTAACAGATATTAGTTGCCAATTGCTTCTTGTTTACTTTTAATTCTTGTGATAAGATTTTCTCGGGTTTGACTTTATATAGGTCTTTAGCATGCTGTCACAGTTTCAGTGAACTTTCATGTGCATCAGACCTGTTATGTCTGAGGGATGTTTTGTTTCCTTGGTGTCACCCACCATTTTGTTTCCTGGGAGTCACCTACCATCTCTGACTTTTACAGTCTTGTCTTTTAGCCACCTATTTATTACATATAAATTCTGAGCACTGAAGAAATCATTTTAATACAGACATACCATTTAGCACTAAGTTTCCCATTGTCTCACACTATTTTCTCATTTTCTACTTGTAGATCTCTGGGTTAATTAACATCTACTGGAAGAAATTTCTCTGGTGAACGTTTAGTGTAGTAATGAGTTATGGGTATAGCAATGACATTAGGGGTTACTTTAAGGCTAAATTCATTTAGCAGTATAGTAGTAGGTTTTCCCCAAGGTCTTATGGCCTAGCTAGTCTCAAGTTCTTAGCTTAATTAAAAGGTACATAAGTTCAATGAGGGGACCAACAGAGCCAAAAATCTGGGACCAAGGGGTCCTGCAGAGACTGATGAATCAATCAAGGCCCACCCATGGAGAAGACCTAGACCCCAGCTGTAGCTCAGATGTAGCTCATGGACAGCTCAGTCTCCATGGGGGTTCCCTAGTAAGGAGATCATGGGCAGTCTCTGACATGAACTCTGTTTCTTTGATCTCCTTCCCCTGGTGAGATAGTATTGCCAGCCCACAGAGAAAGAGGATCCAGAGAGTCCTGATGCGACCTGGTAGGCTAGGATCAGATGGTAGGGGAGGAGGACTTCCCCTATCAGTGGACTAGGGGGGGACACAGACGGGGGAAGAGGGAAGGAGGGCACAAAGGTTAGACCAAGAGGAGATGATGAGAGAGAAGGCTACAACAGGGATTCAAAGTAAATAAAGTGTTAATAATAATAATAATAATAATAATAATAATGTGTCAGATTGTATTCTAACTGATAAAGTGGGCTTATTGCCCACCAAAAAAGTATTGATTAATTCCTTTATGCCACTATTGCATGAGTAAATTCTCCAGACAGGTCTGTGTTGTAGATAACATGATTTTTAACTAGATAAGACTGATCATTATATTTCTCCTCCAGTAGTTTATGTAGTACCATGCAGCACGATAAATATTAGTGAGTAAAGGAGAAGCTTCTAGGGGGGCATCAGATTGATGCTTTCATGTTTGATGATAGAAAATGGCCTTACTGTTAGAGAGTAACCAGTGGTAGCCAACATTCTGTAACATTTCCGAGGAGTGTTGTTTTGGAAACTTTTTACCCATCAATTCAACAGTATCTTACCCATTCCTGGTACTGAGTGTTTTAAGTGGTAGTTTCTGTTTTCTAGTTGGGACATTGTCTCTCCTATTAGGTAATAAAGCCACTAAAATTCCTTTACAGGGAGGATACACATTAAGTAAAGCCTTTCAAAAAGTATGGTAATCTACTTACCACTGTAGACTTACCTGTGAAAGAAAACTGAGAAACAATTTGAGTTTTCTAAATAAGAGTAAAAACAGCAAACAAAAGAAAAGCCAAAACACTTCATGGATAAATATTTCATAAATAATCATCCTTTTTGGGCAAGTAAATAATTCACAAAACAATATATAATGATATGTATGAGAAAAAGTCATTAAATAAAAGTTTTAAAATCTCAGCATGAACTAATAAATTAAAAGGGCTGCTTGATAAATCAAGGTCATTAAGTGTCGATTATCTGTTTTTACGTGATGAAGAATCAGCTAGAAAATATAAACTTCAAAATATTATTAGTAGACATGAAAATCAGAGTTACAGATATTTAAAGTAGAGAATTTTAAAATTTAACAACATTTTTTGGTACTTGATAGGAAACTTCTGAGTTTGACCTAAAAGAGAGAATTTTGGGAAAACATATCTCATCCTTGGGAACTGTCAGACCTTGACTTTCCTATGTTTTGAGCTTCACTTCATTCTCCTAATAGCATTTTAAAGCAATCAGTTTTCTAGAAATATATAGCAATATTAAGTACTATGTACAGAGTGAGCGATGCCTCTGCCTCTCTGTAATTACATATCACATATCTGAATCCAAAAACAAGATTTCAGCTTCAGATAACCCAAGTAAAATGTTGACTAGACAGATAAGTTTTGCTGTTGGGATGTATATTTCCTGTTCTTTTTTATTTCTTTTAATTTTTAAAAAATTTTTATTTATTTTATGTCCACATGTATTGCATTTTTAAAAATGATTAAATATATTCCCATTCATAAACCTGGTTGTCTTTATTTTTATTTTTAATACTAGTTACATTTTATTAACTCTGTATCCCAGCTATATCCTGCTCCCTCATTCCCTCCCAATCCCACCCTCCCTCCCTCATCTCCTCCCTGCCCCTTTCCAAGTCCACTGCTTAGGGAGGACCTCCTCCTCTTTTGTCTAACCCTGACCTCTGAGAGACTACTTAGCAGTGTATCAGAGTAGATACAAAGACTCATAACCAAACCTTCGGCAGAGTACAGGGAATCATATGAAAGAAGGGAGAGGTTGTATAATGTGGAAAGGACATGAGCTCCACAAGGACCAAATATATCTTGGCACAGGGCTCTTTTCTGAGGCTGATACTCCACCAAGGAGCATGTATGGGTATAACCTAGAACCTCTGCTCGGATGTAGCCCATGGTAGCTCTGTAACCAATTGATTTCCCTTAGTAAAGGAAACTGGGACTATTTCTGACAGGAACTCAATGGCAGGCTCTTTGACCTCCCCACCCCCCAAGGGAGGAGCAGTCCTGTTAGGCCACAGAGGAGGACTTTGCAGCCAGTCCCAAAGATACCTGTCCTTTTTCTTAATAGGATTATTTTTATCTTTAAAAATGTTCTCAGGAAGAATAAGAATAAAAACTAGCAGGAACAGATATCAAAACTCTTAGGCAAATTACCTTAATATATGAATATATTTTGACTATATTTTTGCTATTTCTCTCAATATTTGTGAAATACTCATGGTATAGTGATTTTCACCTCAGGGCAGCTAAGAGCTTATTAGGAAATTATGAATTAAATTAATGTTTATGCAATGCGGGCATGGTGGCACATGTATGTAATCCCAGCACAGCACTTGGGAAGGCAGAGACAGGTGGATCTCTGTGAGTTCGAGGCCAGGAACTCTCTGTTTACAGGACAGCCAAAGCTACGCAGAGAAACCCTGTCTCAATAAAACTAAAAGAAAATTTAATGTTTAACCTTTTGGGTCAAAAATATGGTTTGGGCTACATAACAATTGAGAGTCTTAATATATGTGGTCCTTAGCCTCCCATGATAATTTTCCTAAAAACAACTTTTGACCTAATTTTCAAATACTCTAGCACAAACTTTTAAAATACTTTTTTATATCTATCCATGAATTTTTAACTATTTGGGTAGAGAACAGGAAGCTGACTATCACTGAAGACACATACACTGCTGCTTTTACATTCATGCTTTACAGTCACTAACATTCAAAGTTAGGATATGGCCTATTTTCTTATAATTAAAAACAATGAGAACTGCATCTCCAGTCATTCCTTTCCACAGTGTTGAGCCTCCTGCTTTTAGCACCTAGTCATTAGAACATTTTTCTCCACAGAAAACATATAGCAAAAATATTCTCTTTTATTTCTTGGGGTGGAGGAGGGAACTTGGTTAATCATAAAATGTGTTTGGCCGCCTTTCCTAGCATCTTCCTCTAGTTTATTCAAACTTAAGTCCCACCCCAGGGCAGATTTCAAAGAGTCCAGTCCTGAGACGGGTGATGGAAGAGATACAGCTAAAACTTACTCTTATCCCTTGAATTTTAGAAAGCTGTGATTCTATATGATGGTTCTGAAGTGTCCATGCCTTAGAATTTTTAGTGATTCTAGGATAACAAGTATAACTACTTGTATAGCCATTTTCTTAAGATAACAGTTTTCAAAAACCAAAATTTTTTGTTATGCTTCCATTTAAATTTGTATGGAATGTAAAGTAAAAAAAAAGACTTTAGCACTTTTCAACAATTACTGTGCAACAACTCAAAACTTCTCAGATTGTGGTATCTACTCCCATTAGAATTTTACTCTTGCTTACAATTTTCAATTGAGTTACCCACTCTCTGCTAAAGAAATGGCATATTAAGGTTCAAAGATACTTGGTCTGCAATAGCAAATGAAAATAGCAAAAGCACTTTATTATATTTTCTTATTCTGTTATCCAACCATTCTCCAATAGTGGTGATACTCCACATCTCACAGAAGCAAGCATTGTTCAAAGAGTAACATATGTCCCCCACATCACTTCCTCTTAAAAACAACATTCATTACACATATTTCAATCATTGAAATTTTCTCAGCTAGAATAATTAGTAAAATAATAACAATTTTTATATTCGGTTCTCCTGAATTGTTAATCACAACAGTGCACTTCATAAGGAATGGGTTTGTAAAGTATTTATTTACACGTAAATATATGCATGTATATACACACAAATTCTTACCTAATTGTATGTTGATGCATACAGTCATTACTACATTTGCCCCTTCTTTTTATTTTATTTTTGATCATTTATTTTTGATCAGCTATGTATTTTTTATACAGTTTATATTTTCATTTTATATTTATTGAACCTACCCTTGCCATTCCAAACTGCTACAAAATTATGGACTTGAACTGTTCTATTACTTAGAAATATTTAATTCTTACAGCAATTAGACTTTACATACATTTGTACTTCTTTTTTTTTTTAATTTTTATTTTTATCAGTTACATTTTATTAATTCTGTATCCCAGCCGTGCCCCGAACCCTCGTTCCCTCCCAGTCCCTCCCTCCCTCCCTCATCACCACTGTGCCCCTTTCTAAGTCCACTGATAGGGGGGACCTCCCCCCATTCATCTGATCCTGTTTTATCAGGTATCTTCATTGAGTTCCTGTTAGAAATAGTCCTTGTTCCCCTCACTTTGGGAAACCAATTGGTTACTGAGCTACCACAGGCTACATCTGAGCGGAAGTTCTAGGTTATATCCATACATGGTCCTTGGTTGAATGTCAGTTTCAGAAAAGACCCTGTGCCCAGATATATTTGGTCTTTGTGGAGCTCCTATCCTTTCCCCATCAGACTAACTCCCCTTCTTTCTTATGATTCCCTGTACTCTGCCAAAGGTTTGGTCATGAGTCTTTGCTTTGAAAACACTGCTAGTTAGAGGCAGATGTCCATCAACGGAAGAATGGGTACAGAAATTATGGTATTTCTACACAATGGAATACTACTCAGCAATCAAAAAGGAGGAAATCATGAAATTTGCAGGCAAATGGTGGGATTTAGAAAACATCATTCTGAGCGAAATATCCCAGAAGCAGAAAGACAAACACGGTATATACTCACTTATATAGACCTATAAGATATGATAAACATAATGAAATCTATACACCTAAAAAAGATAATCAAGAGAGCAGACATGGGGTAAGAGGATCAATCCTCATTTAGAAAGACAGATGGGACGTGCATTGAACGCATGACAGGGGTCTACTGAACATTTGTACTTCTTAACTGTTCTCTCAATTCTTTATTAGACTGACATATTAACTGACAGCATTTTACATGTTTGAGACTCATATAGCTATTTTCCAGGTGAATGGAAGCAAGGTAATACTGTTCATTCGAATTCTGTCAGAAATAGTCTCTACACAATAGCTCCGTGTTTTAAAATCATGGCCAGCAAGTTCTGAGTTTCTTTTGAGATATTTTCCAGAAAACTAATAGCAATGTTGAAGAAATGGCTTTCAACTGATTTTGAAACATTAAAATTATTCTAAAAATCTACTTTGTATTTGAATATTAAATCTCTTCTGTGTATAATTCAGGTCCTTATACTATGACAGCCTTTAAATTGCTCTCTACATTTTATAAACATTCTCTAACATTTTCATTATAAATTGGAAATGGCAATACAAGGTCATGTGAAAGTTAATTTACTCTACTGTCTCTGTTAAATATTTCTATTTCATCTTGCCATTCCTTGAATGCAGCTTGGAACCCAAAAGATTGGCAGTCTCTTATAAAAGTCAGCCTTCCTGCATAATGTCTCATGGCTAAATTTATCCCTAAAGAAGCATGTAAATTCATTGTAAATGATACTTTAATGGGCCTCGCTATTTTTTTTGTCATGCAAAAAGATCCAAATGGATGTGGCAGCCAGCAGCAATTCTTATGGGAAGCTGTGCAACATGAAGCAAGTGATTTTGTGAGGAATAAATAAATAAACACTTCTAGATTTTGCAATGTTAACAGTTTTATTCCATCCAAAACATGCATAACATGATTTACTTGTGGTTGATAATCATCTTAAAGACTCTTTTTTGTTTGCATTTATTGTTATATATCTGACAGGTATTTTGTTTATGACATGCCAGAGAAAACATTAGCTCCTACAACATGGCAACTTGTTCACAAGTGAATATGTACATTTATTTACTTTTGACAAATGGCATCTTCCATTACCCTGGATAATGTTAATTTGTTGGATGTCTTTTCTAAAGCATTACATGATATCCTTTTTTTTTATATAGATAGTTTCCTTTACATTTCATCACAGACCATAATAAAAATACTCTAAGAAAGCTCTAAGAAAATTGATGGAGCTCTGAGGCTGGGGAAGAAATGAAAATAAAGAAGCAGTGTGGTATACAGAAATGGTGAGAGTACTTATCCGAATGAATGTCAATGAACAAATCAGTACTCTTTTCACATGATCTTGTGTTATTATTATTATTATTATTATTATGCACTTTACTTAACTGTCCAAGTAGAATAGGGTCTAAGTTGGGGTTAGTGATTTTAGTGGCAGTTATTTGAAATGATTTTGAAATGACCAATCCACAAATATGGCAATCCACTCACTCTAAAATTGAGTTATTAAAGAGATAGTGTGATGTGCTTTTATCAGGAGCCATAGTTCAGAGAAACACTGTAAATATCGCACATGATTGTAATGCCATTCTGTGAAAGCAAGACAGATACAACTATTCATGGATCCATGAAAAAACTGATTGGAATTAACAGTCTCTTCAGAAGAGAGAAGCAATTCCCTTGAGAAGTAACTCATAAATTTAATGAGATTCTAAGTAGTTTCTGTAGGAGATAACAGTTGTTTTATATTGGTGTTATTCTTTTCAATAGAAGTTTCATTACAGATATTTGCTATGTTGTTCATTTATTTTATTTCTATTTTATTAAGAAGTATTTTATCCTTATAGAAAAAGCATATAAAACAAATATATGCAATTTAAAGAGTAATTATGTTGTTAACGTCTATGTACTACCACACAGGTCAAAAAAATGAGGTACCCTTACTGTCTCAAACACTTCTTGTCTGTGGTCACTTTCATCTCTTTATAATTAACCAAAACTGGCATTTATGGTATCCATCTTTGCTTCCTAGTTGTGTTTTTCTCTTTATATGTAATATAATTTATAAGTAATATAATTTAGATTGTTTGAAATGTTTGATTTTTGTCTATGTTATTGTTGTATATATTCTATACAGCTGAAAATTTGCCAAATTGATTTTCAAAAGTGGTTGTAGAAGTTTGTTTTCCCACCAGCAACGGAGGAGTGTTCCCCTTTGCCTTACATCCTCACCAGCATCAGCTGTCCCTTGAGATTTTTCCTCCATCGATTAATTAATTAACTAATTAATTAATTTTACATCCTAATTACAGTCTCCCCTTCTCCCCTTCCAGTCTCCCTCATCACATACCCTTTCCCACATTCTCCTTTCTACTTCTTCTCAGAGAAAGAGGAGGTCTCCTATGAGTACCAACCCACCCTGGCACATTAAGTCCTTGCAAAACTAGGCACATTCTCTCCCATTGAGGCCAAATAAGGGGTCCCACTTTGGGGAATGATATCCAAAGGGAGGCATCAGAGTCACAGAGGGCCCATGCTCCAGTTGTTGAGGGATCCACATGAAGATCAAGCTGTGCATCAGCTGTATATGTTCAGGAGCCCTAAGACCAATCTTTTGAGTTTTTGATCTTAGCCATTTTGACTTCTGTATGATGGAATCTCAGAGTTGTTTTGACTTGCATTTCTCTGATGACTAAAGATGTTGAACATTTTTTTTCACAATTTATTCGTTATATATCCTTATTGATGCCCCTACCTCAAGTGCCTCCTGTTCCATCCTCCATCTCTCTTCACCCCTGTTTCCTTCCCCTAGTACACTGAAAGAGGGAGTTCTTCACCATTTGCCATTTGCCCATAGCTTGTTAAGTCTCATCAGGACTGCCTGGATCCTCTTCCTCTGTGGCCTGGGAAGGCCTCATCACCAGGGGCAAGTGATCAAAGAGCAGCCAGCTGAGTTCATGAGTTCATGATAGCCTCTTCTGCCCTCACTTGGAGATCCACATGGAAACTGAGATGCAAATCTGCCACATCTGAGAAGTGGTTCTGGGTCCTCTCCATGCATGGTCCTTGGTTGGTGCATCAGTCTCTGCAGAAACTGCTGGACTCAGATCTTTAGCTTTGTTTGTTTCCTTGTAGGGCTCCTGTCTCCTCAATATCCTTCATCGCTCTCTCATTCCTTAGGACTCCCAACACTCTGCCCAAAGTTTGGCTTTGAGTCTCACCATCTGTTCTGATCCCCTTTTGGGTGGATCCTTTTAGAGGATCCTCTATAGAAGGGTATACTTTCAGTAATCATTTCTGTAATTGGTTGAACATTTCTTTAAGTGCTTCTTGGCCATTAGAGATTCCTCTATTGAGAATTCTCTGTTGAGATTTATATCTTTTTTTAATTTTTTATTTAACTTTTATTAATTACACTTTATTTATTTTGTATCCTCCCATAAGCCCTTCCCTCCTCCCCTCCCCTTTCTGCATGCATGCCCCTCCCCAAGTCCACTGATAGGGGAGGTCCTCCTCTCCTTCTTTCTGATCTTAGTCTATCAGATCACATCAGGAGTGGCTGCATTGTCATCTTCTGTGGCCTGGTAAGTCTGCTCCCCCCTCAGGAGGAGGTGATCAAAGAGCAGGCCATTTTTTAAAGTGGATTATTTGGTTTGTTTATGTCTATTTTCTTGAGTTTGTTACATATTTTGGATGTCAGCAGTCTGTCAAATGTGGAGTTCATGAAATTTTTTCCTGTTCTGTAGGGTACTGTTTGTCCTTTTGACAGTGTTTTGGCATTACAGAAGCTTTTCAGTTTCATGAGGTCTCACTCATTAATTGTTGGTCATAGTGCCTGAGCTTTTGTTATTCTGTTCAGGAAGCTTTCTCCACTCTACCTATCAGGTTTAGTATATCTGCTTTTATGTTGACGTCTTTAATCCACTTGCTCCTGAGTTTGTGTAGAGTGATAGTTAGGGATCTATTTGCATTCTTCTTCATGGAAACATCCAGTTATATTAGTACCATTTGTTGAAGATGCTTTCATTTTTCTAATGTATTGTTTTGGCTTACTTGCCAAAAATCAGTGTCCATATGTGTGTGGGTTTATTTCTGATTCTTTGAATCGATTTTGATTTTAACCTGTTTGTTTTTATGACAAACCATGTGTTTTTTCCTTTTATTTGGTTTTGTTTTGTTTTAATTTCTATTGCTCTGTAGTATGTCTTTGAATCCAGAATAGTGATACTTTCCGAAGTTCTTTTATTGTAAAGGTTTTTTGTTTGTTTGTTTGGTTTTTTAACTATCATGGGTTGTTTTTTTTTTTTTCATATAAAGTGAGTGTTATTCTTTTAAGGTCCATAAAGAATTGTGGTGATATTGTTATGGGAATTGCAGGGAATCTATTGATTGCTTTGGTAGGATGGCCATTTTTACTATGTTAAGCCTACTGATCCAAGAGCATGGGAGATCTTTACACCTTCTGATATGTTCTTCAGTTTCTTTCATTAAAGATTTGATTTTCTTGTCATGCAGGTCTTTCACTTGCTTGATTAGAATTACACCAAGATATTTTATATTATTTGTGGCTTTTGTGAAATGTTTTGTTTCCCTAATTTCTGTCTCAGCCAATTTATTGTTTGCATATATGACAGCTATTGATTTTTTGAGTTAATTTTGTATCCAGCCACTTTGACAAAGGTGTTGATGAGCTGTAGGAGTTTCTATCAGCTGATAGAATATTCAGAGTCACTTATGTATCATGTCATCTGTGAGTAGCAATACTTTTACTCCTCATCAACTTTGAACCCCTTGATTTTCTTTAGTTGTCTTGTTGCTCTAGCTAATATTTCAAATACTATATTGAATAGATACAGAGAAAATGCACAGCCTTGTCTTGTTCCTCATTGTAGTGGAATTGCTCTAAGTTTCTTTTTATTAATTTGATGTTGGCAATCGGCTTGATGCATATGGCCTTTATCCTTTTAGGTATGTGCTTTGTATCCCAGGTCTTGAAGACTTTTATCATGAAAGGCTATTGGATTTGGTCAAATTCTTTTTCTGCATCTAATGAGATGATAATGTGGGTATTTTCTCTTCAATTTGTTTAAATGATGGGTTAAATTGATGGATTTTTATATGTTGAACCATCCCAGCATCTCTGGAATGGAACATGCTTGGTCATTCATGATACATGATGTTTTTGATGTTTTCTTAGATTTTGCTTATGAGTATTTTATTAAGTATTTTTTATTCAATATCAATAGGGAAAATTGGACTAAAATTATCTTTCTTGGTTGAAACTTTGTGTGGTTTAGGTATCAGTGAGACTATAGATTTATAGAATGAGATTGGCAGTATTCCTTCTTTATGTATTTTATGGAAGAGTTTGAGAAATATTGATATTAGCTCTTCTTTGAAGGCCTGATAGAATTCTGCAATAAGATTATCTGTCCTTGTGATTTTTTTTTTTTGGTTTGAAGACTATTTTCTTAGAGGTTAAAGATCTACAATTAGTGTGTCATCATTAATGTAAATAAAACCATCACATATCTACATTAAAATTACTGTCTAGCAAACATATCCTTTAAGAAAAAAAAACTGAGACATTGTTGAATAAACTAAATGTAAGAGAATTTGTTGACAGTGGATTTTATTATTTTAAAAGTTTTGAAAATAGCAATGTGTGGTGGCACACACTTTCAATTCCAGCACTAAGGGTGGCAGAGCAGGCAGATTCCTGTGAATTTGAGGCTAACCTGGGCAGGAGGAGGACATAGAGGAGAGAGAGAGAGAGAGAGAGAGAGAGAGAGAGAGAGAGAGAGAGAGGCAGTTTTACTGGGAAAGATTTACTGACAAAGATTTTAAAGAGCAAACTAGACACAGGTGGAAACAGAAAGCTAAAATATGAGAAGGAACCAGAGTTAGAACAGATTGCTAGAATTAGTTTGAAGCCAAGAATAAAATTTCAGTCAGAAACGGAGAGAAGCCAGCTTGAATCAGTCAGCTTGAAAAAAAAAATTTCCTCTTTTTGTTTTAGACGCATCAGGCAAGAGTAGAGGTCTGATCTCTGATATTAGAAATATATTGGGACTTTGTACCAATGTTCATTTAGGTGTCATCCACCCAAAGAGCATCAGACCCGTCCGATACCTTTTTCTCAGAGGCGGGACCTAGGGCATCAACCCGCATGCAATCAGACATGCTCTTCTCTGGGTCGAGAGCGGCTGATCCTGAGTGCAGTGCTTAGCCTCGCATCCTGAGCGTAACATTTTAGCTTTTTATGGTAGCCAACCATGCTTGGGGATACTGTCCTGCTTCAATGGCTGTAAAGGCCTGAATGATCATGGCTGCATTACACTGTTGTGCGACTCTAACCTTGCATATACACCACAGGCAAACCAAGGCGACCAACACCAGAAGGCCTGCTAATGCTCCCATGCCCGCCCATTCCTTCAGATGATTCATGGCTGCAGCAATCCATGATGATACTCCTGTGGCTACTCCTGAGTCCACTCTGGTAGAATTTGCCGTAACAATGGCCACTCTCAGCTGCTCCATCATAGTATTGAATTCTTCGGTCCAGTTACCTAAAATATAGCTAGACAATTGTTTAGACAGATTTGCAGCACGGGAAACATTCTCATATTGTATGCTAGTGACACAAAGTCCAGCATACTTCCATTGACAGCCAAGTTGAGCGATTTGCCATAGGGTATCAATTTGCTCCTGCATGAGGTCAATCCTCTGATTGAACACCATCAAGTCTCCTTTTAGTTGAGCATTAATTCCTTTTTGTACATCTAGAGCATGAGCTACATTGGCTAAAAGATTATTTAGGGTCTGAGCAGTCTGCACAGTATGACTCATGGCTAATGCCGCGGTGGTAGCTCCAACAGCTGCCAATGAGATGGCAGTAACAATGGCGGCTGTAATTCCAAGATCCCTTTTCTGTCTGAAGAGAGTCATAGCGTGAGGGGCATCAACAGGCACAGGCACCCAGCAAGGCATGCGAGTAACCAGGGCATAGCTAACTTCACTAGCATTCAGGCATTGGGCAAAAAAGCAAGTATCATTACCACAATTACTTGGCTCTATCTGGCTAACAATGAATAGAAATGGGGGTTATAAACAAACAGGTGTGGATTTATAGGAAATATTATGAGAAGCTTTGACCCCCTCGTTGGAATATCCTGCATCAGTTCTAGAACTAGCAGTGGTGGTTTCCGAAGTCTGAGTAGGTTCAGGAGACCATTGCCCCCAGGGGCGAGACGTGTTCCATGTAAATTGACTAACTCCATGTTAGGGTTATAGGTTGTCTCCATTCATGGTCCTTGGTGGGAATCTCCATCTCAGAAAAGACCCCTATGCCCAGAATTCTTTGTTCTGTTCCTCTTCTAAAGAGCTCCTGTCCCTTCCAGGTCTTTTTATCTCATGAAACTGAAAAGCTTTTGTAAAGCAAAGGACACTGTCATTAGAATAAAAGGACAGCCTAAAGACTGGAAAAGGATCTTCACCAACTGACAGACGGCTAATATCCAGAATATATAAGGAACTCAAGAAGTTAAACAGCAACAAATCAATAACCCAATTTAAAAATGGTGTACAGAGTTAAATAGAATTCTCAATAGAGGAATATCGAATGGTATAGAAACGCTTAAATGTTCAATATCCCTAGTCATTAGGAAAATACAAATCAAAACAACCATGAGATTTAACCTAACACCTATCAGAATGACTATGATCAAAAATTTAAGGAGAACACATGCTGGAGAGGATGTGGAGAAAGAGGAATCTTACTCCATTGTTGTTTGGAATGTAAATTTGTACAACCACTTTTTCAGTCAACCTGGCACTTTCTCAGTCAATTAGGAATAGTGTTTCCTCAAATCTAGCTATAGCTCTCCTAGGCATATATCCAAAAGGAAGAGGTTTTACAGGTTATGAAAAAAGCATTCAAGAATGGTCATGTTTTTCTGTAAATATCAAAATAGTAAAAATCCACTAATCATGTCAATTGCTCTCTCAATCCTGCTTTTCCTTGGGAATTGTTTTACTCTGATCGCATTAGTTGCTTGGAAATGGATATACAGCTCTCATTTCCCATTTAGGACCTGTGAGTATGTAAGGCCCTTCTCACCACTCCTTTACTCCCTATACCACACTACGTACAACTACAAAATTTGCTTGCCAATGCCTGTTCCTAAATTATGCCTTTGCTTTTCCTGAGAGCACAATTAACACAGTTACAACTGTAAGTGTTTCATTGCGATACTGTTATGAATCTTTTTCTCCTGAGATTGAAAGGTCTGTTATAGGTGGGAGCTTGTATTCTCTGCACTAAATTAGTAATGTCAGGAATTATGCCTAGGAGATAGTATGTGTTCAAAATAGATAGCTGTTGAAGGAATGAAATCATCCTAAATGTAGGACTAAATATATGCTATTTATTCTCTGATGGGCACTTCCCTCTACCCTATACCTATTTCCATTTTGCTCTTTTCTTTACAGTTCATCTCTCCTATCTCAGCTTGTGCATCACTGACTTGGGTGTCTCTCTCAACTAAATTTGTATTTAATCACTCCCCTCCAGTGTGTTGTACTTGGTTTGTTATTTTAATCTTGTCCTTATCACATTAACAAATTTGTATTTTTCTATTACCTTTCTTGTCTATATGAGTGCCTAAGCACAGAGACCATATTTTGTTTCTTTGGCGGGGAGGGGGAGGAAAGGGTTTATTTTGGCTTACACATCCACATCATTGTTCATCAGAGAATAAAGGCAGGACAGGAAATCAAACAGATCAGGAATCAGAGGCAGAAGCTGATTCAGTGGGCATAGAAGAATGCTGCTTACTGGCTTACTCCTCATGGTTTGCTCACCCTGCTTTCTTTTTTAATTTTTAAATTTATTTATTTTTTATTAATTACACTTTATTCACTTTGCATTCTAGCTGTAGCCCCCTTCCTTATCTTTCCCAATCCCACCATCCCTCCCTCATCTCCTCTCTTGTCTCTCTCCAAGTCCACTGATAGAGGATGTCCTCCTCCCTTTCCATCTGACCCTAGACCCTCAGGTCTCATCAGGACTGGCTGCATTGTTTTCCTCTGTGGCCTGTTAAGGTTGCTACCCCCTCAGGGAGAGGTGATCAAAGAGCCAGGAAAGCAAGAACAAGACCCAGAACAAGACCCGCTTTCTTAGCAAAACTACTGAAATAACATTGATCTAATGGAAAATTTTATTTTAATTTCATAAATAATATTCTCAAATTCATTGCATTTAATCACTTCATGTAAGCCAACCACATTCATTTTAGATCACAAAGTTAATTTATTTTATAATGATATAAAATTATTTTATTAGCTGAAAATAAGATGGAGCATGATAATAATGGAACTTGAGAAAAGCTTGGGAAGGAAAAAGAAAGAGCAAAAAGTGAGAATAGAAGAAGCAGAGAACTTTGTGTTGCAAAGACACGTAATTTTTCCCCACCTCCTCTTCTCATCTGCACTGAATGCTGCTTCAGTATTTCCATATTCTCTGCCTTTTGTGACATCAGAGCTCCAACTATACTACAATATCACAAATACCAAGAAATGATACCATAGTTTAACTAACCCATTGCAAAATTGCAAAATTGGAAGGAAATGAATTTATTGCAGGTTCTTTCTTCACATTACTATGTAACCCACTTGGAGACTGAGCTATAAGTCTCAATTTAACAGGAGGTCTTTGCCTTTGTCCACATCCATAAATGCCTTGCCCATGGGAAACACAACTCCTCTCTGTTTCTAGGGGATCTTAATTGCAAAATATAATGTCAAACTTGGTTGCAATGAGGTATGAAAACATTTCTTCACTGATGGCAACAATGTTTCTCTCTCTAACAGTGTGTCATCTATAGAGCACAGGAAAGATTAAAGCAAACAATTCATGGTTTATAGTGACATTATTGGTATGATTTAAGGGTTAAAACCTTTAAGATGCTAACAATCTACAATTGTCAGAATCTATATTGATTAACTCTGAGCATAGGACATATTAAAGTGTCAAAAGATCATCCTGGAAAACATATCATTGAGGTATCAGAAATGACTTAAAAATTGGAAAAGAAATAAATTGTTTCAGGTCTGATTTATGGCATTTGAAACAAAATGTTTAAACATTAATGACTTGTTTCTGACTTAAAAGAATCACAAATCATAGTCAGAATATAGCTGTTCAGAACTTTTTGTTTTGTTATGGAAGAGTGCAGAATTTGTGTTGGGAATTTCTCCTCCTAAAATATATGTTAGGTGGCAGTGTCAAATGACTCGAGCCACAGTAAATAATTAAATATTTACTTGTTTTATTCAGTGTTATTAAATGAATAAAATATCACCATTTTAGGATATCTGACAAGTCATAAAAATAAGATGTTAAAAAAACAAACAACAATAGTATATTGTATTATTCTCATCTGAATATTTTAAATTATCCAATACTATATGTTTACTCAACAGGAAATTTATTACTAATATTTCTACACACACTGTATCTATTTGTTTCAACTAGATTCTCTTCATTTCCCTAAATTGTTCTTTTATTCATCCAATGAATTCAATTGAAAAAATGTTTAATTAATTTCTATACTTACAGCCTTAGTTTCCTCATAATTTTCTAAAAGACGACTATACACAAACCAGAATATTAAATATGTAGATTTTCTACTAAGAAAAAGACACAGCTGACAGCCATCCCAAAGGACAATGAGTGGGATGTCAGAAATCCTAGGATAGAATTCTGTCCTCTTATCACACTGCCGCTGTCAAGAGGTTCAATTTGTTATTTTCAGTACTGAAAGCAAGGGATGACAAGTCTCACTGAAACATGGATTATGATACACCCTTTTCTATGTGAGGACTAAAAACCAAATATTAAAGAAAGTAATAAAATGTAAAACACAAAGTCAACACAGAATATTTTTCTTTATCAAGTAGTTGTAGAAATTATGGTTTCCTATATGTGAATATAATGATACTGGAGCTCCACAAGGAGATCAACAGAACCAAAAAAAATCTGGGCACAGGGGTCTTTTATGAGACTGACACACCAACAAGGATCATTCATGGAGATAACCTAGAACCCCTGCTCAGATGTAGCCCATGGCAGCTCAGTGTCCAAGTGGGCTTCCTAGTAAGGGGAAGAGGGACTGTCTCTGACATGAACTCAGTGGCTGGCTCTTTGATCACCTCCCCCTAGGGGGGTACAGTCTTACCAGGCCACAGAGGAAGACAATGAAGCCAGTCCTGATGGTCCTGATGAGACCTTATGGTCTAGGGTCAGATGGAAGGGGAGGAGGAGCTCCTCTATCAGTGGACTTGGAGAGGGGCATAGGAGGAGATGAGGGAGGAAGGAGGGATTGAGTTGAATGAGGGAAGGGTCTACAGCTGGAATACAAAGTGAATAAAGTGTAATTAATATAAAAAAGAAAAATATAATAAAAAAAGCAAATACATAATTCCTAACATAAGTGCCAACATACTTTAATGTGACATTCTGTGGAAAATAGAGAAATGGATGCTTAAAAACTTTTTCATTTTTACATAATAGATATTAAAAGTAGAGTACATATGTTTATTTGCATATAAGTATAGTTAAAATTAATTTATAACGCTCAAGGTGATGCTCCTCCCTTACCCAAAGGGCAATGGACTATATAAATAATTCTTCAGGTCCAGATGTGGAAAACCTCCCTTTGAGTAGTTGGTAATAGATTCCCACACCAAAATTCATTATTGTTTCATGTTGGTTCTGTTTCAGAACTTGAAGCTAATGCCCACTTAGCTTCACTTTAGACCAGACCTGCTTTAAACGGAAGTAGTGGCCTCTTTCTTAAGGACTTGATAACAGAGTTTCTGAAAATGCAATGCATGCAGATAGGGAAAAAAGTAATTAGTTTAAGTAATTAAACCTAAATGAAATATGAGTTAGATTTCTATTGCTTTGATAAAGATTCTGCCAAAATCAACTTGGGAAAGAAATTATTTGAGGGCTAATTTATTTCCAATAAAGAAATTAGCCCTCAAATAATTTCTTTCCAGTCATATTCCATCAAAGAAGCCAACTTAGAGCTCAGGATAGGAATGTGGAGGCAGGGATTGATGAAGACATTATGAAGAAGCATTGTGTACTGACTTGCTGATCCAAAATTGACCAGCCTTCTTAGAAAGCCTAGAACCATCTTCCCAGAGGTATCCCTGTCCGTGTCTGCTTACATTAATAATTAGTCAAGAAAATGCCTTATTGACTTGCCTATAGGCAAACTGATGGAGGCATTTTCTCAATGGTATTCTATCTTTACCCATAACTAACTTCTATCAATTTGACAACTATATAATGAACATATATACTCAACTGGAAAGCTTCAGAATCAAAACAATGAGCTTGTAGGCAAATTATCCTCAAGAGTACAATAATTTTACTTTTGTTTTGAGAGTAGACAATAGCCATCTAATTAGATTTAAGGTTATCCAACAGGAAAACTTTATACAGGTACTATCCACCTAGTTAACTATAGTGGCTAGTGGGACAGCAGAAAGAAAGTTACTTTAAGTAAATATGTTCAACACACAGAAAACAACTACCTGTGGGTTATAGTACTCCAATTTGTTGCATTTACAATATAGCTTCCACCCATAAGTCTCAGCAATATTGTAAAAGAGGATATAGAAACACTGTAAGAGCAATATACCACAAAATATGTACTTACATATACACACACGTAAGGACATATATGTATGCATATATGTATATATATATATGTGTGTGTGTGTGTGTGTGTGTATGTGTGTGTGTGTGTTTGATTATTATGGCAGGGAGTGTCATAGCTGTCATAGCAGGCACCCAGGAAGTATGGTATAAGGCAGGCATAGTTGGTACTGGAGCAGTACCTGTGTGGCTACATCCTTTTCATCAATACAAGGCAAAGAGTTGGGTAAGAAAGGAAAGAGACGAGAGAGAGAGAGAGAGAGAGAGAGAGAGAGAGAGAGAGAACAAAGAGAGTCAAAAGAGAACACAAGAAATTTAAAGTAAGTGGTTTTGAGCTATCATACCAATGTGTTTCAGAGATACTAACAAAATATAAACATCAAAGCATTATACTTTCAAAGTCAATATCTTCACATATGTTTAACAAAAGATATGGTTAGAAGCCTAAGAGCATTGCTTTTCTCGCAAAGATTAAGGAGGAACTGAAGGGTAAACAGTGTATGTGTGAAAGAACTCTAAAGAAGCTTCTGTGAAACTTCCTTTACCAACTAGCCCAAAGTAATTTTCACATTTTATAAGTTCAAAATTCTTCCGTCCTCTACCCCACCACCCAAGGAAGTTTGTTTCAAAATTTTAAGTTTTGTCATGGTACCAACCTATTACTATATCCAAGTCAACTTTATTGTTAATTGCTGTGTTACAAATTGTGAAACCTTGTGGCTTTAACTCTCAATATTCATTGATAAGCAGGGTTTTTTTGTTTGTTTGTTTGTTTGTTTGTTTTTTTGTTTTACTTCACATAAGTCAAAGATCCAGGTACAGACTTTGCAGGTTCTGGATTCTAAGATGTTTGCCAGTGGAGCTGGGTTTATATCATCTCAAGTTTCATCTAAAAGGTTAATTTTTCTCCGACAATTATATGTCCTCCATGCTGTTGGCGGCATTAAGCAGTTTTTCAGGATATGGTGATCTGAGCCACCTCCATTTACTTTCCTGCACAACTCTCAGTAAGAATATCTGCGAAGCAAGCCTTCCCTTACATCAAGGATGAGCTAAGTGAGCCTACGTAGGACTGAGTGTGTACAATTTGGAAGTCATCTATATCCCATCTCTTCATTGTGTCTGACTACTATAAATTATCAGGATAATACACCATTGAAAAGGTAGTTATGTTACAAATATTACAAATATATTACTACGAACCATTTCTGGAATGAGTCAGTAAAAATACACACACAGTTTACTCATGAATTGTAAGGGGGAAAAATATCTTCCACTATATTATCACAAAATCTAAAACCATAACAGTAAGCAAAAGCACATGTCAGAAAGGAATGAGTCACAAACCCTATTGCTATCTTTCACAGAAAACAGGACACATATGGCTGCAGTCTCTTTACCCTGAAGTACAGTATCCTTCGGTTCTGTATTTTTCCTCTACTTTTCAACCTCAAGGAAGGTCAAGAAAACCTTAAATTATGACTCGACTCTCTCATCAGTCTTGTAACATGTAGGAAATGTTGTTGAATGGAGCTTGCTTCATCTCCTGAATACCTATAAATATCAGAAACTCTTCGTTTTCTGGTACTAAGGGAACTGAGAAAGCTAGTGGCACCTATCTGTCTCCTCAGGAGTCCATCATAACTGCCTATGGGCATTAAATATAATTTTCCTAGTAATGTTCCAAGGAATGCCTGCCTTCCTATCTCCAAGTGCCTTTTATAAATTAGAAAAGAAAGAGTCTCCCTAGCTTTTAAGATTGTGGTTATTTTGCAATGGGAAGAAAAGGAAAAAGAAGTGATCCTTGAGAAATATAAAAGACTATAGTAGAAGACAAGCTTGAGAATTAAATTTATGAGTTGGAAGAACCATGGAGAGTAGTTGTATGTTAACTTTTAAAGGAGAGAAATTCTAAGTACCTTAAAGACATCCTTGGTTTTAACACTGGACATGCTGCTTGTATTTTTCTTCTTGGGAACTGGTTATGTACTTCCTGGAATGTGAACAACCAGGATTTTGATTCCATTGTTAAGGTTTAGTCATTCTAAATCTGCACTTCTTTAAGTGATACTGTCATTTTTTTTTAGATTATATTGATTATAGTAGGTCCTCACATTTGGAAGATAGCAGGGCATTTGTTTTAATTTTTATTCAAATTTTTTTATAATTTTTATTACATTTATTCACTTTGTATCCCTCCATAAACCTCACCCTCCTCCCCTCCTAAACCCACCTTCCCACCCCCTTCTTCACACATGTCCCTCCCCTAGTCCACTGATAGGGGAGGTCCTCCTCTCCTTTCTGATCTTAGTCTATCAGATCACATCAGGAATGGCTGCATTGTCATCTTCTGTGGCCTGGTAAGGCTGCTCCGCCCTCAGGGGGAGGTGATCAAAGAGCAGGCCAATCAGTTTATGCCAGAAGCAGTCCCTGTTCCCATTACTATGGAAACCACTTGGACACTGAACTGCCATGGGCTACAGCTGTGCAGGGGTTCTAGGTTATCTCCATGCATGGTACTTGGTTGGAGTATGAGTCTCTGGAAAGACCCCTGTGTTCAAACTTTCTGGTTCTGTTGCTCTCCTTGTGGAGTTCCTATCCTCTCCAGATTTTACTATTTCCCTCTTCTTTCATAAGATTCCATGCACTCTGCCCAACAGTAGGCCAGAAGTCTCAGCATCTGCTTTGATAGTCTACATTTATTCACTTTTTATCCTAGCTGTAGCTCCCTCCCTCATTCCCTCCCAACCTTACCCTCCCTCTCTCCCTCATCTCCTCTGTTAGCCCTCTCCAAGGGAGGTTCTCCTCCCCTTCCATCACCCTAGCCTATCAGGTCTCATCAGGATTAGCTGCATTGTCTTCCTCTGTGGCTTGGTAAGGCTGCTCCCCCTTCTGGGAGAAGTGATCAAAGAACCAGCCACTGAGTTCGTATCAGACAGTCCCTGTTCCCCTAACTAGGAAAATCACTTGGAGACTGAGCTGCCATGGGCTACATCTGTGCAGGAGTTCTAGGTTATCTCCATGCATGGTCCTCGGTTGGAGTATTAATCTCAGAAAAGACCCCTGGGCCCTGACTTCTTTGCTCTGTTGCTCTCCTTGTAGAGTTCCTGTCCCCTCCAAGTCTTTTTATCTCCCCTTTCGTTCATGAGATTCTCTGCACTCTGCCCAAAATTTGGCTATGAGCCTCAGCATCTGCTTTGATACCCTGCTGGATAGTGTCTTTCAGAGGCCTTCTGCGGTAGGCTCCTATCGTGTTTCATGTTTTCTCCCTCTTCAGATGTCTACATCCATTTGCTTTTCTGAGTGAGGGTTGATCATCTTTAACTTCTTTATGTGTACATATTTTAGTATGTTTATCCTATATTATATATATCGAATATTTATTTATAAGTGAGTATATAGAATGTGTGTGTTTCTGTTTCTGGGATAACTCACTCAGGATGATCTTTTCTAGATCCCATCAATTGCCTGCAAATATCATGATTTCATTGTTTTTAATTGCTAAGTATAGTGCTTCCTCAAGATCCAGGTATACAACTCCTAGGTATATATCTAAAATATGCTCACTTAAACAACAAAGACATTTGCTCAACCATTTTCATTGCAGCTTTATTCGTAATAGCCAAAACCTGGAAACCACTCAGATGCTCCTCAACTTAGGAATGGATATAGAAGGCCATCTTTATTATGCCACCTCAGGTGTAAATGTGGAGACAAAAAAGAAGGCAGAACAGCTGTCAACTAGTAGTAAATGATATTTCTTTAGATTCAGAAACCTTGTGTCTATATTTAGGATAATATTAACAAACCTATAAACATACTCAGCATTATAGGTAGTCACTGTAATTGTGATTATATTTGTCCATTTTTAATAACATAAGACATGTTTTGCGAAGCAGATATAGCTAAATATCAGCATGTTTCAGTTTTTGTTGGATGTTTAGTGACTGCTACATTATCCTCATGTCAAAACAAGATAACTTCAAAGAACACCTATTGGTTGGCCAACATTCTGTGGAGTTCTGAAGGAGGAAAGAGAAAAGCGGAAGAAAGTTTTGACCTTCATGCACGTTGTTCTGCAGTGAAAACATGAAGCGGATAATTTCAGCGAAATTATATAAGGACATTGTCTGCTCTTCAGAGAGCAAGATGAACTGCTCTGTACTTACAACCTTCTGAACAATAATTCATACAGTATTTAATATTCTGATTTGAGAACAGCTTCTCTGAAAGACTATAATTTTAATTAATAAATGCTTTTTATGAAATGATCACTCTTTCCTAAACAAATTATGATTCAAAAACCTGTTCTTAGAATTAATTTTAAAAGTTTCCAAAGAGATGAATTGGGCTGTTAGGATAGCATTGTTTTATAAATCTGGCAGAGAGGTCAAGTAAGTATGAACTCATGAAATTTATATATTGCATGTGTGTGGAATTAAAATTCTGCATGACTTCAGTATAATGGCTCATATGCTTCCATTTCAAGAGCTGACAGTTCTAACTTCCAAAAGGGAACTTCTCCAGATCAGAATTGCATTAAATAGTTTAATTACTAACTCTGTAACCACATTTTATCTATTAATTAATTGAACAGCTCCCAAATCATATCACCAGTCATTATTTTTAATTTTAATGTGGCTGAATATTTACCTGTAGGGACCTATTAAGAAGAATGAAAAATTTTAATAATTTAGCTGGATGACTTTTAAGTCAGTGGTCACCACATTCTCTGTGCCAGTTAATATAACACATTTAGCCAAAAAAGATAGAATCTGAAAGAGTACTTGAGCCACCACCATCAAGTAAAAAGACCCTGGTCATGCTTTGCGGCTCAGTGGTGCAACAAGGATCCAGGGTAGGTTTATTCCTTTATCCTAACACTTACTGTGTAGAACATAGTATTAATGTTTCATGGCTTTCAGACAACCGCACTGCTCTAAATCGTGTCTACTAAATATATAAAGAAGAAGGGGGATGCTTTCTAAATATACTAATTAATTTCATTAGTCAAGTGTATCAGGTGGCATGTTAGCTCTCAGAGGGTCTTAAAAAGGCATTACTTTTAGCAGGGAGTATGGCTGTGCCAAACATATGGGTATTCCAACACTAAGAAAGAATGGGAAACTGATGTTATTAGATAAATAATTTGATAACATGATAGAAAATTACTAAATTAGGGTTGGAGAAAACTCATGTCCTATCGAAATACTATAGGTTTGTATACAACACAGTTTAGTTTGGCTGATCCTGACACCTCACAGCATTTAAGAGGATAGCAGTACTTCTTGTAAGAGGATAGCGTACTTCTTGTGATGAATTATTAAGAGTTATTCAATGGGAATCATTACTCAAACAATACATGATGATAAAGTAACTTAGGTAATCTTCACATGATTGTTCAAATATCAAATGAGAAATAAAGGGATTAAAAGTAGATATTAAAACCTCAACACTTAATATTTTTACTCTTACAATGAAGAAATGTATAAGAAATGATTAAATTGTCATGAAGTACATCAAGAAGAAAACATTTCACAAAATGATATTTTCTTCATATTTTTCAACTGTTATCACTCTAGTCTTTCTAAGTTTGTAGGTATTTTTTCTGAAGAAAATATGCCCTTTTCATGTTTATTCAGTTTTACTGATCAGTAGAAAGGGTTTATTTGGAAGTACATTTATTTTATATTTAATATGTTGAGGTATGCAGAGCAGAGTGCCTACAATATTTAATATTTGTATGAATAACTAAGACAATGTCTCCTTTTTCCTAAGTCTTATTAAAGAATGGAAAGCAACAAAACATCTGTTTTATAACAGTCATACAAATATAAAAATTGCCTGGTTAAATCTTTACAATATCAAACAAATAAATAAACTGTGTGTTCTCTTTCATTTATTTAACAAATGATAAAATTAAAATCTCATTACTAAATAATTTTCCAAATTAAGTTCTGTAAAACCAGAGAAATGAGATTTAAACATCCTCCCTAGGGTCCTCCTTAGTGTTTAGCTTCTTAAGGTCTGTATATTTTAGTATGGCTTCCAGTATTATATGGCTAATATCCACCTATAAGTTAGTGTATACTATATGTGTCTTTTTGTTTCTGGGTAAAGTCACTCAGGATGATCTATTGTAGTTCCATCCATTTGCCTGCAAATTTCATGGTTTCAAGGATAGGGGGACTTCCCCTATCAGTGAACTTTGGGAGGGGCATGCGTGAAGAAGGGGGAGGGAAGGTGGGATTAGGAGGAGAGGAGGGAGGTGTTTATGGGGGGATACAAAGTGAATAAAGTGTAATTAATTAAAAAATGTGTAAAAAATTAAAAAAAAAAAAAAAAAAAAAAAAAAAAAAAAAAAAAAAAAAAACCATGTTTAAGTGAGAAAAAGAATATAAACTTGCGTGGTAGGATCTTGAAGTTGGAGGAGAGAAACACATAAGACTAAAATATATTGTTTGTCATTTTCAAAAATAAATAAAAATATCTTTCAAAAAGAAAAAAAGCATTTATGATTTCAATGTTTTTAATAGCTGAATAGTATTCCACTGTGTAACTGTACCACAATTTCTGCATCCATTTTTCCACTGAGGGACATCTAGGTTGTTTCCAGATTGCAGACAGGATAAACACCAGAAGCGGTGGAAGAGAGGAAACAGTATGCGAGCCTAATACAGAGGATCCTTTGAAAGCCTCCACTGAACAGGGCGTTGAAGCAGATGCTAAGACTTACAACCAAGCTTTGGGTTGAGCACAGAGAGTCTAATGGAAGAAGGAGTGGGGAGAAGGAAATGGATGGGACAGGAGTTCCACAAGGCAACAAGAAAGCTAAAAAATCGGAACCCTGGGGGTCCTGCAGAAATTGATGCACCAACCAAGGACCACGCAGGGAGAGGACCTAGACCTCCTGTTCAGATGTGGCCCATTGGCAGCTCAGACTCCATGTGGGCTTCCTAGTAAGGGAAGCATGGGCTGCCTCTGTCATGAACTCGGTTGCCTGCTCTTTAATCACTTAAACCTGGCGATGTGGTCTTACCAGGCCACAGAGGAAGAGAAACAAGCCAGTTCTGAAGAGACTTTATAAGCTAGGGGTACATGGCAAAAGAGAAGACATCCTCCTTTCAGTGGACTAGGAGAAGAGGATAGGGGAAGAGAGAAGGAGGGTGTGGCTGGGAGGAGTTTAGGGAGAGGGCCTCAATCGGTATATATAATTAATAAATTTTGAGAAAAATTAAAATTAAAAAAGAGAAATGACCAGAATACAGTTTGTTGGAATTAATCTTTCAATACAGTGTGTGAAGTATGATTTCCAGCACCTGCAACCTTTTATCTCTGTCTTCATCTCTCTTGATTCCAAAATTAAATAAGATAATGAACATTCATTCAGGAACATTTAATTGAGAGTAATACCACACTCAAATACATACATAGGTGAAAGTATAAGGGTACTAATTATGTAAAGTAGGGAACCAATGAGGGACAAAGAGGAAGAATAGGGAATGGCAGGAAAGTAAAGACTGTTAGCAAGGTATAATGCTATATTTATGGAAATAACATAACAAATGTATTATTTGGTATATTACTTGAAAACACTATTGAGAGCAGTCACGTTGGCTTTAAAATGAGGCAAACTAAAGTCTCATGAGTTAGACAACTTTTAAGAAATAATACATAATAATTTCAACAATGCTGATGTAAAACAAGTTCAACAACACCAAAAATATCATACTTAGATTTATAAATTAAAATAGCACATTTCCATGTTGTGGCTTCTATGTCAATTGCCATTTACTGAAAGAACTCCTTTGATGAGGGTTGAGAGATAAACTAATCTATGAATATAGCAGGAAACTACTAGGACTCAATTTAATGCTATGTCATTTTAGCAGAGTAATAATATTAAGCTCTCCTCTAGGGTCTGTGTCTCAATAGATTCT
Source organism: Rhombomys opimus (assembly GCA_010120015.1). Lineage (NCBI taxonomy): Eukaryota > Metazoa > Chordata > Mammalia > Rodentia > Muridae > Rhombomys > Rhombomys opimus. Next base: position 572,675 of record REGO01000535.1, read on the forward strand.
TAGACCAATTAACAGCTCCAGGTATGGGTTCCAACTCATAGAGTGAGTTTTTATTCAGATCAGAGAGCTGTTGTTGGTTATGCCCACAACACTTGCTACTATTAGACCAGTGGGTGTGTCTTTCCAAAAACAGTCATCGAAGTAGCTCATAATGTTTCTCAGCTGAGAAAGTTTGATGATTAATTTTTGCCCTTGATTGCTTGCACAACACCTTCCAGAAGAAAGCTAACTACTAAAAATGAAGCTTTAAGATCTCTATGTTTAATGGGATGGACATTGGAAGTAGGAGAAAAGAAGAACGAGGACAGGAGCCTACCAGAGCCCGACTCTGAAAGCCTCTACCTAGCAGTGTATCAAAGCAAATGCTGAGACTTATAATCAAACTTTGGGCAGAGTAAAGAAAATCATATGAAAGAAGGGGGAGTTAGTATGACCTGGAGAAGACAAGAGTTGCACAAGGACCAAATATATCTGGGCACAGCGGTCTTTTCTGAGACAGTATCTTCAACAAGGATCATGTATGGACATAACCTAGAACCCCTGCTCAGATGTAGCCCATGGTTGCTCAGTATCCAGGTGGGCACCCTAGTAAGGGGAACAGGGACTATTTCTGACATGAACTCAATGGCTGGCTCTTTGACCTCTCTCCCCTCCTCCAAGGGAAGAGCAGCCTTGATAGGCCACAGAGGAGGACATTAAAGCCAGTCCCAAAGATACTTGATAAGCTATGGTCAGATGGAAGGGGAGGAGAACCTCCCCTATCAGTGGACTTTGAAAGGGGCAGGGAGGAGATGAGGGAGAGATGGTGGGATTGGGAGGGAATGAGGGAACAGGCTACAGCTGGGATACAAAGTTAATAAACTATAACTAATATTAAAAAATAAAAATTACAAATAAAAAAATCTCAGTGTTTAGTGATCCATGGGTCTGCACTGGCCAACACCTAAAAAAAGGAGAGGGAAATATTGTGAAACATAGAGGTGGATTGATAACTGTAAGAAAGAGGGAGATCAGTACAGAACACATTCAGAAGCTGATTTCCCAGCACAGAAGAGATTAATTTAGTGGGACAAGCAAGGGCGTTGGGGGATACTTCTGGATCAGAGAAAAGCAGGCAGAAAACACTGCAAGCAGGTGTCTGCAGATGTGGCTTTAGGAGATAAAAGGGGGAAATCTGTGTTAGGATGAACTGGTAAGTCCTGATTAGATAGGGTTAGCCAGTGTAACCAAGTAATGAATTTTGATCAGTGGACATTGGTGTTTAGTTTTCTGAATGAATCAGTTCCCAACTAAGGAAATAGATCTTGAAGGCTAGCTTTAGGAATGTAATATGAAGGCTTAGCAAAGGAGAGGGAAGGGAAAAGGGCAAAACCTGCTCTAGCGATGTTTGCCAAGCTTGGTCCTATTAAAGTCCTTCAGTAACTATAAGAAAACTGTGTTTAATAGACATAGTGAACATATGCACTTATTTCATCACAAAAAAGTTGGATATGAATATACCAGACCAAAGCAAGCTGAATCCACAGGAAACCACAACACTGGAGGAGCAGAGGGGGTATGTAGTTTGACTTAGCTGAGGAGCTCCCTTTCTAGGTAGGTTCTAGGAATCCGAACTCAGGTTCTCATGTACTTTTGCCTAACATTCAACAATTGAACCGTCTCCAGTTTTACATTTTAAACACTGCAGATGAGTTTCTTTCCTTGAGTGTTAAGTAAAACAAAGAAGGCAACAAACACATTCCCCTCGTGAAGACAGTCAGGGATGAATCCTTAGAAAGGAGTCAGAATCATCTGGACATGGATCATAAAATGGCCCTTCATTCAAAGCTTTCTGAAAAGAATCAATGAGAAGGTTGAATTGGAATAAATAAAAGAAGCTGCAATGTCTGTTGTAATGTAGTAAGGAATGTGTAGGGTGCTTGAGATGAAAAACAAAAACTAAGACATATCAGATATAAGACTTCACAGTTACTATGATCACAGTAGAAAATATACTGAATTCTAAACAATAATGCACCCAGAGAATGTCTTTATTTCAAGAGTAAACTCTACTAGACAGGTTGAGTACTGAGAAGGAAAGTTGAACAACTACTTAGGTTGTACAGTTATGTGGCAGCTGATAGTGGTTTAGGTTAGAACGGTGTGAGGTCAGTGTTTATAGAAATTCTGCAGAAACTGGCTTAACGCTTTAAGAAAGGGGAATAATCAAAGGTAAGGCCAAATAATTTGGGCGTGGCTGGCTGAATGTCTCATAGTTCGGTTCACTTAGTTGTAGTAATCTAGAGAACTAAGACGACATTGCCTCCTGAATGTATCAGTCAGTAGATACAGTAGGAAGGAATATCGAGTTTGCTAAGTTCCTAGAATTATTTTATACCTTTAATGCAATTTATTATAAAGACACTTTTATCCGTACATAATTAACTTACAAAATTTTCTGCACACATCTTACGCAGGATGTATTTTAAAGACAAGGAAATAGACAACTTAATATCCCAATAGGGATCCATTACATATTGCGTACACAATATTTTTATAAACCCAGATTAATTACTGCTATTTGTCATAAATTGAAGTATTAAAGTGTCCTGTGTTTTTAAATATTCTATGATTTTTAAATTATTTATATTTGTTTATTTTTAAAAGTGAGGTTATAGCCTATTAAACTAACAATTATGAGTTTTTCTCACCGAGATCTAAATTTCTTTGCACGTCTAAATAAAAATTATTCATTAATTATGTTTCTTAAAAATAAATTAATGTATGAAATATTTAACTTGCTAATATACTATTATTTCCTATGTTTGAAAGTCTCAATCATTTCTGAAAACTTAGTTGCTAGTTTTAATTAGTATCTTCCATTTTATGATGTCACACTTGGTCAAATTTAAATATTTGTTTAAATCCTAAGTTGAACTGAATATTACTAGTATAATATTATATGATAAACCTTTTGGAGAAGGAAATTAATCTTTTTGTCAATAATGTTTCACTTGATCAAGTGTATATGTCAGCAGTTCATATTGTGTAGTTTCTGAGGTATAGGCATCTTCTAAAACTTATTCAATAAATGCAAAATGAAAGTAAAGTGACTTCTTGCTTAGCGCCTGTCCCCTCCAGGTCTTCCTATCTCCCACTCCTTCCATAAGAGTCCCTGTACTCTGCCCAAAGTTTGGCTATGAGTCTCAGCATCTGCTTCAATACATTGCTGGGTAGACTCCTTTGAGGCACTCTGTGGTAGGCTCCTGTCCTGTTCCCTGTCTTCTCCCACTTTTGATGTCTATCCTCTTTGTCCTTCTGATGAGGAATAAGCATCTTCCCTAGGGTCTTCCTTGTTGTTTAACTTCTTCAGAACTATAGATTTTAGTATGTTTATACTAAATTATATGGCTAATATACACTTATAAGTGAGTATATACCATGTGTGTCTTTCTGCTTCTGGGTTAACTCACTCATGATGATCTTTTCTAGTTCCATCCATTTGTCTGAAAATTTCATACTATCTGACCTGATTGGATAGGGTCAGATAGTAGGGGAGGAGGACCTCCTCTATCAGTGGACTAAGGGAGGGAAATAGGGGAAGAAGAGGAAGGAAGGGTGGGACTGGAAGGAGGTGAGGGAGCACCCTCACTCACAGCTGGGATACAAAGTGAATAAATTATAATTAATAATAATAATAAAATAAAAACTAAATTAAAGTGATTTATGACAATTTTACTTAACAAACAAAGGTTAATTTTATGATTCTTATACTATATTTCTGGTGTGTGTGTTTGTGTTTGTGTGGTGCATGGATGTGAATGAATGGTGTATGTACCCATGCATGCCCATACCAGGAGAAGATAATGAATTATTTTCTATCAAGTTAGGTGCCATTCTGCTAAAGGAGCTCATTAGGCAGGTGGGCCTACTGGAGGGGATCCAGTATTTTGCAATGTCTGTAATGTGATACAGCATGTAATTTCTTCCAGTCTCTGACACTCATTTTTTGAGTACTGCTGAATTTCTCTATAATCTGGTATGATGTGAATTGTCACCTTCTGGGTATTTATCTACTCTGAATATACTTCCTATGGGATCTTATTGAGGATGTACTGCTGTTCAGATGAATTAATTCCTGATTATGGAATTCCTGATTTGATTCAAATAATTTTAAAAGTTAAATTGTTTTAGAACCTCTTAATTTTAGAAAATTTATGTCTGCAATAAATATCTCTGTGGATGTCCAGATGGCTCAGAAGGAGACAGGCTTAAGGCAGAGTTTGTAGCCTCAGATAGCCATCAGTCATGCCTTTTACAGTTCTGAATGCTGGACAAATGGTGACCAGTTTAAGTTTTCCTCCTTAGTAGCAATGTAGCCAGTCCCTAGACCTAGAGAAGAAATCCTGGACTCCATCCCCCATTTCTTTTTCTTTCAATTATCTTCAGTGTTTGGCTGCATGAGCCATCAGCTAGGCTCCAAGAGATAAAGAGAAACAGGTATTCACATCCAGTCTTAGATCCTACCCTGGACCCTGGAACCTTGCCAAAGCAGAGACATTGGCGATAGGACCTTAAAAGACTATTTAGCACAATCATTCTGAATCTTGTTGCCTTAAATCAGAGTCTCTTGGTTAACCCTAATTTCACTGTTTTTTTGGTGAGGTTATGTGACAAGGAAGCTCTTGGAATCTACTTTCCTACACTACCCAGTGCTGGTGCTACTGACATGTGAAGATGTGGATTTTCACATAGCTGCTGAGAATCCAAACTCATCCTTACTGGACAAGTGTTTTCACTCACTGAGCTATCTTCCCACCTCCATAAGGTTGACTTCCAGCAAATGCTGAAATATTTCAGAGAGTTACATGATGACTGACCATTTTTAAGAGAGGATACTAAAATGAGTCCTCTTTAGAAATTCATAATCTACAAGCAATCATTCAGAGTGGGTATAAATGAAAATGGAGGTGGTGAACTATAAATCTTGAGGAACAGTCATTTTGGAGTTAGGTTTTATTATCAATTGCTCAGATGGTAAAAATTTTAGAGAAATATAGGGCAGTCTTCAACACACTCAGATTTTTTGAAAGATTTGTTGAACCATTTACTCTCAGAAAATGTCATTCTCTGTGTTTCTTTCTCTCTCTCTCTCTCTCTCTCTCTCTCTCTCTCTCTCTCTCTCTCGCACACACACACACACACAGTCACTCACTCACTCACAGCCCATGATCAAACAACACAGGTTCTGTTGATACAATGAAAACAGCTGAGGAAGTTTAACAAGCAAAAGAAGGATGAGTGTGAAAAAAAAGGGAGAGCTAAGATTGAAAGAATATAATTTAGTGAAAAGATAACTTAGATTGGTAATAACTTAGATTAGATGATTGGTAATTATCCTACTTATTTTTTTACTTTTTATTCAGAAAAAATACATAATTTATTGTGAACTATTTATTCAATATATACATTTTAATGACAAGTTCTTTTTAAAGATTTTTTAAAAGTCTTATTTATTGATTATGTACACAATGTTCTGTCTGCATGTACATCTGCACACCAGAAGAGGGCACCAGATCTCACTAGAGATGGATGTGAGCTACCATTTGGTCACTGTGAATTGAACTCAGGACCTCTGGAAGAGCAGCCAGCCAGTACTCTTAATCTCTGAGCCATCTTTCCAGCCAAAAGGCAAGTTCTTGAATTCCAACTCTGTCTCCTCTTTTGCTATTAATTACCTTATAGAGGTATAAGGTGAAAACTTACCAATGCTTCCTGGCTGAATAAAGGAGGGCCAAGGCAGAAGCACCCAGCAGATACAGGGGCAGCTTAGGAAAAGCGTTAAGGAGATGCATGGCTTTTCTACATCCGACAAGGTATTGCTTAGTGCTTTATGGTTATGGTTTCTTTAAAATGCTATGGAATAAACAGCCTAATACATAAAAATTGTGGCAGGAGAGCTTAGGTAATTTGACCTTGACTTCTGATTACCCTAGTGCTTAGAGTGTTATAATTTCCCTATGATACAACTCCAGTTTGAACTGCTAACAATAGCCAGTTATGTGCTGGTGGATGTCCATTGTCAGTCAAAGGGCAACGTTTCCACAAAGGATGCCCATGAGGAAACAGAGAACACAGCAGTGGAATAACTCGTATATGAGATGTAAGGGCCATGGAATCTAGCCCTCTCAGCCAGTCCTGATGAGACCTGATAATCTAGGGTCAAATGGAAGGGGAGGAGGACCTCCCCTATCAGTGGACTTAGAGAGGGGCAGGGAGAAGATGAAGGAGGTAGGGTGGGATTGGAAGGGAATGAGGGAGGGGGCTGCACCTGGGATGCAAAGTAAATAAACTGTAATTAATATAAAAATAAATATTTAATTTTAAAAGAAAACCAGATAAAATGAGGATGTCTATGTATTTGTGAAGGGGATAGAGATGAGAGAATTATGAAAGAGCCCAGTGAGATTCTGCAGGGAGAGAGAGTAGGCAGCATACCAAACTGCTGTACACACTGATATGAAAATGTCACAGTGTTGACTTAAAGAGGCACTGGAAACCCAACTACGCTTCAGCGAGACTTCAGTATGAACAGGGGCCTGATGCCCCTGTTAGCTACCATTGGTATTAAAACAAAAGTGCAGGATTTCATAAAGAAAAGTAACTTTACTCTTTAGAATGAAGATTTCAGTATCAAAGCAGAAGTCCAGGTCTCACTTAGGACTGCTGTTCTCTTGGTTGAGAGAAGACAGCAAAGAGATGACAGGAATTATAATTTCTTTAAGAATTTAGGACAGGAGCCTACCGCAGAGGGCCTCTGAGAGACTCTACCTAGCAGTGTGTCAAAACAGATACTAAGACTAATAACCAAACCTTTGGCAGAGTGCAGGGAATTATATGAAAGAAGGGGGAGTTTGTATGACTTGGAAAGGATAGGAGCTCCACAAGGACCAAATATATCTGGGCATAGGGTCTTTTCTGAGACTGACACTCCACCAAGGACCATGTATGGATATAACCTAGAACCTCTGCTTGGATGTAGCCCATGGTAGCTCAGTAACCAATTGGTTTCCCATAGTAAGGGGAAGAGGGACTATTTCTGACAGGAACTCAATGACTGGCTCTTTGACCTCTCCACCCTCCAAGGGAGGAGCAGTCCTGCTAGGCCACAGAGGAGGACATTGCAGCCAGTTCTGAAGATATCTGATAAAACAGGGACAGATGAAAGGGAAGGAGGTCCCCCCCCAATCATTGGATTTGTAAAGGGTCAGGGAGGAAATGAGGGAGGGAGGGTGAGATTGGGAGGAAATGAGGGAGCAGGATATAGCTGGGATAAAGAGTTAATAAAATGTAACTAATAATAAAAATTAAAAACAAAGAATTTCCTTTCTTTTATTTTGTTTTCCAAGATAAAGTCTCATTCTGCATTTTAAGTTGCCTGGAAGTCCTATTTAGGCCAAGGTGCTCTCAAATTCATGATCCTTTTTTACCTTAGCTTCACATATGATAGAGTTAGGGGCTTCTTTGATATACTATACACTGACTGTTCATGCTCCAATGTAATAAAATATATCATATGTTTAGATCATTGCTGGCAACAGACACCTCAACTTATCCATAAAATAATGTACTGTAAGTTACAAGGCAATGAGAAATATTCAAAATTGTTGTTAGAAAAATGAATAGATAGGTAATTGTAGAGTGCTTTGAAATGCTTTGAATTGTAGAGTGCTTTCAATGCTTTGAAAACAAACAATGCAATCTAGAATGGATTACTTATGCCAGAAAATAGGCTCATGATTGGTTCAGTTATATGCTAATTCCTTCAATAACTATCACATTTCTACTCTGAGTTCATAACTAATGTGTCATAATTATCATTCTTTAAATGACATAATCAAAATGAGTGACAAAGTCTTTAATAACTATGTAACTATTATACTTTCTAATAAATACAAAAATTAGTATCTGTACAGAAAGGTAATAATCTTTTTGAAAAATTTCTAACTCAGATTTGAAAACTGAGCAGAATTGAAAACAATGACAATTTTAATAGCTTTGGAAGGAAACATTTAAAATTTTTAATATATTTATATTACATGTATATGTGATGTATTTTTCATCCTTTATATTTTGAGAATAAATTGAATTTTTACAAAATAATTCAGTGGTAGACCAGGATTTAACTCCATACCAGCCCACATCACAGTCTCTGTCTTTGTGCTCCAGTAAATGATGTGTGTGTTTATGTGTGTGTGTATGTTTTATGTGGCTTAGAACACTATAAATAAAATTACAAATTTGTATACTTGTTTTTTATGTTATCAGTATTATGTTTACTATGCAATATAATCAATCATATAATATGTTTTAAGCAGTAATATGTATTCAGATGTCATATATTTGCATTGTTTTTTTCCTAGTTAAATCTGCATATACATGTACTCTTTATGATTTAAAGTAATGACAATTCCTTTTGAATTGAGCCAAGAACTAAGATAGAGTATCACACATTTCACTAGCCTGTTTCTTTTGTTTTGTTGGTTTTTGCTGTTGAGATTTTAGTAACTTTAATCTTCTTGTATCTGTTGAGGCTTGCTTTGTGCTAGACTATAAGGTCAATTTTGAAGAAGTTTCCTTGAGTTGCTGAGAAGGTATACCCTTTTGAGTTTGGGTGAAAGGTTCTGTAGACATCTATTAGGTCCATTTGATTTAAGACCTCTCTAAGTGTCATTATTTCTCTGTTTAGCTTCTGTCTCAAAAATCTGTTCCTTGGGGAGAATAGGGTGTTGAATTCTCCTACTATTAAGGTCAATGTACTATTTAAGCTTTAATAATGTTTTAAAATGCAGCGGCCCTTGTGTTTGGTGTAGAGATATTCAGGATTGTGCTGTGCACCTGGTGGATTTTCTTTGATGAGAATGAAGTCTCTCTTTCCATCTCTTTTGATTGAATTTGGTTTGAAGTTTATTTTATTAGATATTAAGATGGCTACTCCAGCTTGTTTCTAGATCCATTTACTTGGAAAGCCTTTTACCAGCCCTTTACTCTGGGGCAGTGTCTAACTTTGTTGCAGAGGTGTGTTTCTTGAATGAGGCAGAAGGTTGGATCCTGTTTCCACAACCAATCTCTTATTCTGCCATATAATATAGGATATACTAAATCTAAATATACTAAAATCTAAAGAAATGAAACAACAAGGAGGACAATAGGGAAGATGATTAAACCTCTTTCAGAAGGGCAAACAGGATAGATATTGGTAGTAGGAGAAGACAATGAACAGGACAGGAGCCTTCCAAAGAGGACCTTTGAAAGACTCTCCCCACCAGAGTATCAGAGGAGATACTGAGAATCATAGCCAAATTTGGACAGAGTGCTGGAATCCTTATGGAAGAAGAGGGAGATAGAAAGACCTAGAGGAGACAGGAACTCCACAAGAAGAACAACAAATCCAAAAAACAAGGACCCAGGGGGTCCTTCAGAGACTGAAAGACCTAGAGGAGACAGGAACTCCACAAGAAGAACAACAAATGCAAAAAACAAGGGCCCAGGGGGGTCCTTAAGAGACCGATACTCCAACCAAGGACCATGCATGGAGAGGACCTAGAACCCCAATTCAGAGGAAGCCCATAGGCTGCTCAGTTTCAAAGTGGATTCCCTAGTAAGGAGTACAGGGACTGTCTCTGACATGAACACAGTGGTGGGCTCTTTGATCACCTTCCCTTGTGGGGGAGGGTGCAGCTTTGCCAGGCCACAGAGGAAGATGATACAGCCATTCTTGATGAGACCCAATAAGCTACTGTCAGGTAGAAGGGAGGAGGTCCTCCACTATCAGGGGACTAAGGAAAGGGCAAAAGAGAGAGAAAAGGGAGGGTGGAGGAAGAGAAGAGAGAGGGAGGGTGGGGTAGGAGTTGAGGAGGTAAATAGCTGCAGGTGGGATACAAAGTGAATAAATTGTAATAAATAAATAAACAGATATGAATTTAAGAAAATAATCAATTAGACAACACTATAATACAAGTCATTCTTCAAATTAATCTACTATTTTTCAAAGCAATTTCAGAATCTTAGGGAAAAGGACCAAATTAAGATTTTAGTAAGTACACTGTGACTTTCATGTTGGCTGCAAACATTTTTTGCTTTAAACTTCTTTATTAATTTATTTTTTATTAATTACAGTTTATTCATTTTGTATCCCAGTAGTAGCCCCCTCCCTCACTCCCTCCTAATTCCACCCTTCTGCCCTTTTATCCTCCATTACTCTTCCCCAGTGCATTTACAGGGCAGATCCCCCTCCCCTAACATCTGACCCTAGAGTATCAGGTCTCATCAGGACTGTTTTTTCTAGTCTTCCTCTGGGCCTTGTCAGTCTGCTCTCTCTCAGGGGGAGATGATCAAAGAGCCAGCCACTGAGTTCATGTCAGATACAGCCCCTGCTATACTTACTGGGGAGCCTATTTGGAGACTGGGCTGCCAAGGGTACCTCTATGGAGGGGTTCCAAATTATCTCCATGAATGGTCCTTGGTTGGAGTATCAGTCAGAAAAAACAACCTCTGAGCCCAGATTTTTTGGTTCTGTTGTCCTCCTTGTGGCACTCCAGACCCTTCCAGGTCCTTCTATCTCCCCCTTCTTTCATAACATTCCTTGCATTCTGTCCAAAATTTGGCTATGAGTCTCAGCATCGGGTTTAATACCATGCTGGTTGGAATCTTTCAGAGGCCCTCTGTGGTAGACTCCTGTCTTGTTCCTTATTTTCAAATTCTTTTGATGTTTATCCCTTATGCCTTTCTGAATGAAGACTGAGCATCTTACTCAGTGTCCTCCTTCTTGCTTATCTTCTTTAGGTTTACAGATTTTTGTAGGATTGTCCTATATTATATGTCTAATATCCACTTATAAGTTAGTATATACCATGTGTGTCTTTCTGCTTCTGGGATACCACACCTAGGATGATCTTTTCTAGATCCCACCTGCAAATTTCATGATTTCCTTGTTTTTAATTCCATTGTGTAATGGAATGTCTTGAAACTGAAAAGCTTCTGTAAAGCAAAGGACATTGTCATCAGAACAAAATGACAGCCTACAGATTGGGAAAGGGTCTTCACCAACCCTATATATCAAACAGAGCTAATATCCATAATATATAAAGAACTCAAGAAGTTAAACAGCAATAAATCAAGTAATCCAATTAAAAAATGGGGTACAGAGCTAAATAGAGAATTCTCAATAGAGGAACATTGAATGGCAGAGAAACACTTAAAGAAATGCTCAACATATTACTCTTCAAGGATATGCAAATCAAAATGAGACTGAGATTTCACCTTATAGCCATCAGAATGGATAAGATTAAAAAAAAACTCAAGTGATAATACATGCTGGAGAGGAAATGGAGAAAGGGGAATCCTCTTCCATTCCATTGCTGGTGGAAATATAAATTTGTACTTCTACTTTGGAAATCAATTTGGCACTTTCTCAAACAATTAGAAATAGTGCTAATTCAAAATCCAGCTATACCACTCCTAAGCATGTATCCAAAACATGCTCATGTATACAATAAGGACAGTTGCTCAACCATGTTTGTATCAGATTTTTTTTTTGTAATAATCAGAATCTGGAAACAACTGAGGTATCCCTCAATTGAGAAATGGATACTGAAATTGTGGTACAGTAAATTGAGTTTTTTATCTTAGCCATTCTGATTCTGATGGGTGTGAGGTAAAATATCAGGGTCATTTAAATTTGCATCTCCCTGATGACTGAGTTCGTTGAACATCTCTTTTTATGCCTCTCTGTCATTTAATATTCCTCTGTTGAGAATTCTCTGCTTATCTCTGTACTCCATTTTTAATTGGATTAATTAAATTGTTGCTTTTTAACTGCTTGATTTCTGTATGTATTCTGGATATTAACCCTCTGTCTGATATAGGGTTGGCAAAGATCTTTTCCCAGTCTATATGCTGCCATTTTGGTCTGATGACAGTGTCCTTTGCTTTACAGAAGCTTTTCATTTTCATGATGTCTCATTTCTTAATTGTTGATCTTAGAGCCTGTGCTGTTGGTGATCTGTTCAGGAAGTTGTCTCCTGTGCCAAGAGTAAAAGGCTTTTCCTCGCTTTTTCTTCTAACAGGTTTAGAAGAAATCTGTTAGATCCACTTGGACTTTAGTTTTGTGCAGGGTGATAAATATGGATCTACATGTGGACATCCAGTTAGACCAGCACCATTTGTTGAAGATGCTATCTTTTTTCCATTGTATAGTTTTAGCATCTTTGTAAAAGAAAATCATGTATCTGTAGGTGTGTGGGTTTATTTCTGATTCTTCCATTGCTCTTCCATTCTGTTTCTATTACACTACCATGCAGTTTTTATTACTATTGTTCTGTAGTACAGCTTGAGATCAGGGATGGAGATACCTCCAGATGATCTGGTGTTATACTGGATTGTTTTAGCTATTCTGGTTTTTTTGTTTTTCCATATGAAATTGAGAATTTTTCTGACTTTTCAGTTCTTTAATGAATTTTGTTGGTATTTTGGTGGGAATTGCATTGAATCTGTAGATTACTTTTTACCAATCCATGAGCATGGGAGATCTTTCCATCTTCTCATATCTTCTTCAATTTCTTTCTTCTGAGACAAAGTTTTATTTATTTTTTTTCAAACAGGTCTTTCACTTGCTTGGTTAGAGTCACACCAAGGTAATTTATGGTATTAGTGGAGACTGAAAAGGTTGTATTTTTCCTAATTCCTTCCTCATGCTTTTTGTCTTTTGTATACAGGAGGGTTACTGATTTTTTTTGAGTTAATTTTGTATCTGGCCACTTTGCTGAAGGTATTTATCAGCTGAAGGATTCTCTGGTTGAATTTTTGGGGTCACTCATGTATACTATTATATTTTCTGCAAATAGTGACACTTTGACTTCTTCCTTTCTAATTTGTCTCCCCTTGATATCTTTTAGTTGTCTTAATGCTCTAGCTAGGACTTCAAATATTATGTTGAAGAGATACAGAGAGAGTGGGCAGCCTTACCTTGTCCCTGATTTCAATGGGACTGATTTAAGTTTCTCTCCATTGAGTTTGATGTTGGCTATGGCCTTGCTGTGTATTGTCTTTATAATGTTTAGATATGTGCCTTGTATCTCTGATCTCTCCAAGACTTTAAACATGAATGGGTGTTGGATTTTATCAAATGCTTTTTTGGCATCTAAGGAAATGTTCATGTGGTTTTTGTCCTTCAGATTGTTTATATAGTGGATTACATTGATTAAATAATCCTATACCCCCCCAAGGAAATAGAAGCAATCATGAAAAGTCTCCCTTCCAAAAAAAGCCCAGGGCCAGATGTTTTCAGCACAGAATTCTACCAGACCCTCAAAGAGGAGCTAACTCCAATTCTTTTCAAACTATTCCACAAAATAGAAACAGAAAGAACATTACCAAACTCATTTTATGAGGCCACAGTCACCTTAATACCTAAACCACACAAAGACCCAGCAAAAAAAGGAGAACTTCAGACCTATCTCTCTTATAAACATTGATGCAAAAATACTCAATAAAATACTTTCAAACTGAAACCAAGAACCCATAAAGGATATCATCCACCATGAGCAAGTAGGCTTTATATTAGTCATTCAGGGGTGTTTCAGTTTATTGCTGCATACTTTTGAAATGTGTTAGCCAACATCTTCCTCAATATTGAATAGACAGAGTCACTGTAAGCTGAACTGGGTACTTTAAGATTGATGGAAGGGGAGGAGGACCTCCCCTCTCAGTACACTTGGAAAGGGACAGGGGGGAGATGAGAGAGGGAGGGTAGGATTGGGAGGGATTGAGGGAAGGGGTAATGGCTGGGATACAAATTAAATAACCTGTGATTAATAAAAAAATAATAATTATATATAAAAAAAGAAAAAAAGATTTTCATTGGTCCTCTTTGTAGTTATTGCTTGCATGACTGATTAGATTTGATCTTCAATATTCCCTGGGATATTTGCCTCTGGGTCATTCGTTCCTTAACATATTGAGTCATATTGGCTGGAGCTTGTTTTTGCACAAAAGAGTTCAACTGGTCTAGCTAAAGTTTCAAAGACAGGTAAGTTATGTTTCTATGAAAGACACTATTACAGAGATAAATTTTGCTCAGTTGAATAGCATAGAGAACATAAGTTCTCTGTGTTCATCCTTCCTTGTTTCCTCCGTTAAAGCCATCCCCTCTTACTAATTTATGATGAAACCGAAGCTAGAAGTGAGTACTAACAGAACAGTAAGCACTCCTGTCCTGAATAGAATACCAGAGCATATAAAACCTCACTATAATTTCTTTATTGAATTTTCCACACTTTCTCACAGTTGTCTTTTTGTGGTTTAAATATTTATTGCCAATGGCAAAGAGCAAATGTAATTTAACATCAGATTCTGATAACCTAGTTAAATAAGACAAGGTATGCAAAATATATGAAGTCTTCACTATGGAATATGAGCTTCGTCCTAAAGGAAACATTATTCAATATTTATAACACTATTTCCATGGCTGAGAAGTACATAATCACTGTTTCTTAGAATTTACGTTTAATAGAGTATCTCTACCTGAACTCTACTTATACGTTTGGCTGTGACTGATTAACAATACCATTTGGTCTCTAAGCCAAGAAGAAATGCTGGATATCATTAGCTATTGAAAATTTATGTTCATATCTTTAACTGTAATTAATTTTGTTTTAATATCTGTGTTTATTCTCTTTTTATTATTATTATTATTATTTTATTTTTTAATTTTTCTTATTAGTTACATTTTGTTAACTCCGTATCGCACTCCCTCATTCCTTCCCAATCCCACCTTTCTTCCCTCCCTCAACTTCTCCCTGCCCCTTTCCAAGTCCACTGGTAGGGGAGGACCTCCTCCCCTTTTATCTGACCCTGTTTCATCAGGTATCTTCAGGACTGGCTGCAAAGTCCTCCTCTGTGGCCTAATAGGACTGCTCTTCCCTTGAGGGGTGGGGAGGTCAAAGAGCCAGTCATTGAGTTCCTGTTCAAAATAGTCCTTGTTCCCCTTACTATGGGAAACCAATTGGTTACTGAGCTACCATGGGGTACATCCGAGCAGAGGTTCTAGGTTATATTAAAAACGCTTTTAAAGTTTAGTGAAGTAGTTTTTTTGTTTTCTTACTGCATGATTGATATGCATATTTTGTTTATCTACAAATGATTGTCATGTAGTTAATGAATTCCTATATTTATTTACTCAAAATATTAATGCAATATAAGGAAAGGACAGTTGCATTTTTGTTATAAATGTCATATCCAACATATAACTTATTAACAAATGAAATACAAATGTGCATAGAAGCAATTATAAAATCTGTGTAAGTGAACACTATTCTCAATTCTTTGAAGTTTTGTTCTTTAGCTTCCAACAATTTAAAGGTAAATGGGCCTTCCTCAAGTTACTACTATGATTTCATTAATTCTATTGTAGTCAATAATTTAAATTAAATTCTTTTACTGAATTTACTGCTTTGTGTTATGCACTTTATAATTAATTATAATGTAATTGGTATGTTTATATCGATTTGCCATAATTTTAAGAACAGAACGTTATCACTCTTGTCAGTTTTTACTAATGTTTATTTCATACACATTAATTCACTAACTTGTGATACATAAGAGAAATTCACAAGATAATAAAAAAATGCTTCATACAAGCATAGATGTTGTTCAGATGAGAAATTTGAAAATGATAATGAAATAATCATACTAAATCTTATAACTTCTTTTATATTATTATCATTTATTATCATTTATGCAATATGTATCCCAGTTGTGGCCCTCTTCCTTGTCTCCTCCCAATCCCACGCTCCCTCCCTCTTCTCCCCTGTGCCCCTCCCCTAGTACACTGATAGGGGAGGTCTTCCTTACCCTCTATTTGACCCTAGCCTATCAGGTCTCATCCAAACTGGTTGAATTGTCTTCCTCTGTGGCCTGGCAAGGCTGTACCCCACAGGGGGATGTGATTAGAGAGTCTGCCAATGAGCTAATGCCACAGAAAGCCTATGCTTTCCTTACTAGGGACCCCACATGGAGATTGAGTCTATGGGCTACACCTGAGCCGGGGTTTTAGGTCCTCTTCATGTACTGTCCTTGGTTGGGGTATCATTCATTTCAGGGCCCCTAGGACTCAAGATTTTTGTTTTTGATTTCTTTTTTTTTTTGGCTCTGTTGGTCTCCTTTTGGGGGAGATAGGAAGAGGGGACAGGATTTCCAATAAGTTCTTTAAGAAAATAATTCATAAAATAACTGTAGAATTTATTTCAAATTTATCAAACTTAAGTACTCTGTATAAAACAGTAAAACCTTAGGTAACCGCCACTTTGAATAGCACATATGAATCTACAATTCTCGAGGTTTCAGCTAAATGAAATATGTCAGGCACAGAAATTCAAACATTAAAAGTTCTCACATATACATGTACTCTTTCAAAACAGGGCTACTAGAAAAAAAAAGTAGAGAATACAGATGTAGAGACATGCACACCTTGTGTTCATAGAAAGTTCATAAAGACACAAAATCACAACAAAACACATGTACTGTAAGATAGTTAGATGGATGATAGGTAGGTAGATAAATAGATAGATAGATAGATAGATAGATAGATAGATAGATAGATAGATAGATAGGATAAAAAAAAAACAAGACAAGTCATTATGAGATAAAAATCCTCCACTGCGTTATTTTGTGTTGGGCATGGGCCTGTGAGTGTGGCTTGTATGCCTAGTGAGACTTAGTTCGAGAATATTGATTTCTTTTTTCTTTTGTGAGCAGTTGTCAATTGAAATTAGCTTTTGGGTTAGATATGGGGGCTTGTATGTACTTTCCCTCTTAGTTCAGGGATTTCCTCTGTCTTAAATCTTTGCAGAATACTGCCACAGACTCTGTGAGTTCATATATGTGTCAGGCATGTTGTATCCAGAAGTCCTGTTTCTTTAGTGTCCTCTGTTCTATCTAGCTCTAACCTTTTTTCTGCTTCCTCATTTACAGGGTTTCCTGAGCCCTGGGGGGAAAGAATTGATGGAAATATTGTTTTAGTAAATAATAAGGCTATTAATGTTTACTATTTATAGTCTATAATTATTACAGCAGTTATTTACTAACCTGCTACCATATCAATAAAAGACACAGATGACGGATAGATTTTTAATAAGCCTTAAACTTGTGGCCAGGCAGCTATAACCCCCTCTACCCCAAGCTACCTTGTTATATACCAGTTCCACATCCCATGCCATTTGTATTAATTATTTCTATCTGAGCTACAATCTTGTCCAAAAATTATAAATACTTACACATGCATTCCATATTGGGTGCTTCTGTCTAGCCACACTGATCCTCAGAGTAAATTCCTCCTGGCCACGTGGTTCGTTCTTCTCTCTTGTACTTGTCTCTGTTCTTCCTATGTTCCTTCTGTCCTCCAGGACTACAAATATAAGTTTGGCACATGATAGCTGACTCATAAAAGACAGCTAGCAGACCTCAGGGAGAAAAATAATTAACAATCAAACACAAACCACCATGGCATTACAAAACATCCTATTTAGGACTGGATTTTCTAAAGTCTCTCCACTCTTAGCTCATTGTCTAATTGTGTGTTTATGTACTTGTTCACATTTATTGTAGGAGGAAGCTTCTCTGGTGTTGGATGAGCAACACACTGATCCAAGATTATACCAGAATGTCACTAGGAGACATATTTTACTGCTAAGTTCCTCCAGCAGCACAGTATTATTTGCTTTTGCTGTAGGTTTATGCTCTTTCTTCTCTCAGATTCATGGCCACCAAAGCAGTTGTCAGGTATGAGTGCTTTCTCCTGATGCGGGTCTTAAATACAGTCACACAGTGGTTAGTTACTCCCATAGCTTTGTTTCATTATTATATCAGCATAACATGCAAGGAGGTAGCCATTTTAGATCAAAGGGTTTGAAGCTGTGTTATTGGTTACCCTTTTTCTCAGGTAACATTCAGAGTGTCTTCCAGTACTATGAACTCTAGTCAATAATGCTGAAGTCTAAGTTGGCTCCATCTTGACATCTCCATGTTTAGTGAATTATGTAGGTACTGTCTTCATTAATGGGACCTGATCACCAGTTTGTGTACAGTAACCAATAGCGTTAGCAGTATCTTGTGTTGGTTGGGTTTTTCATGGGGCCCTTTGGCTCAGTGGGTCTATTTATTAGATGTACCCCATTCCTAGCACCAAAGATTTTATTTGGTGGCAAGAAATGTCTACTTGTGACTTTCTTTTCTCTATTATTTGGTGATTCCATTTAGAGTTTTTTTCATATATACATATATATATATATGAAAAATATATACATGAAATATATATTTTTAAATATATATTTTAAAAGCTTCTACAGTATTATCTTTTTAATATGATAGTGCATAGACCCTTTAATTTTATCTACTTCTCCATTAATCCTTCCTTTTCCTTTTTCTTTTCCTTACCTCCCTATTTCATCCTCCTGTTCTAGTCCCCCCCAATCTGTCTACAGCTATAAATTCCATTTCTCCTTCCCACAAGTTTGTGTAAACATGCCACCATTTGTTCTCTGTATTGTCAATAAAACAAACAGCCAATGCTGGGCAATGGAGAGAAGAGGGTAGGACATCCTGGTCTGGACAGGAGGAGAGGGGAACGAGTGGGAGGAGTCAGAAAGAAAGATAGGACATAGGACTGGACTTGGAACCACCAGGGAATATGAACCGGGATCTAATATATGACTAAAAGAAAGTATAATGTGGGAAATCTGAATGGGAGGAAGTTATGTGGGCTTATAGGTTTAGGATGGAATAATTATTGCCCAGCATTGTGCTCCAGGTTAATTAAATGAATTCTTGTCTCTGTGTGGTGATTTGGGTATACAGATGGTTTAGGAATAACAGCTGTTTAACTAAAAGATAAATCAATAATAAATATTAATAATCAACAACAAGTGGTGTAGCAACATGTGGCAGAATTTCCAATAATCTAGCAAGAATTTAAGTAGAAAATAAAACTATAGAGCAGATTTTTAGTTCTGTCCTTAAAAACAAAGCAAAAAAAGATCCTAAGCTAGGGGCTCACAGATTCCTGATTAGACAGACCCCCACAGAGCAGCAAGGCCTCCAGCAGGCTGCAGGAAACAAATTGATGCATACAGACCTCATAAAGGCAGTTACTTTAGACAGCTAGAAAAAAATTCAGGAGAACTATGTCCAATTTCCTTTAAGGGAGGCGGATTGTTTTTTGGTTGTTTTCTGGCGTTATGAATGTTTATTGTCATTGGGAGATAGTTATAAGTTGTTAATGATCTTATTTTGAGAAAAAATAAGGTTAGGATATTAGGTAATGCAAGTTAACTTTTAGTTAACTTATAGTCATATTGGACACTGGTCTAAATACCACAGAATATGCATCCTAGGGTTAACAGATAGATATGATTATACAAGATAGGTAAACAAGAAGGAGGTTCCAGGGTAAGATGATCAACACTCACTGAGAAAGACAAATGGGATGGAGATTGGAAGTAGGAGAACACAAGGAACAGGACAGGAACTTACCATAGAGGGCCTTTGAAAGATTCTACCTAGCAGTGTATTAAAGCAGATACTGAGACTCATAATCAAACCTTGGGTGGAGTGCAGGGAATCATATGAAAGAAGGGGAGTTAGTAAGTCCTGAAGAGGACAGGAGCACCACAAGGACCAAATATAACTGGGCACAGGTGTCTTTGCTGAGACTGATTCTCCAACCAAGGACCATGCATGGGTACATCCTAGAACCCCTGCACAGATGTAGCCAATGGCTGCACAGCATCCAAGGGGGTTTCCCTAGTAAGGGGAACAGGGACTGTTTCTGACATGAATTCAGTGGCAGGCTCTTTGACCTCTCTCTCCCCACTGAGGGAGGAGCAGCCTTGCTAGGCAAAGAGTAGGACATTGTGGCCAGTCCTGATGAGACCTGATAAACTAGGGTCAGATGGAAGGGAAGGAAGACCTCCCTTAAGACTTAGAGAGGGGCAGAGGAGGAAGGGAGGGTGGGATTGGGAGGGAATGAAGAAGGGGGATACAGATGAGATACAAAGTAAATAAACTATAATTAATATTAAAAAATAAAAATTAAAAAAATAGGTAAGTCTTCAAAAACCTCAGAGACCTACAGAATATGGCATTTAAAATGTCTTTATTATTTTAAATATTCTTTGGCAATGAGACAGGTCATCTCCTGGCAGCACTCAGTCTACCTCAAAGAAGATAATGTGCATCAAAAAACCTCCATATGGAGATGGCTTCAAATGTGGCATATGAGTCACCTGGGGAAAAGAAAATTCCCTTGTTTCATCACAGGCAGAATTCTGCCAAAATTGGGAAGCTTAAATACAGGACAGCTCAACTGGTGAACTCTGACACGACAGGGCAAGCAAGTCCTAAATAGTTCCTTCTTTAAATATATGTCTGGCAAAAATACTGAGCCAGAAGGCTGAAGATGATACTTCAACATTATAGAGAGTTTTGGGTGGATGGTAAGGGAGCAAGCTGTCTCTTTCAATTTTTTTTTTTTTTTTTTGGAAGCTGCTAAAGTGCACTTCCTATTTACTCCAGTAATTAATTTTATTTCTTTTCAAGTCCCCTGTGGAATTGAAGACCAAATAATTATAGTTCTAAAATTAAGCTTAATTTGTTTAGAATTTAAGAAAATATTTTCATATAGATAATCCCAGTAAGGATAAAAGTAAATTTAGGTATAGAGCTCCAAACTTGTCAAAATAGGAAAATCAGATACTTTCTCCTAAGTTGCTAAATACACATGGACTAGATATTGCACATGTAATTTTTACCTAATGTTTTTCATAACTTTTATAATTATTATTTAATGAAAGAAAAAGATCCTTTTATTGGACTTAAGGGGGAAAGGTTGGTATAATGTTGTTGTGGAATGTATACAATTTTGCCTTATTCATTCAACTGCTGAATTCTCTACTTCATAATCTAGTTTCAGTCTGGACATTGCATTGTAAAGATTATTCTTAACAGTACCTATCTCAAGTTTGTGTAAATATGACACCATTTATTCTCTGTATGGTCAATAAAACAGCAAGCTAATGCTGAGCAAAGGAGAGAATAGGGTAGGACATCCTGGTCTGGATGGGAGGAGAAGAAAGCAAGTGGGAAGAGTCAGAGAGGGAAATAGAAGAGAGGATAGGACTTGGAACCACTAAGAGAGATAAACTAGACCTAAGATATAACTAAAAGCAAATATAATTCAGGAAATCTAAATAGGAAGAAGCTATGTGGGCTTGGAGGATTAGGATGGAGTAATTATAGCCCAGCATTGTGTTCTAGGTGATTAAATAAATCCCAGTCTCTGTGTGGTGATTTGGGTATACAGCTAGTTTAGGAATAACCACTGTTTAATGAAAAGATAAATCAATAATAAATATTAATTTCAACAACAAACTTCAGAAAGAATAGAATCACCAAAGAAGTTTGAATTTTTTTTTTTTTTTGAATCTTGTGTTTGTTTTCTTAATCCAGTGTTGAAGGTTTATACTGTTGTACTTTTAAGTTTTAGGATAAGTTTTTCAGCCTTGTCAGATATACTGATACACACAGCAAAATAATCTTAATCCAAATTACAAATTTTAATTTCTCAATTTCTCTCTTTTTGCTTAAACATTTGCTTAAACAATAGTATACATTTTGTAAATACAATAATTACGATATTAATATTGATGATTTTTCCTCTCCGATAATTTCAGGCTATTTGCCACATCTGAGCTGTGTTGTACTTCTTCTGCTTGCATATCTCTAAATTTATATATTTGTCTCATGCAATAACATCAGTTTTTGGTGAGAGGTCCATGTGTTGATAATAGATAGAAGATGAGCTTTTAAAATTATTTTTAGTTCTTTTATTTTCCTACATGTTTTGATTATATACAGCCACATCTTCCAACTCCTCTTCCTAACTTTCTCAATTTTGTGCCTCCTTCTTTTTTGTACCATTATATTAATGTGTGCTTTCCAGATATTGGATGTGTGGTCTTCCAATGGAGTACAGTGAATATATCAGGGGCCACAGTCTTATAGAAAACTATTTTACCCTCTCTCAGCATTTTATAATCACCAAGAGCTTCATGGCAAGGGTGAGATTGTGTTCCCAGCTCCCCTCCCAGTGCTAGACTTGTTTCTTAGTCTTGCAGAGGTTTTGTGCATACTCTTGACAGCATGATATCACACATGCAGCTGTTCCACTGTGTACATAAGACAATTATTTGTTTGTATTCTTCCATACCATAGGGATCCTAAACTCTTTTTATCACCTCTTCTGCCATTATCTCTGAGACTTTTGTGGAGAAAGTAGAGTATTGTTTAGTTTAAGCCTGAGCTTTTAATCATGTCTTATTTTCTGCCTCATGAACAAATGTGACACTGTACTAATTCCCATAAAGTGCAAATAGAAGCATCTAGGATGAGGGCTGAGCAATGTCTTGATAGCTGGGTATAACAATGTCATTAGAAGTTGATTTATATAGGAAATTGGATACAATTTCTGTATTCATTTCTCTGTTGAGGGATATCTGGGTTGTTTCCAGGTTCTAGCTATCATGAATAAAGCTGCTACTAACATGGTTGAGCAAATGTCCTTCTTGTGCACTTGAGCATATTTTGGATATGTGCCTCAGAGTGGTATAGCTGGATCTTAAGGAAGCGCTGTTCCTAATTGTCTGAGAAAGTGCCAGATTAATTTCCAAAGTGATTGCACAAGTTTACATTCCTACCAGAAATGGAGGAGGGTTCCCCTTTCTCCACATCCTATCTAGCAAGTATTGTCACTTGTGTTTTTGATATTAGCCATTCTGATGGGTGTAAGATGAAATCTCTAGTCCCTTTGATTTGCATCTCCCTGATGACTAAGGGCATTGAGCATTTCTCTAAGTGTTTCTCTGCCATTCTATATTCCTCTACAGAGTAATGAATACAGAAATTGTGGTATATTTACACAGTGGAATACTACTCACCAATTAAAATCAAGGAAATCATGAAATCTGTAGGCAAATGGTGGAATCTAGAAAAGATCATCCTGAGTAAGCTACCCAGAAGCAGAAAGACACACATGGTATATACTCACTTATAAGTGGATACTACGCATAAAATACAGGTTAAACATACAAAAATCTGTAAACCTAAAGAAGCTAAGCAAGAAGGAAAACCCTGGGTAAGATGACCAATCCTCATTCAGACAGACAAATGGCATGGATATTGAAATAAAGAGAAAAGAGAAAACAGGAAAGGAGCCTATCACAGAGACCTCTGAAAGACTCTACCCAGCAGTGTATCAAATCAGATGCTGAACTCATAACCAAACTCTGGGCAGAGTGTAAATAATATTGTTAAAGTAGGGAGAGATAGAAAGACCTGGAAGGGACAGGAGCTCCACAAGGAGAGCAACAATACCAAAATATTTGGCCACAGGGACCCTTCTGAGACTGATAACTCCAACCAAGGACCATGCATGGAGATAACCTAGAAATCCTGCTTAGATGTAGCCCATGGCTGCTCAGTATCCAAGTGAGTTCCCTAGTAATGGGAACAGGGACTGTCTCTGATATGAAGTTAGAGGTGGTTCTTTGATCACCTTCCCCTGAGGGGGGAGCAGCCTTGCCAGGCCACAGAGGAAGACAATGAAGCCATTCCTGATGAGATCTGATAGGCTAGGGTCAGATGGAAGGGGAGGAGGACTTCTCCTCTATCAGTGGACTTGGAGAGGAGCTTGGGAGATGAGGGAGGGAGGGTAAGATTGGGAAGTAAAGATGGGGGAAGCTACAGCTGGGATACAAAGTAATAAACTGTAGTTAATACAAAAAAAAGTTGTTTTATACTATCCTCATTCACAAAATTATTACTAATAGGTTCTTGTCTAGGCCCTATGTCCTGTCTAGCCACAGTTCTTGACCAGATTATGACAAAACATGTTTTTCATCATATAGAACATGATTCCATGAACATAAATTCATCAGAATTGTATTCTATCAAATTATTACTCACTTGATGCTCATGCCACCTTTGCATCCATGGGCATGCTCATTTTTTTATCTCACAGGATTCACAGCTGGGTATGACTGACAGTTACTCTCCTCTAGTAGCACACATTCTACCCTCCAAACTATTAAATCTAAATAGTAAGGGAAAAGTTTTCAGGGTGATGCCAGTTTGATTTCTCTATTCATATGACTAAAGTATGTAGTATTTTTAGAAAAGCCACCAGTTTCTATAAGGTTTTCAAGAGCAAAAGAAATACCTTGTAAAGTTTGGGGAGTTATTTTAACTCAATTATCAATGACTCATTTTTTGCACTCTTTTTATCAACCTTGGTGCTCTATACATTTATACCTTATGAACATAATCATTTCCTGCTTATTATATTGCCCTTAGTGTTTTATGCTTATGTGTTTCACCCCTCATTTGAAAGGCTTTTCGGGCATTTGGTGTATTTAAAACAAAATGCACATGGTAATGTGAGGACTTTTATTGAGACAGGAGTTGGGTAGTACATTAACATATAATACACATACACACTCCTGTATATATGTACAAGTCTTTAATTTTTTATTACCACTAGTAGCTTTCTTGTTGCCTTCTGACTGATGGAACCAGTGCTCTCCAATGCAACTGACATCTTTTAGTTTTAGATTCCTATTGTGATACTAAAGTGAAAGGAAAAGGAGGTTTCTATACATTTCCACTAAATCTCAAACTCTGAGTGCCCCTGTCTGGGACATTAGCATTCACAAGTACTTATCAGTATAGTTTTCCTGCCACTCCTACTTGCCCATTGTCTTTGCTGCAACATTTTCTTTTTTTTTCTTAAAGCTTTGTGAAAATTGGTGTGGCTTTCCTCCAAGTTGCTTAAGCAGAAATTCTGGATGAGACTATAGTGGAGCTGGAGATATGAAAGTCCCCAGAGCCTTTTACTGAACACAAATCTTTGTCTTCAAATAACCCTCAAGCTGTTTTATAGCAATTAATTTTCCTTCTTCCTTAACTTCCACAGGCAACCTTCAATGTGAAAGCCAGTTATGGTTTTTATATGTAGCACTGAAAATTGAAGGCCATCAAGAGTTCACTGCTCAAACTCTAATCCACCTTTAATCTCCAGTAGTTAGGTTAAATTATAATTGTGTTCCATCAGAATTAGCCCCTTGTGCACTAAGCTCATCCAACAGCTAAAAGCAAACCTACATAAGACTTTGCAAACATCAGGCCATCTCCAGAGTTCTTAGATTAATTTTTCATAATAAAAATAATTGGATAAATATGCTTCCAGAGTAAACATGACAATTTGTCCAGTTTTTTTTTCCTTTTTATGAAGGGAGAAGTGACACCCTTGCATAGGATGTGTGATATTGGAAGTCAAAATTATTTAATTAACATCTATATTTAATGAGGATTCTGCTTGTTTGTTCTGTTTTTATTTTGTTCATTGTGCTGAGGATCAAACTAGGTTCATACACATGATAGACTAGTGAGTGCCCTGTTGTTATTATGAATGTAAATCCAGTGCCCAGTGGTTACAGAGTTTTATCTTGGTTTTCCTCAGAGCACCCATAGGGTGGCTTACAACCAGCTTCAACTACAGAACTTTATTCTGTCCACTGTGGAGTCTAGGAAACAAACAGTGTTCTTCCATATATGTAGGCATGTATGCATGTACACACATAACATAAAAGTTAAAGAAAAAACTAGAAATGTGTCCTAAAAACAAATCCATAATAAAATATTGAGTAAAATAGCAAGAGAACATGACAAACAAATGTATAAAAAACCTTTGCTTTTGCATGTAATGCATTATTTGTGATAGATTTAACAAATTATTGATCATTTTGGATTGATAGTATTTTGGCTGTCATATTCTAATTTTGTATAAGGATTTATTTTATTGTAGTCACACAGCATATGTTATGGTGAGTGTGTGTGCATGCTATGAATTGATCTGAAGAGCCAACTATTTCAATATGTAAAATACACTGAGGTAATATTTAATTATGGACACCTTTGGTTTTGGCAATAAATTTTAATGTGTTACTAAATTCCATTTATTAATTATCACACTTTACTAATCCATTAATCAAAAAATTGTTATTATGTTATTGAAATGAGGCTGAGACATTTGAGTTATGATGTTAGAAGAAGGACTTCATATCTGATTGAAAAGTAAGTAATAATTTTAAATATATGTATGTCTACATAGGCATATTCATACAAATTTACATATTTATGCATTATATACATTTAAATGTTTTTTGTTCAGGTGAATAACTATTCTTTGAAGTTGAACAAAAGAATGTTCACATGCTTTCATGTGAATACTCCTCTGAATTATTATACAGAGGTCATTAGAAACACATTTCCTCCTTCTTCTTAACCATTTCTCTGTACATTTTCATAACACACTTCACTCTACAATGCCCCATAATTTATGGCACTTAACTAGCTGTCAGACAAAATAAAAAAGATTGTTCAATATTTCTGACAATAACTCAGTAAGTTGTCAAAGTACATTATCAGCTCCATTAAAATCTAATCAGACTCAATAAATGACATTCTTGACTAATTTTCCCATATGCTAGATGTAGTTTGACCTCTGTGTGTGTGTGTGTGTGTGTGTGTGTGTGTGTGTGTGTTTTACTGTTTTACTCTGTGTCACAACATAGCAGAGCACAAAGGTCCTCTTCACACACTGTAATCTTGGACTTTCTCCATTACTGTGAAATATATTTCAGTTGGAAAAATTACCCACATCTTGATATTGACATTGTATTATTTAGACACTGGAGTGAGAACTAACCAGGACACACACATACATGCATGCACACACAGGCACACAAACTCTCTCACGAACACACACAGGCATACACTCACATGCAAATGCTCAGGTTCAGTGTTTAATTTTAGTATAAATCAAGAATGACAGACTAAAGTTTTTATCCATGACACAAAAATATTAAAGTTGGCTTTGTGTATACAGTGTCTTATATAAATATTAAATTTTCTGACATACATAAGTGAGACATAACAACTTCTGTGTTTTCGTAGTAGAAATAAATTTTGTGGTTAGAAAAGAATGTCAGAGAAACACTTAAAGAAATGCTCAATGTCATTAGCCATCAGGGAAATGCAAATCAAAACGACCCTGAGATTTCACCTTACTCTCATCAGAATGGCCAAGATCAAAAACTCAAGTGACAACACATGCTGGAGAGGCTGTGAAGAAAGGGGAACACTCCTCCACTGCTGGTGGAAATGTAAATTTGTACAACCACTCTGGAAATCAATCTGGTGCTTCCTCAGACAACTAGGAATAGCGCTTCCTCAAGATCCAGCCATGCCACTCCTAGGCAAATACCCAAAAGACGCTCAAGTACACAATAAGGACATTTGCCCAACCATGTTTGTAGCAGCTTTATTTGTAATAGCCAGAACCTGGAAGCAACACAGATGCCCCTCGACTGAAGAATGGATACAGAAATTGTGGTACATCTACAAAATGGAATATTACTCAGCAAAAAAACAAACAAACAAACAAAAACAACAACAACAAAAAACAAACAAAAAAAGCAAGGAAATTATGAAATTTGCAGGTAAATTGTGAGAACAGGAAAAGATTATCCTGAGTGAGCTATCTCAGAAGCAGAAAGACACACACGGTATATACTCACTCATATAAACATATAATATATAGGCTAAACCTACTAAAATCTCTACACCTAAAGAAACTAATCAAGAAGGAGGACTCTGGCTAAAATGCCCAATCCCCATCCTTAAAGGCAAAGAGGATGGACATCAGAAGAAGAAGAAAACAAGAAACAAGTCAGGGGCCTGCCACAGAGGGCCTCTGAAAGTTTCTACCCTACAGACTATCAAAGCAGATGCTGAGACTTATGGCCAACTGTAGGGCAGAGTGCATGGAATCTTATGAAAGAAGTGGGAAACAGTAAGATCTGGAGAGGACAGGAGCTTCACAATGAGAGCAACAGAATAAAAAATATGAGCACCGGGGACTTTCCTGAGACTCATACTCCAACCATGTAGCATGTATGGAAATAACCTAGAACACCTGTACAGATGTAGCCCATGGCAGTTCAGTGTCCAAGTGGGTTCCATAGTAATGGGAACAGGGACTGTCTCTTACATGAACTGATTGGCCTGCTCTTTGATCACCTTCCCCTGAGGGGGAGCAGCCTTACCAGGCCATAGAGGAAGACAATGCAGCCATCCCTGATGAGATCTGATAGACTAGGATGAGAAGGAAGGAGAGGAAGACCTCCCCTATCAGCGGACTTGAGGAGGGGCATGCGTGGAGAAGGGGGAGTGAAAGTGGGATTGGGAGGGAAGGAGAGAGGGGTTTATGTGGGGATACATAATGAATAAAGTGTAATTAATAAAAATTAACATAAAAAAGATCAACTCAAATGAAAGAAAAGAATGTCAGAGGGAAATAACATTTTTTTAGGGTATTATTCAACTATTTTTGAAATACCTTCATTAGTATCAGGTTTTATTGGCTTTGCTTTGGTTTTGTCTAATTCACAGAAAGTTGACTTTGGGAATGTGTTTGTCTAACATTTGATTTGTCATAAAAGAGGCATTTTTTAAGGTCATTACTTAAAATGAGCTTTTTCAACATAATATTATAGGAAATGGTGTCCAAGATCTGAGCTTATACTCAAGCCGTTCCATGCATTAGCTGTTTCATGTTTAGGGATTTTTTTAAATATATTATTAATTACACTTTATTCATTTTGTATCCCCCATAGGCCCTTCCCTCCTCCTCTCCCAATCCCACCCTTCCTCCTCTTTCTGCATGCATGCCACTCCTCAAGTCCACTGATAGGGGAGGTTCTCCTCTCCTTTCTGATCTTAGTCTATCAGTTCACATCAAAAGTGGCTGCATTGTCCTCTACTGTGGCCTGGTAAGGCTGCTCCCCCCAGGGGGAGGTGATCAAAGAGCAGGCCAATCAGATTATGTCAGAGGCAGTCCCTCTTCCCGTTACTATGTCCACTTGGACACTGTACTGCCATGGGCTCCATCTGTGCAGGGGTTCTAAGTTAAATCCATGAATAGTCCTTGGTTGGAGTATGAGTCTCTGGGAAGTTACCTGTGTTCAAATTTTCTTGTTCTGTTGCTCTCTTTGTGGAGGCCCTGTCCTCTCCAGCTCTTACTATTTCCCACTTCTTACATAAAATTCCATTCACTCTGCCCAACAGTTGGCCATCAGGCTCAGCATCTGCTTTGATAGTCTGCAGGGCAGAGAATTTTAGAGGCCCTCTGTGGTAGGTTCCTAGTTGGTTTCCTGTTTTCTTCTTCTGGCTTTCAGTAGCCCTCTGTAGAAAGTTCCTAGGTTGTTTCCTGTTTTCTTCTTCTTCTGATGTCCATCCTCTTTGCCTTTCAGGATAGGGATTGACCATTTTAGGTAGGGTCCTCTCTCTTGCTTAGTTTCTTTAGATGCACAGATTTTAGTGGGTTTGTCCTATGTTGTATGTCTATATGAGTGAGTATATACCATGTGTGTCTTTTTGTTTCTGGGACAACTCACTCAGAATGAAGTTGTGATCCCATACTGTAGTTGAGGCTGGCTTTGAACTTTAAGGAATCTCCCTGTACTAGGTACAAGTGTGCAGAGAATCTAGACATATGAAGTAGCTCTGGCTTCTATGTGTGAGCTGTGACATTCTTGTCAGTAAGTTGGCTTACAGTAGAGCATATTGTTCCTTTGTGAGTAATAAATAAACTATGTCATTAAATAAATGTTCTATCTAAACTGTGAAAACCCAAAGTGAAAGAAGAACATCAATTCCATTATCACTTTGTGGTTAAGAAATCAACAATACAATAATTCAGTCAAAATGTTTTCTCCTCTTTAAAAGTATATGGGATTATGCATGCAGATTAAATAAAAATTAATAAATCTGTCTTTGTGACATGTCAATTCTGCCATTCATGATGAGAAAGTCTATGATATCATATCTCAAGCTAATTCTTGATCTACTGCAAACTGAATTGCTTCCCTTCAATACAAAAATATTAAAAAGAGTAACTGCATGACTGAATACCTTACCTAGGAGGTTAATGTACCTACCTTAATTAATTAGCTTATTGAAACAAAACTCCAGGAGTTCCTATTTTTATCATACTAGTTTTACAAAGGCAGAAAGTGAGCCATAAGACACAAGAAGTATATTTTCCCCTTCACTCACACTGTAAGTATGAAAGTCATGGATTGATCTATAGACCAATATGTAATGGGTTAAGACACAGGTGAAAAAGTTCACATACTTGTTCTCTGATGATCTCAACCTCATTTGATAAATGAGTAATACTAAAGATTAAGTGGAATCTCACTCATGCAACTACTGATGGGTTTGGCTGTGTGAAGCATGGACTGTTTTTCCAACCACTTCATCCTCTTAGCTTTTTGAAAATAATTCTTTACAAATAGAAATATTTCCCCACTATCCATCACATTGCAAAACGGAAGAAACTTTAAATGCATGTTATCGTTGTGACAAAATCCACCAGCAAAGCAAAGTTTGTAAGATAATTTTCAAAGTGAGCTGTGCCATACGGAGTGCTTTCAGAGACCCTATCTATTTAAGGATGTCTGAGCAGCCTAGCTCAATATCTGGTCTTAAGATAAAATGCAGAAAGATTTAGATTCACTGTGCTTTTCTGTGCCTGCTGCAGAAGAGTATTCTGAAAACAGAAAATGAGATCCAAAGTATGAATAGACTTTCAAAGCTCTAAAATGATATAAATGGAATAATTTACTCTGACTGAAAATGATGTATAGGTGAGGTTTAGCAGAGATTTGTTAGAAGTTGGAATCAAATTGTCCTTATTAAAAGAAAGTAATGATTGTAACGGAGTTGAGTGCATGTGGTACCAAGTAATAAGAGGGCTTTAAAGTCACGTGGCCATCAGAATCAGGATATTAATTTAAAGCAGATTGGAAGGCCGAACTACCATATATTTCATTGATAGTCTACATGGTAAAAAAGCCTGCTTTTGAAACACAAACATTGCAACATTGGTAAAAGAAAGTACTGATCATGCCCTACAAATTGTGAAACAGTGTCTGTATCAAAACAACCATTTATGAAATGGTCCCAACTGGAATAACCAATAAAAACATTAATAGCAAAAAATCAATAGATAAATAAACAAATATAAAGAGGCATTTGCTGTGAGTGCTAACGCTTATGATTTAAGGGAAGCTCCACAGTTATTCAAGGTCTTTACTTAGAAATTGTTAACAACGAACAAGAGAAACTCAAACTTCCACATTCACACACACACACACAAAATGATTCCATTGAGGAATATTGGCTGATGAGCGAGTATGCTCAATGGTGTAAGGATAGAACTGAGTTTAGAGGTTCTAAGTAGCTGTCAAACTTTGTATTTCTGCAAGAAAAGAGAAAGCTGATTTTTTTCCTCATTTATTTTTCTTTCACTTTATGTCCTTGTAGCCCCTTCCATCTTCCTCTCCTAGTCCCACCTTCACTCCTTTCCCGCTCCCCTCCCCTTTTCCTCAGAAAAGGGGAAATCCATTTCCCGTCCACCCCAGCTCATCAAGTTGCTTCAGGACTGACCATGTCCTTTTCCCCTGTAACCTGTCAAGGCAGTCCTGCCCGGGGAAAGTGATCTAAAGCTGAGCAAGTAGCAACTGAGTCTGTATCCAAAGAGCGTAGCTTTATTTATTTATTTTATTAATTTATGTATTTATTTGCTTTACATCTTGGTCATAGCCCCATCCCTTCTCACCTCCCATTCCTACCCTCTCCCCTATTCCTCTCCCTTATTCCTCAGAAAAGGGGAAGCCCCTTTCCCATCCACCCCAGCTCATGAAGCAGTATCAGGGATAAGCATATCCTCCTCCCCTTTGTCCTGGCCTGGCAGTCCCATCAGGAAGAAGTAACAGAAAACCTAGCAAGTGAGTCCATGTCAGAGAGAACCTTTGCACCCCTTACTAGAGAACACACATGAAGACTGAGCTTTTCTCATGTGTGTTTGTAGAAGGCCTCAAAGTCCTTGGCTGGTGCTTTAGTCTCAGCAGGTCCTTCTCAGCCCTGTTTAGTTGGCGAAACCTGATTTTTAACATCGATTTTTTTTTCACATGCAGAGTAGACTGGAGATTTACGTATTACCACACAGGCAAAATCAGACACAACAACTCAGAGGACTACAGTAAGTAAGATTTTCACCTTAGGTAAGGTTTTCCATTGCCAACCTAGAGAACATGATCACAGCACTTTGGGGAGAAAAAGTTAACTTCATGTTACAATGCTCAGGTTAGCTTCATCAGATGGAAGTCAGGGTAGGAATGCAAGAGAGGAACCTGGCTGGAGGCATGAGCTAATACAGACAACATCAATGACTGGCTTGCTCAATCTTTGTTTTTATGAAACACAGGACCAAAATGTAGGTTTGGTGCTACCCATAGTGGCTTGGGCCTTCCAATACCAACCATTAATCAAGAAAATGCTGGTGGACTTGCCTGTAGCCCAAGTTTGTGAGAACTTGTAAGATGAGAATGTTGAAAGCTGTATGGAGAATGGAGGCTTTGCTTGTGAGGTTTCCAAAGGAAGTAAAGACACTAATGGGGCAATTTGTTGTGATACATACATATTGCCTGTCAGAGCCCCAACTGCTTGTGTGCATTGAGAAGGGATGACGCATGGGATTTAGCCCAGGGTTTCAGTACAAGCCAGAAAAACATATTTTAATTAAACCAAATCATTTTTTGCTTTAAATCTGAAAAGGCATATTTACTATTCCATGTATATCTTTTATACTGCCCTTTAGTTTTCTTGTTCTAAAATATCTAAAACTTGTGCTTGTAATCTAGTCTCTATCTTTTATATTTCATAATTTGCACACTTTTATGCTTTTGCTTTGAATTCTCAGATATCAGCAGTACTTTTTATTTTCTCATTTTTTATTTGCTTCAATTCTTCCCTGTTTTTGAATTGCTCTTTGTTTTAATGATTGTTCTGCTTGAGTAGAAATATCATCATTTCATAGCTCTCCAAGTTCATTACTTAATTTTTGCTTGCTTTTTAGTGGTCTTAATTTGTTTTATCTTATATACCTCTCTCAGAATTATCAATGTTGTCTTCTAGAAGATTCTGTTCATTTTTTTCCTTTTCCTTTTCTAAATAACTGGAAATTCTTTTATGTTTTGTTTTACTTTGGAATGAAGGCATTGGTTTATTAACTTAGTGAGCTGTTAGAATTTTTTCCGCTTATATGTTAAGTTGTTTTAAACAGAAAGCTATCCATGTGTTCATTACCAGCATGAAGCTTTATAGAATGTTTTACTTTAGAATTAAGGTAAACTTACACTTTGTCAATGCAAAACAATTCTCAAATTAGCATCAAAAAGGACACACTCAGAGCAGATAGCTCCTTTGACAAACTCAATTTCAATCTTGCTAGAAGATAATTTCTTGATTTTCTTTTAAAGGTTTTAAGTTTATTTTTATTCTGTCTGTGTAGAATGTGAGATCAGGTGTGTGTGTTCATCATCATACACATGCCTTAGTCAGGGGTAAAATTTTTAGACTGTTCTCTTCTCCCACCTTAACTGATAAGAGGGGCTTTGGGAATCAATCTCAGGTCATCAAAATTGTGTGGCAAGTGGTTTACCAATTCAGACATTTTATCTGTTTATCTGCCTTTTATATAGTCACTCAAGAGGTAGTTGTGGTTTTTGTAACAGCATGAGGGTGAATGAATATTACTTAAGAAAATTTAGAACTTGGAATGAGTTAATGTCTTTTCATCTCTGTGTCTGGAACAGTAACACCCAGTGGGCTTCTCTTCTTTTCCCCTTGAAACAGTTATTTGTCACTCTTCTTTTTGTAAAACTTCTCCTGCAACAGAATTTCTAAAACCAACATCTATCAATAATACAATAGAGAAAATTACTTGTACTATTTATAGCATTGTATTGTTCTCTAAATTTTCCATGTACAATAGCTAAGTGGGTATATGTACATTTACTGTGCGAGAGAACGGCCTACAGAAAAAAGAGACAGACAGCATGACAGAACAAATAGAAAGCTGAGAAAGCCAGAGAAAGTAAATACATTTACAAAGTTAGCATGCATTACAGTAGAAAATGCCTGCTGGAAGAAAGCAAATAGTATGTTAGGAATAGAATCTGTAACCCAGATTTTGCTTATAAATACCCAGTTTAAACCCATGCACACACAAGAATCAATGCAGAAGAAACAATGGCTAGTGAAGAAAGTTATGGTGATTTCCCAAAGCTATTATTTGCTCTGTGATTTGAATTTTACTTTGGGTTAAAAAAAAAATTCCAGTACAATTGCATTCATGTGTGTCTTCTCATTAGATTTTTAACATTATTTCTTGAATTTTTACACTTAATAAAGATATGTAAATGAATATAAATTTAAAACAAAAAATGAATTTTGATGAGATCTGCAAAACTAAATTTAAGTAAACAAAATATTAGGTGTCAGCTGGCTTCACTGGATTAGTCTTGCCCTAGTGTGGAGAGACATAGACAAATTGGTAGGAGTATGCTTGAAGTTTTTTTTTTTATTAGTGGCTTTTTTAAATTTATTTTTTATTTTATTACAATTTATTCACCTACAGGGCAACAGTAATAAAAACTGCATGGTATTGGCATAGAAACAGAAAGGAGGATCAATGGAACCGCATAGAAGACCCAGAAATAAACCCACACACATATGAATACTTGAGATTTGACAAAGAAGCCAAATCCATTCAATGGAAAAAAGACAGCATCTTCAACAAATGGTGCTGGACCAACTGGATGTCTACATGCAGAAAAATGAAAATAGATCCATATTTATCA
>REGO01000535.1:609195-636886 GCA_010120015.1 Rhombomys opimus
TTTATTCACTTTGTATCCCAGCTGTAGTCCCCTTTCTCATCCCCTCCCAGTCCTGCCCTTCCTCCCTCTTCTCCTTCCATGCCCTTCCCCATAGTCCACTGATAGAGGAGGTCCTCCTCCCCTTGTATCTGACCCTAACCTATCAGGTCTCATCAGGACTATGTACATTGTCCTCCGCTATGGCCTGGAAAGCCTGTTCCACACTCAGGGGGAGGTGATCAAAGAGCCAGTCACTGAATACATGTTAGAGATAGCCCCTGTTCCCATTTGAAAGTTTTGATTTTTCTCTGTACAAAGGAGGCTTAGGTGAAGGATGAGAGACCCCCTCCATGATCCATTTCAGGTTATCTTTAGTGTAGATGTCATAAAAGAATGAATATATTGGAGTACTGTGAATTCAATGCAAAGGGTTTTGCCACTTAGCATGATGGTTTCTAAGCATGCTGTCCTCTACATTTTGCTAGCTCCTCATATTTCTTATTTAGTAATCAGACTTTCCAAGGGACTCAGAATACATTCTATGCATTATAATTTCTATTCATATACACCACCAATATTATAATTACATTTTTACATTCTGGAAATTTCACTTATTTATTTATTTATTTATTTATTTATTTATTTATTTACATCTACAAGGGTATATTCTATGCTGGGTGTTTGCTTAGCACCATGTAGGTGACTGATTAAAGTAGTTAAGATAAGTAAACCTATTATATACTTTAAGTATTTGTTAAAGGAAGCTTTAAAGATTTAAGAAAAATAACTCATGTATACATTAGTAGTTTTATGTTCCACAAAAGTATGCTGAGAAAATTAGACTCTAACCTGAAACTCTTAACCCTTCTGAGTATGTTGCAGCCAGAGCTATGGTTACCTCTGGGAGGACTGAGGAAGGATGTTGAGAGATAGAGCTGTTGTGCTTTTCCCAAACCAACTATAAAAAACGTCACAGTCCTTGATTTATGAATTTATTTACTTTATGCATCACATCATGTGCATAGAATCAAGTCTGATCCCTGACCTCAATTAGAGAAACAGCCAGCACACATCCATGGAACTTAAATTTGAAATATTGTGTAAATGCCACTGGTGGCTGTCTTTCCATTTATCCCAAATGACCTGCAATTTCAGGGTATCAAATTTTTTGGTCTAATGTTCACATTTATACATATAAGCATATTTATGAGGAAGGTAGGAGATGTGATAGGAACTGGTGACGTAGTTTCAGATTGTGGAACCTAGTATAAATAGTGGAGATATTTCTTTTTTCTTTTTTTTTCAAAAAAGCTGGACCTATACTGTGTTTCTGGCTATTCAGTACTTGGTAATGACCAGAATAGAAATATTGATCCCAAATGTCATTCGGTTGGATTTGGATATGGAGCAAAGACGCCAAAAGGATGGTTTGGTTCCTTACTCTTTCTTCCTCCAAATGACCCCCCCCTTACCTGTGTGAGGAAATGATCAAAACTCATTGTCACATGGATATGGTATGGATAGTTTAAATAGATCATTTCTCCATGTCTTCATCCAATAAAGCCTTACTGACACTAAAGTGGGGAACCTCAATGATATTACATCTTCTGGAACCTACCTATGCTGTAGAGAAACTCAGCCTTCTTTCTTTCTCTTAAACTCCCACCTATATAAATCTATCAGAAAGGCTTTATTTTTCTAAAGTTTATCCTGTGTGGTCTGTGAATTTTATTCTTTAATTTGTGGGACAGGAACATTGAGGCCAATTCAATAAAATTCAGTATGGCTGTGTGTGTCCAGTACAATGATGCCTGAGTAAAAGACCACCCGATTTTCAGAAGCATCTGTTGAACTCAAGTGCGCTCCACTTGGTCTGAATTGTTTTGGCCTATTATTGATGCTGTAATTGCTATGGGACTTTGGTATTGGCTGTTGATCCCTTGATCCCTTCTTTTTCTGTGTACGTTCTCACTTTAGAAGCCAGTTCATCTTTTATACTTTTCCCACTGCCTTGCTCCTCCTGGTCATTCTTGCCACATCTCTGTTACAACAGAAATAGGTCACTAAATAGGAGTGGTCACAGATGTTCTTCATAAAGGGCTTTTGGTAACAGATGCCTATGGACCACATCATACCAAGTACCATCATACTAAGTACCAAAACATTAGGGATATTTATATAATCCTCAAAAGTTCTCAATACAAATCATTTAGTAGCCCTCCTTTACACAAGTGACAAAAAGGGTTGAGAAAGAAACTAGAGAAACAACACTCTTCACAACAGAGAATATAAAATAGCTTGGAGTGACTCTAACCAAGCAAGTGAAACATCTGTATGACAAGAATTTCAAGTCTTTGAAGAACGAAATTGAGGAAGATTTTAGAAGATAGATAGATCTCCCATGCTCTTGGATCAGAAGGATTAACATAGTAAAAATGGACATCCTGTCAAAAGCCATCTACAGATTCAATGCAATTCCCATCAAAATGTCAACACAATTCTTTATAGAAGTAAAAAGAGCAACCATTAACTTCATATGGAAAAATGAAAGACCCAGGATAGGCAAAACAATTCTGTACAATAAAATATGTGAAGATCCATTCCCAGTCTGTAGGCTGTCGTTTTGTTCTGATGACAGTGTCCTTTGCTTTACAGAAGCTTTTCAGTTTCATGAGATCCCATTTATTGATTGTTGATCTTAGAGCCTCTGCTGTTGGTGTTCTGTTCAGGAAGTTGTCTCCTGTGCCAATGAGTTCTAGGCTTTTCCTGACTTTTTATTCTAACTGATTTAGTGTGTCTGGTTTTATGTTGAGGTCTTTGATCCACTTGGACTTTAGTTTTGTTCAGGGTGATAAGTATGGATCTATTTGCATTTTTTCTACATGTAGATATCCAGTTAGACCAGCAGCATTTGTTGAAGATGCTGTCTTTTTTCCATTGTATGGCTTTGGCGTCTTTGTCAAAAATCAAGTGTCCATAGATGTGCAGGTTTATTTCTGGATCTTCTATTTGATTCCACTGATTCACTACTCTGTTTCTATGCCAATACCATGCATTTTTTTTATTACTATTGCTCTGTAGTACAGTTTGAGATTGGGGATGGAGATACCTCCAGATGATCTGTTGTTGTACAGGATCTTTTTGGCAATTCTGGACTTTTTTGTTTTTTCAGCACCATATGAAGTTGAGAATTGTTTTTTCAAGGTCTGTAAAGAATTGTGTTGGTATTTTGATGGGAATTGCCTTGAATCTGTAGATTGCTTTTAGCAGGATGGCCATTTTCATTATGTAAATTCTACCTATTCATGAGCACGGGAGATCTTTCCATCCTCTGATATCTTTTTTTATTTCTTTCTTCCAAGATAGGACAGGACCCTACCTCAGAGGTTCTCTAAAAGACTCTTCCCAGCGGTGTATCAAAAGAGATGCTGAGACTCATAGCCAAACTTTGAGGAGAATGCAAGCAATCTTATGAAAGAAGGGAGAGGTAGAAAGACCTGGAGGGGACAGGAGCTCTACAAGGAGAGCAACAGAACCAAAAAATCTGGGCCCAGGTGTCTTTTCTGAGACTGATACTCCAACCAAGGACCATTCATGGGTATAACCTAGAACCCTGTTCAAATGTAGCCCATGGCAACTCAGAATCGAAGTGAGTTCCCTAGTAAGGGAAACAGGGACTTTCTCTGACATGAACTTAGTGGCTGGCTCTTTGACCATCTCCCACTGAGGAGAGAGCAGCCTTGCCACATCAGAGGAGGAGTATGCAGCCAGTCCTGATGAGACCTGATAAGCTAGGGTCAGATGGAAGGGGAGAAAGACCTCCTTTATCAGTGGACTTGGAGAGGGGCTTGAGAAGAGATGAGGGAGGGTGGGATTGGGAGGGAATGAGGAGGGGGCTATACCTGGGATACAAAGTGAATAAGCTGTAATTAATATAAAAAAATTAGAAAGGTGTGTCTTTTTTCTTTTATTCATTTTTTTATTAATTACATTTTATTCACTTTGTATCCCAGTTGTAGCCCTCTCCCTCATGCCCTCCTATTACCACCCTCTCTCCCTCATCTCTTCCCATGCCACTCCCCAAGTCCACTGATAGGTTGGTCTTCCTCCCCTTCCGTCTGAGCCTAGCCTATTAGGTCTCATCAAGACTGGCTGAGTTGTCTTCCTCTGCGGCCTATAATAAATTAAAAAATAAAAAAGATGTGTTATCATCATCCCTGTTCTCAAGCTATACTACAAAGCACTAGTAATTAAAAACCTGCATGGAATTAGCAGAGAAACAGAGAGATTGATCAATGGAACTGAAATGAAGACCCAGAATAAACCCATACTCCTATGGGCACTTGATTTGCAACAAAGAAGCCAAAACCATACAATGGAAAAAAAAAAAAAACAAAACAGCTTGAACAAGAGGTGCTGGTCTAACTGCATATCTACATATAAAAAATGCAAATAGACCCATATTTATCACCCTATACAAAACCCAAGTCTAATTGGATCAAATACCTTGATGTAAAACCAGAGATGCTACACCTTTTAGAAGATAAAAATGGAGAAGATCCTTGACCTCAGGAGACAACTTTCTGAATAGAACACGAAGAACACAGGCTCTGAAATCAACAATTAATAAATGGGATTTCATAAAACTGAGAAGCTTCTGTAAGTCAAAGGACACTGTGAATAAAACAAAATAGCAGCCTACAGACTGGAAAAATGTCTTCACCCATCCTACATCTGACAGAGGGCTAATATCTAAAATATACAAAGAACTTAAAAAATTAAACATCAACAAATCAAATAATCCAATAAAAAATGGGGTACAGATCTAAGCAAAGAATTCACAACAGAGGAATATAGAGGGAAACACAGAAATGCTCAATGACCTTAGCCATTAGAGAAATGCAAATCAAAAGGACTCTAAAATTCCATCTTACAGCAGTTGGAAGGGGTAAGATCAAAAACTCAAGTGACCTGATTTAGAGACTGAGTCTATGGGCTACATCTGAGCTGGGGTTTTAGGTCCTCTCCATCCATTGTCTTTGGTTGGGGTATGATTCTTCTCAAGACCCTTAGGGCTCAGTTTTCTTTCTTTCTTTGTTTTTGTTTTTGTTTTGTTTTTGGCATTGTTGATCTCCTTTTGGAGCTTCTGTCCTTCCAGGTCTTTCTATCTCTTCCTTATTTCATAAAATTCCATGCATTCTGCCCAAAGTTTGGCTATGAGTCTCAGCCTCTGCTTTGATTGATAAGTAAAGGGAATAGGGGCTGTCTCTGACATGAACTCAATGGCAGGCTCTCTGATCACCTTCCCCTGAGGGGAGCAGCCTTGCCAGGCCACAGGGGAAGACAATACAACCAGTCCTGATGAGACTTGATGATAGGCTAGGGTCAAATAGAATGGAAGAAGGACCTCCTTTATCAATGGACTAAGGGAGAGGCATAGTGGGAGAAGAGGGAGGGAGGGTGGGATTGGGAGGAGACCAGGGAGTGGGGCATACCAGGGGTACAAATTGAAGAAATTGTAATAAATTATAATAACAAGTAAAAAAAAAACACTCAAGTGACAAAACGTGTTGGCAAGGATTTGGAGAAAGGGGAACCCTCCTCCATTGCTGGTGGGAGTGCAAACTTGTACAAACTCTCTGGAAACCAATTTGGCACTTTCTCAATAAATTGGGAATAGTTCTACCTCAAGACATAGCATCTGTTTAAATCCATGCTAGGTGGAGCCTCTCAGAAGACAGCTATGCTAGGCTCCCCAACTACAAGCATCGCAGAATGTCCTCGTTAGTGTCAGGGTTCTCCCATGAGGTGTGTCTCAGGTTGGATAGTCCCACCGTTTCTCCAAAAAACTGGAAACAACCCAGATATCCCTCAACACAAGTGTGGATAAAGAAAATATGGTACATTTACATAATGGAATACTATTCAGCTATTAAAAACATAGAAATCATTAAATTTGCAGGCAAATGGTTGGAACTAGAAATTATTGTCCTCAATGAGGCAACCCAGACCCAGAAAGACACACGTGTTTTGTAATCACTTATAAGTTAATATTAGACTGTAGTGCAGGATAACCGTATTACAATCCATAGACATCAAGAACCTAGGTAACAACAAGTACCCAAGGAATTGTATTGGAATATCACTCAGAAGGGGAAACAGAATATAAAGCAGAAGTGGATGAAGAGACAGAACTGGGTAGGAGATAGAATGGGGAGGGGAAAAAGGATAGGGATCAGAGGTGGGAATATAGGAAGTGACAGGGCTGGGAACAAGAAGGGAAACTGGGGGGGGATCTCTCTTTGTCAATCTGGAGGCCTGTGACTGGGTAGGCTCCTGGGAGGACATGGGAGTGACTCTAGCTGAGACTTTTAATGAGAGATGGGGATGGGAATGAAGACTGAAGTGACCACCTCCTACTCAGGCAGGACTAGTGGAAGGAAAGGAACAACAATCCACAGACAAAATATGTGATCCAATAATTGCCCTGCCTACAATAAGTGCAGGGATAAGGAGAGAACAAAGATTGAGGGGAAGTCCAGCCAATAATTGGCCCAAACTGAGACCTTCCTTAGGGTAGAGAGCCAGCCCCTGACACTAACAATGATATTCCTCTATGCTTGCAGACAGGAGCTTGGTCTTCATATAGGGTGCCTGGCTAGTGGAGGATAGAGTGCTGTTTCTAACATGGAGTTTATTGGCTGTTTTTGGATCACTTCCTCCTGGCAGGGCTGCCTTGCCTACCCTCAGAGAAATATAAAAATATGGGCAGTCCTGATGTGAATTGATGGGCTGGAGAAGGCTGATTGGGTGAAGAGGGGCTCCCCTTTTCTGGGGGAAACAGGATGAGAGGAATGGGGTAAACTGGGAGGAAAGGAGAAAGAGGACATAAAGTAAAATAAAAAATTAAAATGAATAAATAACCCCATAAAAGGAAATTCCTATAAGAGTTTGATATTAAAATTTGATATCTCTTCTTCAACAGGCACTGAGATTCCAGCATACAATGTAGGACAAGATTTCAGACTTTTTTACTCTGGCTTAACACATGCATAAACAATGTCCTCCACATGAACTCTGTGGCTGGCTCTTTGATCACCTATCCCGGAGGATGGAGCAGCCTTACCAGGCCACAGAGAAAGACAAAGCAGCCAGTCTTGATGAGAAGGGGAGGAGGACCTTCCCTAATAGTGGACTGAGGAAGGGGCATGGGAGGAGAAAGAGAGGGAGGGTTTAATTGGGAGGAGGCGAGGGAGGGGGCTACAGCTGGGATACAAAGTGAATAAATTGTAATAAAAAAAAACTAATGAAAGCAATGTCCTCCAGCATGTTCTTTCTAAAGTAACTCTACTACTAGAAATATGAACATTCTTGAAACGGTAAAATGCCATTTTTCTCTCTATAAATAATACTAAATGCTTATTTTATGAACAAATGTGCTAAGTACTTGGAGGTAGCAGGTATGCTTTAAATGTAAATGGAAAGTAATTGTCTTTTACATATGGTGGGAAGAATTTATGGGCGACTAGACATCACAGTTAAAGCTGAAAAGATCAATAAGGCAAAAGGCATAAAGAGCCAGGATTTTTCTAATATGCACAAAGACCTCCAAGTAAGAGACAATAAGGGTTGGACAACTAAAAGTCCCTGAGTGTGACAGAAGAGAATTCAGAAGTGACCCTGAAATCATTAAAGTTTATCAAGTTATTCAAGCCTTGGCAAGCAATAATACTGAATTGGGTTTTCATTCTAAAAACCAATTAAAAAAGGTAAATGTTTTAAAGATTACAAAAGAACCATAAAATCTTGAGTTCTTAGATGCTTCATTGTACAAATAATGCATTTGATGCTGGAAGCAGATAAAGAGATTTGATATCAGGATGCCTCTTTTTTTTTCTATAAGGCTCAAAGTTCTTCTGGTATTTACCCATAATCAGTTCCTGTAAGATTGTGATTGCTGAAAACACTTTATTTTCTAAATTCAACTGGCAATCTATACAAATATTTCTCTTTAGAGCATAACAATCTGGAGTATTTCTTCCTTAATTTCTGCATTTATAAGAGGCATTTTGGTTTTGTGAATGCATTACTTGTATAATAAACTCTGTTCATAAAAATGAATTTTTATAAACAACAAGGAAAAGCAGCATTCTTTTCATGTGAAACGGAATACAATCAGTGACAAGATTATTTAGAGATTGGTAATGGGGGGAAAGGTAGGTAAGGGGAACTAGTCGCTGTAAAAAAGTGTGGTGTGATCGACTTCATGTGTGTAAAGACATCCCTTAGCGAACATGCATCTAGCCTTCAAATCAAAATTGAAGTAAATCTGCCTTACAGTTATAGTAAGTGAGGAAACTCTGATAGTATCTTCCTATGGTTTTATAATTTCATTACAGAGTCCTGTTAGAAAAATTTCTATGATTATGCTGAGCTATAAACAATGATTTTACAGAAGAGTAAGTAGAAATGATGAAAACGTACTTCTCAAAATAATTTGTTTTTAACACTTCTAAATTATAATGTGATTAACATGATCATCAAGTTTGTTTGGACTACTAGGAAACATTCCGGATTATTGACATATATTTGAATGGTGTGTTTGACTACAGCTCCCTTCACTGGAAATGAATCAGAAAATAAATTGTCAGGTATATCACACAAAGACACCTGTCTACCTTGATTCTTGTTTTTCTTAGGCAATGTATTTATTTTATGTCTTTGGGAACATATCTCAAGACACTAAGAGATGATTGGTAATATGAGATTTCACTCTGTACAAGCAGATCTCTTCTACTTATTGTTTAACCAGTGAGTGAATAAAGACCTCTTTATTTCACCTATCAAGGATAATCCTCCAAGCACAGTAATGATGCCCTCACTGCTGAGCAGTAACACTTCAGTCTAAGCACTATTCCGTCTTTGGAGGGGTTATCTTTATCATATGAAATATGCTTAGAATTCATCCTTTTAAAGAATGAAGAACATTCCAAAAATGTTAACTAATTAGTTATTTAATGTAGCAGTAAGTGCAGCAATGGGGTATCTGGTGAAGTTGTTAAATAACTAATGATACCAGGAGGAGCTCGGGGTCCTTTCATCTTTAGTGTGTCAACTGAGCTAGCCTTATTGTGATGCAGAACAGCATTTGTCACAGCTGCAGGGATTATATCTTAGGAAAGTATTCCAATCAGTGAAAATGAATTCTCTTGCTCCACAGCTTTCATGATCCCATTTTACCATAATCAATGATAAAATTTCCCAGAATTTTCTAGAGATGTTATCTTAAAAAAATAAAATAAAAAACTTGTACAACCACTTTGGTAATCAATCTGTCACTTTCTCAGAAAACGGGAATAGTGATACCTCATGACCCAGGGATATTACTGCTGGGCATACACCGGGAAGATGCTCCACCCTACAAGGACGTTTGCTCTACTATGTTTGTAGCAGCTTTATTTGTCATAGCCAGAACCTGGAAAAAAGCCTAGATATCCCTCAACTAAAGAATGGATACAAACATTGTGGTACATTTACACACTACTAAGCTATTAAAAACAAGGACATCATGACATTTGCAGGCAAATAGTGGGAATTACAAAAGATCACCAGGAGTGAGGTAACCCAGAAGCAGAAAGACACACTTATAAGTGGATGTTAGTCATATAATGTAGGATAAACCTACTG
The DNA here is from genome assembly GCA_010120015.1 of Rhombomys opimus. Taxonomy (NCBI): domain Eukaryota; kingdom Metazoa; phylum Chordata; class Mammalia; order Rodentia; family Muridae; genus Rhombomys; species Rhombomys opimus. The sequence continues at coordinate 618,862 of REGO01000535.1, forward strand.
AAATCTACAGGCCTAAAGAAGCTAAACAACAAGGAGGACCTTAGGGAGAATACTTAATTCTCATTCAGAAGGGAAAACAGGATAAATATCAGAAGCAGTAAAAGACAGGGAACAGGACAGGAGCCTACCACAAATGTCCCCTTAAGGACGCCACCCAGCAGGGGATCGAAGCAGATACAGAGACTCAAAGCCACACTTTGGACAGAGCACAGGAAGTCTTACGGAAGAAGGGAGAGATACTCCTGAGTCTGTTATTATTTTCCATAAAAGCCTTCATGTACACAAACAAACACACATTTCTAATCTCCAGGGTGTTTTTCTAACCAGTGAGTTTAGCATCAAGAATAAGCAACAACCCAGGGGAAGAGCAGTCCTGTAAGGCCACAGAGGAGGACTTTGCAGCCAACCCTGAAGATACCTGATAAAACAGGGTCAAATGAAAGGGGAGGAGGTCCTTCCCCATCAGTGGACTTGGAAAGGGGCAGGGAGGAAACCAGGGAGGGAGCGTGGGGTTGGGGAGGGAGCGTGGGGTTGGGGAGGGAATGAGGGAGCAGGATACAGCTGGGACACAGAGTTAACAAAATGTAACTAATAAGAAAAATAAAATTGATAAAATAAATAAATAAATTGTCTAGCTGATAGGAAATATCACAGAAGGTATTTCCTGAAAGCTTTGTTTTCAACTCTTGTTATTAAAAGTGTTAATTTAACTCCCCAAAATATTTTCTGAAAAAAAAGCAACAACCATTTTTATTTGTTAAAAACAAATACAATTTGTTTCTATTTATCTGATGACAGATAAATAAAGCATACAACATCATAGCCAGTAATATGTCAACAATATATTGAGATATGAAACTAACTAAATAAAATGAGCTTTTAAAAGTAGATTTTAATAGTTAGCTATTGTAATTTGACTTATTTTTTCTTCAAGACTCGTACTGTATACATATGCATCCATAGTATTCCATGAACACGTCTCTCAGTGGCTAACCTTAAGTTCCTTGTATTGAATATTTTAAACTCTGCCCTGTATGTAGTACATAATTTGACAATGGATGTGCTTTAATTCTGAGAGTATTGTCTCAATTTATTACTTATAGAATATACTGGTACTTCCCAGTCTGCTTCCTATTTTTCTTTTATTGAGAAGTTCATATTTCAAAAGAAATAAGAATGTATTTCTCAGTCCCACATAATCAACTCAGTATGTTACTGCAGTGGTTAACTCCAAGGCACTCATATAGTTTAGAATACCTGATGAATCTGATGCAAAAGTGACACTATGAAAACAAGATTGTTAAAAAAACAAAACAAAACAAAACTACCAACTATATATGTATACTAGTAGATCTAACATCATAGAATATTTAAGGATTTAAACAGAGAATCTTACTCTTGATACTGTTGTGTGATCTCTTAGCTTTTGAGACAAAATATAGTATTATTCATTTTAAATATTGTGTCTTTAGACAATGTAATGCTTAGAAATAAACGGACAGAGTTCATAGGATGTGTTCTTACTTTTATAATACAGACTTAAAGAACTTACAGAATAATTGATAGCAAATTCTGGGGAAAATTTCAGCACATCAAATTCAGGAATCTTGCTGTCACTACATGTAAAGAATACTGATTGTTTAATTAGTGCTATGTAAAAAGAACAGCCTTAAATATTTTGACAAAATTACTTCATATCAATCAATCAAACTATATGAGTTACATTATCCATTTTTAGGAGAACGAGATTAATTTAATACAAATGGAATCTTCATATTCTATCTAGTTCTTTTAGATATATTTATTGTTGTATAGAGATACATTAGTTACATGCATATGTAGACCAGGGTAAGAAACACATGCTGTAACCGACAGAGAAACAAATAGAAAGTTTTATATAATGCTTGCTGCAGTAAGGTAGATCACATATTTGTATGCAAGATAAATTTATTATAGGATTAGAAAATATTGGAAATAATTATACTAAAATGCAGTTAAGAGGTTATTTGCTACTTATTTAAATTCATTTGGGTATTTTCTGTAATAGTCCCCAAACAAGGATGCATAATTTGCAATGTTTAGGTATCTGGATATGTTAATTTGACTCTGCTCATTATGCAGAAAATGAACCATGTGTAGATTTGTCTGATTGGCCATGAAGAAATTAAAGAAACTTTCAGCCTCTCAAAATTATTAGGGCTATTAAGACTGAAACAAGATATAGAAAATAAATGGTCCCCTTCCAAAGTAATTTTAGGGTATCAGAGAATGGAGTTGGATTGGGTGGGTCTGAAAGGTTAGCAAACAACAACAGCCAAAAAATAAGGTCAAATGTAAGAGAATGTTGGCTGGGAGGAAAAAGAAGGGGTTGGGGTAATCTTTCTTCCTTGCTCCTCATCTGCCCCTGTGTGTTTTGATCTTAGTTCTTCAATAATTAAAATATACAAACATTGACACACAAATTGTGAAGAACTGTCAGAACATTTTCTGATTAGGAGACTAGAGAGGAGTGAATAAAACCACAAGTGCTTTCTATAGACAAAAGAGAATGCAGGAACCTAATTATTCAGCTTTGCTTGCCAGAGACACAAAGATAATACTATGCAACTCCCTTGAAATTATCGTACCTTTTTTTTTAATTTTAGGATTTTAACCATGGTTATATTTACAGTAGTCTCCTAAATTACGCATGATATTTGTATATATTATATACCATTCATTTAATGTACCATGTCTGTGATTCATTTGACAATTAAAGACACCGGATCTAGTAAGTTTATAGGCTACTTTATATTGCAATGGTAGCACACTAAGGTAAAATAAGAACAATTTAAAATTTACTAATGAGATATTTATCAAATGGTTTATGTTCTCCAAGCTGTTAGGGAGGAGGTAAACTAATTTGTTAGTGATTATTATAAGTACATGAGTATGAGACATTAATTAAGCCCAAAGGAAAGAAAATTAGTTTATTTGGATTGCCTCATACGCTACTTAATTATTTGTTTCAGCTTTTCAATAGAATTTACTGATTGTTTTCTTTGCTTCCCTGTGATCGTTTATTTAATTGTCAAAAGATTTGCATAACCCATACTGTCAAGAAACCTGAACACATTATGCTGCCTCTTTCATAAAATCCGTTCGAAATAAGTAGAGTCTGACTTTTCTAACGATTTGTTTAGTGGTAAAAAGTGATAATATATTTGGTTAAAATTCCCTTGATTATTCAGTAGCACACTTAGAAGTAAAGACAGATCTTGAAATTATCAACTTTCACATTTTAAAGCTCCATGTTATTAAATTTATTCCTAATATATTAGGATATATATACATAATATAATACATATATATTCGTATATATACAGTATATATATATATATATATATGAATATATATACACACTTATATATTAGTTTTACTTTGACATTTACTTTGGCATTCGTGAGACATTCAAAATTCCAAACTCAACTAATGAAATGGGAGGTGAAAGCATATTCTTTGCTATTTGTTTTTTTCATTATTCGCATTTATTAACTAATTACAGTTTATGCTCTTTGTATCCCAACTGTAGCCCCCTCACGATTCCTCTCGGAATCCTGCCTCTCTCCCTCTTCTCCTCCCATGCCACTTTACAAGTCCACTGATGGGGAAGGTCCTCTTCCCCTTCCATTTGACTCTAGCCTATCAGGTCTCATTAGGACTGGCTTCATTCTTTTCCACTGTGCCCTGGCAAGGCTGCTCCCCCCACCCCCAAGGGGAAGGTAATCAAAGAGGCAGCCACTGAGTTCATGTCATAGGCAGTCCCTGTTCCGATAACTAAGGAACACAAGAGAAGTTTAAGCTGCCATGGGCTACATTTGTGCAGGGGTCTAGGTTATCTCCATGCTTGATCCTTTGTAGGAGTATCAGTCTTAGAAAAGACTTCTCGTGCCCATTTTTTTTTTTTGGTTTGTTTTTTTATTTTTATTTTTTGGTTCTGTTCCTCTCCTTGTAAAGCTCCTGTCCTCTCCAGGTCTTTATACCTCGCCCTTCTTTCATAAGATTCCCTGCACTCTGCCCAAAGTTTGGCTATCAATCTCTACATCTGCTTTGATACCCTGCTGGGTAGAGTCTTTCAGAGGCCCTCTGTGATAGGAGTCTGTCCTACCTACATTTGCCTTTCTGAGTGAGGATTGATCATCTTACCCAGGGTCCTTCTTGCTTAGCTTCTTTCGGTGTACAGATTTTAGTGTTTATCCTATATTGTATGTCTAATATCAGCTTATAAGTTAGTGTATAGAGTGTGTGTCTTTCTGCATCTGGGATACCTCACTCAGGATGATCTTTTCTAGTTTCCACCACTTGCCTGCAATTTCATGATTTCCTTGTTTTTAATTGCTGAGTAGTATTCCATTGTGTAAAAGTACCACAATTTCTGTATCGATCCCTCAACTGAGGGACATCTGGGTTGTTTTCAGGTTCTGGCTATTACGAATAAAGTTGCTATGAACATGGTTGAGCAAATGTCCTTGTTTTGTACTGAAGCATCTTTTGGATATTTGGCTAGGAGTGGTATAGCTGGATCTTGAGGAAGTGTTATTCCTAATTTTCTGAGAAAGCACCAGATTGATTTCCAAAGTAGTTGTACAAGTTTACATTCCCACCAATAATGAAGGAGGTTTCCCCTTACTCCACATCCTCTCCAGCAGGTGTTGTCACTAGAGTTTTTTATCTTAGCCATTCTGATGGGTGTAATGTAAAATCTCAATGTCATTTTGATTTGCATTTCACTGCTGACTAAGGATGCTGAGCATTTCTTTAAGTGATTCTCTGCCATTCCATATACCTCTACTGAGAAGTCTCAGTTTAACTCTGTAACCCATTCTCTAATTGGATTACTTATTTGTTGCTTTTTAACTTCTTGAATACTTTAAATATTCTCTGTTAGATGTAGGGTTGGTAGAGATCCTTTCACAGTCTGTAGGCTGTCGTTTTGTTGTGATGACAGGGTCCAGAAGCTTTTCAGTTTTATGAGGTCCCATTTTTTGATTGTTGATCTTAGAGCCAGTGCTTTTTGTGTTCTGTTCAGAAGGTTGTCTCCTGTATCAATGGGTTCAAGGTTCTTCCCCAAATTTCTTCTAACAGATTTAGTGTGTCTGGTTTTATTTTTTGGTTTTTGATCTGCTTGGACTTAAAGTTTTGTGCATGGTGATAAATGTGTATCTATTTTCATTTTTCTACATGTAGCCATTCAGTTAGACCAGCACCATTTGTTGAAGATGTTATCTTTTTTCCATTGTATGGTTTTGGCGTCTTTGTCAAAAATCTAGTATCCTTAGGTGTGATGGTTTATTTGTGGGTGTTCTATTCAAATCCATTAATCCACCATTCTTTCTATGCCAATACCATGTAGTTTTTATTACTATTGCTCTGCAATATAGCTTGAGTTCAGAGATGGAGATACCCTCAGATGATCAGTTGTTGTTCAGGATAGTTTTGGCAATTCTGGGTTTTTGTTTTTCCATATGAATTTGAGAATTGTTCTAAAAGGTATGTAATGAATTCTGTTTGTATTTTGAAGGGAGCTGTCTTGAATCTGTAGATTGCTTTTGGCAGGAAGGCCATTTTCACTATATTAATCCTACTGATCTATGAGAATGGGAGACCTTTCCATCTTCTGATATCTTCTTCAATTTCTTTCTTCATACTTGAAGTGGTTTTTTTGTTTGTTTGTTTGTTTGTTTTTTATTTAATTTTTTTCAAACAGGTCTTTCACTTGCTTGGTTAAAGTCACACCAAGTTACTTCATATAATTAGTTACTATTGTGAAGGGTGTAGTTTCCCAATATTTTTCTATGACATTTTATCTTTCAATTACAGGATGGCTACTGATTTTTTTTTAGTTAATTTTTTATCCAGCCACTTTGCTGCACGTGATTTTCAGCTGAAGGAGTTCTCTGATTGAATATTTGGAGTCATCCATGTATACTATCATATCATATCATTCATATCAATTGTTTCTTTGTTTCTAATTCATTGATTTCAGCTCTGAGTTTGATTATTTCCAATTTTCTACTCCTCTTTGCTGTGTCTGTTTCTTTTTTTAATTTTTGTAGAGCTTTTAAGTGTCCCATTAAATTGCTTGAATGAGATGTCTCAAACTTCTTTCTGAAGGCACTTAGTGCTAAGAACTTTCCTCTTAGCACTGCTTTCATTGTGTCCTTTAATTTTGCGTAAGTTGTGCCTTCATTTTCGTTGAATTTTAGGATGTCTCTAATTTCTTTTTTCATTTCTTCCCTGGCCTAGCTGTCATAGAGTACAGAGTTGTTTAGTTTCCATGTGTATTTAGGCTTCTTTTTATTTCTCCTGTTGTTGAGGTCTAATTTTAGGCCATGGTGGTCTGAATGGATACAAGGAATTATTTCAATCATTTTTGTATCTGTTGAGGCTTGCTTTGTGCATGACTATATGTTCAATTTTTGAGACGGTTCTGTGAGGTTCTATAAAGAATGTATATTCTTTTGAGTATGGGTGAAAGGTTCTGTAGACATCTCTTAGGTCCATTTGATTTAGGACCTCCGTAAGTGTCATTATTTCCCTGATTAGCTTCTGTCTATATGATCTGTCCCTTGGTGAGAGTAGAGTGTTGAAGTCGCCCACTATTAAAGTGTTGGGATCGATGTGTGATTTCAACTTTAATAATGTTTCATTAACAAATGCAGGTGCTTTTGTATTTGGGGCATTAATGTTCAGGATTGTGATGTCCTCTGGTGGATTTTTTCCTTGACAAGAATGAAGTACCCATCCTCATTTTTTTAAATTAATTTTGGTTGAAAGTCTATATTATTAGATATTAGGATAGCTACTCCAGCTTGTTTTCTGTGTCTGTTTGCTTGAAAAAACATTTTTATAGCCCTTTACTCTGAGGTAGTCTTTATCTTTGTTGCAGAGGTGTGTTTTTTGGATGAGGCAGAATCCTGTTTGGATCCTGTTTCCACAACCATTCTGTTAGTCTGTGTCTTTTTATTGGAGAATTGAGTACATTGATGTTGATAGATAATAGTGACGAATGAATGTTAGATCCTTTTATTGTGGAGTTGGTGGTGTCACTCTGTTTCAATGCTTACTTTCTTTTAATTTTTTGTTGTGAAGTTATCTACATCCTGTATTTTCTTGGGTTATTTTCTTAGGTTGGAGTTTTCCATGCAATATCTTTTATAGGGCTGGGTTGATGTGTAGATACTTTTCATGTTTAGTTTTGTCATAGAATGTTTTGTTTTCTGCATGTATGTTGATTGAAAGCTTTGCTGGGTATAGTAATCTGGGCTGGCCTCTGTGGTCTCTTAGAATCTGCGTGACCTCTGCCCAGACCCTTCTGGCTTTCATAGTTTTTGTTGAGAAGTCTGGTGTGGTTCTGATAGGTCTACTTTTATATGTTACTTAGCCTATCTTTCTTGCTGATTTTAATATTTTTTGGTTTATTCTGTAGATTTAATGTTTTGGCTACTATGTGAGGTGAGGAGTTTCTTTACCTGTTTATTTATTTGGTGTAGGCCTCCTTTATGTTTATTGACATTTCTTTCTTTAAGTTTGGAAAATGTTCTTCTATGATTTTCTTGAAATATTTTCTGGACCTTGTATCCTTGAATATTCTTTTTCTTCTATTCCTATTATGCTTAGATTTCATCTTTTCATGGCATCCTTAATTTCTTGGATGTTTTGTGTTTGGAACTTTCCTAATTTTACTTTTTTTTTTTTTTGAGAGAGAAAGATTTATCACTTTCTGCAATTCTATCTTTAGCACCTGAGATTATCGCTTCCATGTGATGTATTCTGTTGGTGATGCTTACCTTTCTGGTTCTTGATGTTTTCTCTAAGTTCTCCAGCTCCAGGGTTTTCTCTGTTTGTGTTTTCTTTATTGATTCTAATTCTGTTTTCATGTCCTGTGTCATTTCCTTCATCTGTCTGAATATGGATTCCTGTCTTTCCATATTGTTCTCTATTGTTTTGTTTGTTTCTTCTCTCTATACCTTTACTTGTGCCTCTATCTGTTTGGCTGTATTTCTTTGAGAGCTTTGTTTGTTTCCTCTTTCTGTGTCTCTAATAACAGGATAAGCATAGATTTGAGATCCTTTACCTGTGTTCTTATGAATTAAAATATCCTTTGATTTGGGAAGTTGCTGGTGATGTCCTGATTTTTGTTTGATGTGTTCTTATGCCTACATCTAGCCGTCTGCTTATCTATAACTTTCGCTGTTTGTTCCAGGAGTCTGTATTTCAGATGTGGTCCACCTGTCTTTGTAGTCTGGAGGATTCCTCAGAAGGATGAGAGGTCCACTAGTTTGAGAGTGGATGTTGGTGTTTCAGCTGTAGCTAAAGGAGGCGATGTGTACAAGCCCAGTAGTGTGAATAGAAGTGTGCCTTGCAGGATGCTAGAGCATATAAATGCCTGGAAGGGTGGAGTGTAAGTGCAGGTGGGGTGCTGGTTCTGTGGGTGCAATATGCATGCACAAGTTCCCTGAATGGCTCAGTGACCCACAGGCCTGTAGTACAATCCTCCAGGTATTCAGATGTCTTGGTTGGAACATTTTAATTCCAGGGATTGTTTGCCTGGACTCCACTGAGAGATACACAGAACAAGGGCTTCAATGTTGAGAACGCTGTTCCAAGGATCCCTATGTTGCCCAAAGTGGAAGGATGGGTGAGAGGGATCTGATGTCTGGCTGCTAGTGCAGAGGGACCCTGGATATGGAGCTCTGCATGAACTCATTCGAAGGAGCCCTCACTCGCTTTCAGGCATATGCGGAAAATACAGGGTTTTCCTGTTCTCTACTCTTTGATTTGGGCCTGCAGGGGCAAATGAGAGTGTAGGAGATCTGAGAGCTCAGTGATGTCCTCTGTTTGGCCGTTGGCAGTAAGAGCCTTACTTGGGACAGCCACCTGTGCAGTCTCAGACAAGGAGCATGGAAGGTCCTGCTTGGGGACGCCACCTCTGCCTTCTCAGTCACTGAACACAGAGGCTCCTGCGGAGCTGGGAGGCCCCTACAGCAGCTGCCTCTGCTATATTAGTCACTGAGCATGGAGGATGGTGCTTGGGGCAATCACTACTGCCTCTGCAGAGCAGGGAGGCCTTTGCTTGGGGCAAGGGGAAGTTCAGGGAGGCTGAATATTCACCAATCTCAGAATCCTGAGATGTCCATGGGTGACCTGGATCCAAACTTTCCCAGTTCGTGGGTTGTCCCCTCTTGCCCAGGAATCCTCAATATCTATGTTCTGGCTTTAGCCTCCTCTCCACTCACCAATTTCAGAGTTTCAGATCCTTTGCGCCTCAGATATGGTGTGTGTTGGTGGCTGCCATCTTGGATCACCCCCTCTTCATTATTTTCAACACAGTACAACTAAGATATATTCACAACATATAAATATATATGTGTACATATAATACAAAATAACATGACACAACAATAGCTAAATTTTGATACTGAATCAAATTTTCATTTATCAATCTAAAGTTTCTAAATTGTCTACCAGATTATTATAATTTCCTCTTTAGAAAAACAAAAATATGGTTAAGAAACTCAAGGAAATTGTATATTAGAATACATTTGGTGATTCAAAAAATAATATCAAGAAATAAATTATAACCTTGGTGTCGAGAAGTAGCAATTATTAATATTTGAATAAAAGTTTATATTCCAAACTTTTATGTCAAATATGCAGTATTTTGCATTCATATTTTATTGCATTTACTTTTGTAATCCTAACCCTATCCCTGTCAAACCCAAATTTATACACACACGGCTCCAGGTATACTGATTTAAAGGTTGTTTCAGTTGTTAAAAGCCATTGCATGAATTAGCACTGACTACTTTGCCTCCATCACAACAAACTAAACTGTCCTCAGCATATTCCAGTAACATTAGAAAAAGTCTTCCAAACACTAGGGATTGAACATCTGTTGGTCTCTACTGTAATTCCTCTTAGGGGCTATCTCAGCTCTCAACATCTAAAAGAGCCACAAATGTCTCTGTGTTTATATTGGAAATAGGGTCTTTAAAAATACTGTGGCAGAATTTTGTTTTGTTAAAAGTCTATATGTGTAAAACTTAGTCTTAGTATTGTATTTTGAGAGTTTTATTAAGGTGTTTCAGATCATGTGGTGTGTGCGTTAGGGGGAATACTTAAGTTCTAAAAATGTATTTATAAAAAGAGAAATTACACTTGAACTTGTTCGTGTTCTTCTAGAAAAGAAACAGGAAGGTGATTATAAATCTGTCATGTAACAACAGGATTATTTTTCAGAAAATGTATCCTTGGGCAATTTTGTCATTTTTCTGTTGCAAAGCATCAAACGATAGTTTTATACAAGCCAAATATCTACAACCTAATGTATTTCTGGGCTTCATTTGACCATGTCATCCTCAGTATATGGCAGACTTTTGATGCAAACCTACATCCGTATGTTCTATTGGGTCTGTCTTCTGGTGATCCTTGAATAAAGCACTCAGATATTATCATTTTTATTTATTAAATGATGTTCATTTAAATTATTGAAAACGAACGAAAAATAAGTGACTAATATATGTTGTAATCAGACCATGAGAATGACTCATTCTTCATTATATACATTCCTAAGATATTACAAAACAGAACATTAGCCTTTTTTAAAAGAGCATTTCTTGGGGAAGAAAACTAGTTTAGTAGCAAAATTTTTGCTACAAAATCCTGACTACCTGAGTGTAGTTTGCAGATATCACAATTAAAAGACAAAACCAATTGATCAAATTTATCTTTGAACCTCTACATGCATATCTTGATGAACATGTGACAATACATATACATTTTCATCATACACAAATACATACAGGACTACTACTGCTACTACTAAAGTGAAATATAAAATAGCATGTATTGTCATATAACGATTGTAAATAAAATGTGTATTTTTTTCCGATGAATTGAAACATGTTTCTGTGAAAAGAGAATGCAAGTAATGCTACTCATTAATCTTAGGACTATACTGTGGAAAGAGTCAGAGTGTGCAGAATATTTCTTCATTGTTATTTCACATGGGTCAAACACTTAAAAATTTCACTGGAGCAAGTACAATGAATCCAAATCAAAGCATTTAATCATGTAAGAAAATAACTAATATGGTTAGCAATTTCAATATGCAAAAATAAATTTCTTAAAACAGGAAAGCATCTAATGATTATTGAAATTATTGGATACATTCAATAATTTCATCCAGGTATATCATTTTGTTCTTTTATGTTTTGAAGATTTCATAAATACTCTTTTTTTTTTTCTTTATCACCAGGTCAGTTTGACAACCTGTCCAGTCTGTTCTTTTTCTCTATGGAAAAGATTTTAACCCCTGGAAACACTGTTAGTTTCCTACTATTGTAAATGTCACTATTGTTCTCTTATAAAATTTAGATTATAGCATTTTGAAAATATGTAACTGCTTCTCTCAAGACACACATTCTTCTCAATCAGTAAGATTTTGTTGTCGTTGCTCATCCTTCTTTTGGAATAACACACAGAGTTTCAGCACTAGGTTATTTGTCTTTAAATGATAAACTAACCAGCATGTTGTTGGTCTGTGTAGATGGATATGAAGAATGGTTTGGGATCCACCTGCAGCAAATGGAAAAAAAAAAATAGAGACACATATCCAGACATTACACAGAAAGAAAAAGACCTTTGTACACAGAGATCTAAATGGGATATCTCCATAAAATTCCACCTTTCAGTGCTCAGAGCAGAGGGAGGGGAAAGTATAATTAGTGAATATTGTATGAGAAAAGAGTCTATTTTCAGTTAAAAAGAGAGAAAAGAACTATTCATATGAAGGAAGACGAGAATTGGATCTCAGATCTAAATATAAAAGACTTGCATGTAAAATTCTCAGGTCACTTTTGTTTTGAATATACCTGTATATAACTTTCTATTAATGCTTTGGCTTAAAATTCCATTAACATTCCATAGAAATATTTAAAATGTCATTGTCTATATTTTGTAGGAAATCCATTTCTCCAATGCTTCTACCATGCTCTCTAGATGAAATTAATCATTTTCATTAATATGCTAATAACAATGATTTATTAGAAAGGAAGAAACAAATTCTGAATTCTAGACCATGCAATTACTTGAAAAAAGACGTTCCAGGATGTCTATGTTAATGGAGTTATACTGCTTGCTTCCATTTCTCACCACTATCTTCTGAGAATAATAAATTTAAGTGGAAGTGGAGAGATGTTGAAAGGAAGGGAGACTTTAAATAGATTAAAGTCACAGCTCCACCATACAGACGAGCTGTCTAACTTCCAAGTTGCTTAAAAACTGAAGTTTTTAACTTGAGGACTATGTGTCATGTATATTTTCTTAATTCTTGTGAAGAAAATTAATTTAATGTTATGATCCCCATTAACACTACCTCCAGGAAAATATAAACACCAAGGTAAAACAAAACTAAAACAAAACAAAAATACACAGAATACCAAAGGTGTGTCTGTGTGTATGTATGTATATTATGTGTGTGTGTGTGTGTGTATCTATATGCAGAATAAATTAGAATTACATTGTGTTTTCAGGGTTCAGTACCTCAGATAGTCTGTGAAGAATTTTGTGAGTTTCTCACTTTTATAAGATTTGAATCCTCATATATGAAAACATTATTAATGACTCACCAAAGAGAATGACATGAGAAAACTGAAAGAGTATGAGCGATTATGCAAGATGCCATTAACTGTGTATCACTGTTATGATCTTAAGCCTCCCCCCATTAAAGAGTAAACAGTATTCAAAGTATGCATCACACCCTGAGGTTCACTACCAGATGCTATAAAGGAGGTGCACATCATCAGACTGGAATGGACATTTTTGTTTGTTTGTTTGTTTTGAGAAGTAGACCATTAACTGAGAATGGTGTGACCCTAGCAAAAGATGTAAGGGCATGTGAATTAGAATGCAATAAAACATATCTTAAATATATAAATGTTAGATGATTAACAAAAATATTACAATTATGTAATATAGAGAGCTAGAGAGCTGTTTTAATGATTAGGAGTGCTTATTGCTGTTCCAGAGGATCCAGGCTTAATTTCAGCCAACCACACACCCACAGCAGCAGCACGCAGCTATCAGTAACACAGTTATACACAGAAATCTTCTGACTTCTGCAAGCTCCAGCATTTCCTTAGTGCTACACAAACATTCAGGCACACACACAGGCAAACATACACTCAGGCACAAATATACATATAAAATATTAATCTGATGATTCAATGAATTAGTAAAAATATAGAAATGATATAAGAAAAAATCTTATTTTCTTTTATTATGGCAAGTTGCTCTCAGATTAGTATCATTATTTTTATACCTTCTGACTTAAGCCCTTTCCCACACATCACTTTCTAATGATGTGATATTCATTTACTGTTTATTTCAACATCTCTTAAGTCTAGCACGAGCTTCCAATTATCAGTCACTTTTTGTCACATGGCCCTTTTTACCTTAGTAAGAGTCTAATTCATACTGTGTGTAAAATAAGTACTACCCAAGTTAATATATGCACATTTATAAATGGCTAAGTTAATCAATTTAAATGAAGAATAATTATAAATAAAACAAAGCATAATAATAAAAATCACATTTATATTTTAAAAACCCTACAAATTTTAAAACTACTATTAGTGTTTATTAAAATAATTAAATGATTAAAAGAACTTAATTTTTTCCATTTCTGTGAGCTTCTTATTTTCTTATTTCTATTTATTTTATTTTTTAATAATTATACTTTATTCACTTTGTATCCCCCCATAAGCCCCTCCCACCTCCCCTGCCAATCCCACCCTCCCACCCCCTTCTTCACGAATGCCCCTCCCCAAGTCCACTGATAGGGGAGGTCCTCCTCTCCTTCCTTCTGATCTTAGTCTATCAGATCTCATCAGGAGTGCCTGCATTGTCATCTTCTGTGTCCTAGTAAGGCTACTCCCTCCTCAGGGGAAGGTGATCAAAGAGCAGGCCAATCAGTTCATGTCAGAGGCAGTCCTGTTCCCATTACTATGTAACCCATAGGGTTGGAATTATAAGAGAATCTTTCTACTGCAGCAGATGGGAACAAATACAGAGGTTCCCAGACAGACAGTACAAAAAGAGAGGGAGAGAGAGAGAAAGAGAATGAGATCCTGGAACACACTGTTCTAAATGGGATGTCTTCATCAAATTCCATTCATAAAAGCTTAGGGAATTAGAGTGTAAGAGCCAGAGGGGCTAGAGGACACAAGGAGAACACAGCCCTCTAAGTCAACTGAGTAAAACTCATAGAAACTCATAGAGGCCAAAGCAGCAAGCACAGGTCCTAAATAGGTCTCTGTCAGGTCCTCTGTGAATAGATTATAGCTTTCAGCTTAGTATTTTTATGGGATCCTGAGTGTGTGTATCAGATTCTTTGTATTTTTATGGGATCCTGAGTGTGGGTATCAGATTCTTAGTATTTTTATGGGATCCTGAGTATGGCTATCAGATTCTTCGTATTTTTATGGGATCCTGAGTGTGGGTATCAGATTCTTGTGCCTCTTTCTTTTTTTCTTTTATTGATTTGCATTCAATAAATGATGTTTTTTTCTTGTTATATGATATTTTTGTTTTATTTTGTTAGGTTTAGTTGTTACCTCTTACATGTCCCTTTCTATGGAAAGACAGAAAGGGAGTAGATCTTGGAGCAGAGGGAGGGGGAAGAAACCAGGAGGAGTGCAGGGAAGAGAAACTGTAACTAAGATATTTCTTATAAAAAAAGAATCTATTTCTAATAAAAAGAAGGAATAGAAATAAATTGTTTAATAATCTTAACCTCAAAACCAAAATCTGAGTGGATATTATCTATAATAGAACATATTAGTGAGGAAAGTTTCTTATTTCATTTTGAGATTATAATATGTTTACACAATTTTTAGACATGATGTACAGTAGACATTTTTAGTTTTTCATGCTATGTCCTTTATTCTTACTCTTTATGCTCCCTTCTTCGAGATTTCCCTTTTCTCTTCCCATTCTACTTCATATTCTTTCATTCTCTTGAATAAAAAAGAATAAAGAAAGGTGTTTTTTGATTTTTTTTTATTTTTTACCCCAATAATGATAGCTACAACAAAAACAAACAAAGATGGAGTCCCTTTTGTGCTGGAGTTGATTGGCACATTCAGTGCCACCTAACTGAAAATAACTGATTTCTCCACCCTCAGAAACTATCAATTGCGAATATCTGGCTGTTAAGTGGAGGACTTTATTGCCGCTTCTTTTCCTTTCTGAGAGTGTTGACCGATTTCAGCTTGTGCAGGTCTTCGGTTTGCTTCTACCGTCTGTGTGTACAACATGTACAACAGTTCTGTTGTACCTCGAAAACAGTTTCTCGGTGTCGACCTTCACCTCAGGTGATGTGACAAAACAAGCTCTTCCTGATACTAAAAGGTCTCACAAATAAAGGGAAAGGAAACAAAAGAGAAAACTCACATAAATTCATTCACATGACTGTGGTTAACTGCTGTTTCTGCATATAAAAATATGATTTAAAATGAACAAAATACCCCATACTATGTTTAAAACAAGTCTTTTTTCCCTTATGAATTAAACAGCATCCAAAATATCTACTTCATAAAACATTCAAAGGAAAGTCTCTTTGAATTGCAAAGAAGTTACCCCAGGCCCATTCTCAACTATGCAAAGGGATTTTACTAGTTTTAATCCAAGAACTGGCTTATTTCAGTCATTGGACACTTGCCCTCTGCATTCATGCCTCAATAAAACTTGAGAAAAAAACAAATTTCATTTGTTCTGTATCTGTCCTTCACGCATCACTTAAGCCACTCTACTCAGGTTTTTTTATTCCACTGTGAAACTGCTGATGTTGATTTTTTTTTCTGATTATACCCAACTTTATTTACAATATACGCAGATTATTTTGGATACATTGGAATGTAATATAATGCTTAAAACTACAAAGGTAAGTAAGCATAAGAAACTACTCCTTTTAATTTTATACTTTTAAGAGAAAGAATTATTCCAAAGTTTTTAAAAATGTTTTAGTTTGCATGTGAAAAAATGGATTTCATTATAACATTTTCAAAAATATTCATCATGTACTTTGCTAATATTTATAGTCCCCTCCTCCTCCTGAACAACTTCTTTTTGTTGGTCCCCATCATTCAAAGCTAATTATGTGCTGGTTTTGAAGTAGTTATTCTTTTTTTACACTGATAAATAAACATCAACTCTTACACACAGCTAGAAATCCATCCTATATTTGCAACCATTTAAAGTTATATATTATAACATTTTTATCACTAAAACAATATATACATATGTAATATATTATATTAATATATATTAAATATATATTTATTATATATTGTATATATATAAAACATCATGTTTTGTGGCCATGACAGACAGATCACTCTTCTTGTTTAATTGCAGTCTAACAGAAGGACCAGCTAAAAAAAAAAATGATAATGAAATATTATTTTTCAAAAGTTGAGTAATAAGCAGAAAACTAAACAAAGAAACATCACCAGTACTGAGAAAGTGCAAGAGCTGCAGTCTGCAAAGAGAGAAACAAAATCAAAGATGAACCAAGATCTGTATTCAAGAGTGAGAGCAGGCACCAAGCAATATCTGTTGCTCCCTCACTGTGATAGTCTGGAATACCGGAGTAGATAAAGCCAGAGAGGATAAAAGTGGGAAGAACATAGGAGATTTAAAGTGTGGCTCAGGTCTTGTAAGATACTTTAGTTTATCTCACATTTAAAGACAGATTCTTAGGTAGCTCATACTGGTCTTGAACTTGATATATAGCCAAGGAGAGACTTGAACTCCCAATCTCTTGCTTGTATCTCCATTGAACCTTCAAGGTTGCACCATAGGGTTTCACATAGAACACATGACTTTTGTTGACTTTGAATATCTTGGAAGTTGTTTGGAAGCCATGATCTTATATACATTTTCAAAAACATTCTGGCTTCTTTTTGAAAACAATTTCAAAGAGGAAAGGGAAACCATTGCAAATATTGAGGTTTTACAATTAACTAGAGATGATAGTGAAGCCAAATTTATTAAATATTTATCAACATCTGTATATTTTAAAGTGTTACATTGCAAAATCTCATTAAATATCAGAGAGATATTCAAGTTTTAGCATAAGTGAATGCCATCATCATCATTTTACTCCTTCTTATTTCCAGGGTCTCCATGTATGACTTTTTTTGTTTTTTAATTTTATTTTTTTCTTATCAGTTACATTTTATTAACTCTGTATCCTAGCTGTGTCCCGCTCCCTCATTCCCTCCCAGACCCTCCCTCCCTTCCTTATCTCCACTATACCCCTTTCCAAGTCCACTGATCGGGGGACCTCCTCCCCACTCATCTGATCCTGTTTTATCAGGTATCTTCAGGACTGGCTTCAAAGCCCTCCTCTGTGGCCTAACAGGACTGCTCCTCCATTGGGGGGTGGGGAGGTCAAAGAGCCAGTCATTGAGTTCCTGTTAGAAATAGTCCTTGTTCCCCTCACTCTGGGAAAGCAATTGGTTACTGAGCTACCACAGGCTACATCTGAGCAGAGGTTCTAGGTTATAGCCATACATGGTCCTTGGTTGGATGTCAGTCTCAGAAAAGACCCTGTACTGAGATATATTTGGTCCTTGTGGAGCTGCTATCCTTTCCCCATCAGACTAACTCCCCTTCTTTCTTATGATTCCCTGTACTCTGCCAAAGGTTTGGTCATGAGTCTTTGCTTTGAAAACACTGCTAGTTAGAGGCTTTAAGATGTGCTCAGTAGACTCCTGTCATACATTCAATGAACATCCCATCTGTCTTTCTAAATGAGGATTGATCATCTTACCCCATGTCCACTCTTTTGATTATCTTTTTTAGGTGTATAGATTTCATTATGTTTATCATATCTTATAGGTCTATATAAGTGAGTATATACCATGTTTGTCTTTCTCCTTCTGGGATATTTCACTCAGAATGATGTTTTCTAGATCCC
>REGO01000535.1:649998-676549 GCA_010120015.1 Rhombomys opimus
CTATTTGCCCCTGGATAACTGGGTTCCGGAGATGCCATAATGCTCTGGCTTTTGTTGGTTGAACTTTTACGCTGTCCTCTACCCATTGGGCTATCTTAGTTGTTTGAATTTAGTTTCTGGTTGTTCCTGGACTCTTGTAGTGGAGAGAATCCCTTTGACAGGAAGATGGTTTTTCCTGAAGGAAGCCTTCCCAGCTTTTTGGGTATAGTCCCTGGATGTCCGGTGTTTTTCAGGAGTTGCTACAGCTCACCTCAGGCATAGAGACCTGGGTGGTAACTGTGGTCCTGATTAGTCAAGAGGGCTCACCTCTCACCGGGAGAAGTCCTGGAGACAGCTGCCCTCCTTCTGGGTTTCTTGCTATAAATTTAGTGATCGGCTGTTGTAACCTGTGTGTCCCGTGGTTTGGTCGGTTTTGTTAGGGATAACTGGTTGCCCCTTGGAGCAGTATCTGGGGGTTGATTTCAGGGTTCCGTGTCTTTTGTAGATCTGAGGTTGGGCCTCTGTGCTCCAGAACCCAAGAGGTAATCTGTGGCGGGTGAGTACTGCTCTGTTGTCTTTGGGCACACAGTTCTGTCTGTAAGGAGTAGTTGGTACAAAGCAGGCCTCTGGGCTGGCGGAGCGTGCGCCTACCTGATAGTCTGTGGAAGCTGAATTTCCAATCACGCTGTGCTCCCTGTTTGGGCCCAGATCTGTGATGGCTGGGCATACTCGCCTTTTTGCGGTCTGCAGTCTGCTAGACTTTCCCTAGGTGACCCCAGCAGCACGGTTTCTTCCTTCTCTGTGGGGTCCTCTCTGGACAGGGGTTCCCAGTCCCTGTTGTACTGGGGCGTGCAGCTTGTCTGTACCGCTGAGCTGAGCAGCAGGAGCTCAGCTGTGATGTTGGTGGACAACCGCAGTCCCAGAGACCTTCCGGGGAAAGACTGGTGACCCGTGGTCAGACCAGAAACCTTGCTTCCCCATGGGGTCCCCCCGTGACTGGGACTCCCAGCCTCAGGCACCCTTGTGCCCACAGATCAGCCTGGGAAAGTGATGGGGACACGCAGGCTTAAGGCACCAGCCTGGAGACCCAAAGCCTGCGCCACCGGGGATCTCTTCCGGGTTCTGGCTGGGCAGCCGAGAGTCGACCGGACCGATTCCCATGCCGTGGGAGCCTCTCCTCACCTGGGAAACATGATCGCTGTGGTTTCAGGGCCCAGAGTTCTGTCTCCTGATCACTGCAGGGAGAGTGCTGTCCTGCTTCTCAGACGCGGTGCTCTCCCGGCGCTGCCATATTGGCTCCCCTGGTTAGTAGTATTAATACTTGCTGTTGCTTCCTTTTTATTAAGAGTTGGAAAGGAGCTTAGCAGTATAACAAACATGTAACATGCATTATGTCCTCAGTTCATCATTTGTATTTCTGCATCTCTGAAAATGGAAGTTATACAAATATGACCTTATCATACTCATGGTATGAATAGTTTTGCTTTTATTAAGGTTATGTTTATTATCTTGACTTCCAAAAGCATTAATTATAATCTAAATCTACATATTTGGGATGATTATTCGCCTTGCAATGCACAGAAGAATTGACCTAAGAATGAGTATGAGAAAATATGCAGAATCTAGAGAGTCTGAACTTATAAGAGACAGATTTTTCTTATGTATCTTAGGAACAAACACTCCATGTAATCACAAATGCATTTGAAAGCAATGAACAGTTTCAAGAGGAATGACTTGAATTTTTCACATGATACTAAAATGATGTAAGCTATATAGGAATAAAAATCTAAGGATAATGAGTTCAGATCTGATTAAAATGGAACCCTCCCTTTGTCAGAATATGAAAAAAAAATCCCAGATAGTGTAAATTTGGTTAATTCTAAGACTTTTTTTTCTCTCTGGGTAATTTTTTTGGGGAATACAACTTTAATTATTTGCAAGTATATTGATACGAATTTTAGCATATGTGCAGGCTAGTATGATCACACAGTACTCTCAAATTATAAAGCAGATTTTTCTCTGAATAAATCATGGTCAAAATATGACATGAAAATATGAGGCTCTCATAAATGAACTGCGATAAATCATTTTCTACTATGAAAGGAAAAAAAACAGTGTCATCCTCTTCTTTTACAAGGAAAGTACAGCACTTATTTCATGAGAAATGTAATTACCTTGGTGACATTAAAGGCCCATTTTAATATTCTTTCATACCTTTCTTTAGGTTTTTTTCCAGCTGTGTTCCATTTGCAGTATTTTTATCTTTTCAAGCACTGAAATGGAATTTACTTTAGATGGCATGTAAGGCTCATTTTGTTTTATATTGTCCTTGAGAATTTTGCCTTTGCATATGCAAAGCTACAGAGGTGTTAATGTGTATTTTTTTTTCAAACCAACCCTTAGATCAGATTCAATTATCATTTTCTTTGCTCTGTTTGCTTGTTTAACACTAGCACCTTAGCTACCCTGCATATATGAACATGAGACATTTAAAAAAAACAATATTTCAGTATCAAAACTAGTTCTTTGTTTTAATGTCCAGAGGTATTATGTTAGTTTTATGTTCTATTCATAAGTTGAGAAATAAACCAAAGAACAGTACCACCATTTTATATGGACAGCTAGTTTATTGTCAGATCCCATAGTTAATGACAACCAAAGGAAAGTTTCTACTTATGAACACACTGAAAGGATTTCTTAGCAATTAACTGTCTTACCATTCCTGCCAATTCCCCTATGGCTTCACTAATGCTCTAAAAGATGCTAATCACCCAAAAGCCATATGCATGCTACCAAATGTACCTTGCTAATGATTATGTATAACAAAACACCATAATCATTAATCTTTATTGTCAACTTGATGAGAACTGGAGACTTGAGTTCTGTGTATGCCTATCAGAGTTTATCTTGTGCTGGAAAGACACCATAGATGGCAGCATTCCTTGGAAGAAACTCTGGCTTGTGCAAACTAAAGAAAGGTAATTGCACAATAGCATCTATTTTTTTTCTCTTATTGTAATTGTAGACAAGATATAAGCAGCTCTTTCAAGATCTTGTTACCATGATTTTCCTGCTATGATGTACTCCTTTAACATCATATAATATATAAGTCAAGGAGAGTCTCAGCTCCCTTGTGATTTGAGCCTCCAATATTTTCTACCAGTGTTCTTTTGGATCTTTTCCAAAATTTATAGTATGTCTACCCATATACATTTCTCAACCTAGATAAAATCAAGCACACAAAATGTTCAGAATGTATTTTTCATTTTAAAAATTGGGCTGTCTCTGTTAGGAGATGCTCTTTAAAATTTAACACATTTCTTTTTGGACTTATATTTCTAAAACTTAGATAATATGATACATAGAAAACAGTAATACCTGAAAGAACATGAAAGGATATGGCATATGAATATTCTTTTGCTTATCTATCTATATATCAAAGCAACTGGAAAGTAAACAAACAAATAAACAAACAAACCAAAATAAAGGTATCCCAGGGCACAATGAGGAAGAAACAAAAACAGACAAAAGTTTTGAGAAAAGAAGTCTCAAGAGAGATTGGATTCTATATCTTCTAGAGAAAAATAAGTTTGAAGATACGAGGTGGGAAGAGCAAGCTTTAAAGTATGTTGCATAAAACAATGTGTCAAGTTCCTAAAACCTTAGTACAGAGGTCTGGAATTCTCTCCTTAGCTGGTTAGAGAAAGTGCATAACTTTGTTTCATGGAGTCTATTCTGACTCTCCCATTTTCATAATTTACGTCCAAGAATATGAAAAACTAAAAGAAAAAAAAAGAAAGAAAGAGGGATAGACTATTGGGGTGTGTTACTGAATGCCTATGGCACAGAAAATTCTTGCAGCATAGTTATGCCTTTAGGGCTCAGTAGTACTGGGAAGTTGCATAGTTGCCTACATTTGAGTTTTTGCTCTGTGCTTTCATTAAACAAGAGGGTGGCTAAGTCACATAGCACAGCTGTCATTTTGTTTATGTCACTAACCAAGATGGTGGCTGAGTGAGTTGGTTATCTTTATCTTGATGAGATTATTGACCAAAATGGTGACAATATCATATGGTAATTTTCTGTATGTTATGAGCTCAGCTCTGAGATGAAGGCTTGTCCATTTCCTCCCAGGAAATGAATCCCTTCTGTACATCTTAAAGACTAAGTATGAATGTGCACCCATCTTTCTTTAAAAAAAAATAATAAAAACAAAAACAAAAAAAAACTTAGCTTAGGTTAAAATGAAGGCAAGAGATAAACAAATGGCCTAGGTGTAAAGGCTGAAAAGAGCAAAGCAAAGAAACAGAAGATTTCCATTGTCTAACATAGCAAAGCAATTGCCTTTGGACTACAGGAACAAAGATGTTACTGATGGCCACCATTATAGCTGGAGGTATAGATAGGTCTAGCTATAGCAAACACCTTTGTTTGTTCTACACTGTTCCCAAAATATTCTGAGGTCGTCCCCTTTCTCTGAGAGAAGCACAATGTATAGGAAGTAAGACAAAAGAATCTTGTGAAGAGAGAAGAAAAAGAGAAAGTTTTATATAAATCCCAATATTTAGCTCCATGCCCATAGCTATGAACCACACAGTGCAGAAATACACAGCTCAAGAAATGAGAGGCATTGTATATGCCGTCTATGTCCCATAATTATCCAAGAGAAGAGCAAGAGAAGAGGGTATTAGTCTCCCAAGGAGACAGAGCATCAGGCAATCAGCTTATTAGTGCCAGGGCAAGATGTAAAGATAAAAGGGGTTTATCTACAATGGCCAACGATTGTCATCAGAAAAGATACTGGAAGAGCCTTAAGCAGGCACCCACATTTTACTGGAAATGTTTTGGTATGACATTTAGGTCACTAGATCATACTGTGGAAATTGGTGTCCCTTTTCTGTCTTTCCCCCTTGCTGATCTTTCAAAGGATTTCCTGAAACTGTGAACCATAATCCACTCTTCTCTCATAAATTCGTTTTGCTGGAGTGTTTCTCTCATGGCAATAGAGAAAGAAACTTAAATAGACACAATTGAACAAATTGGGTAATACATATTTATTTATGGGTTTTGAAGAACAGTCATTGTGCAAGATCACTATGATTTACTAAAATTTCTCAACTTAGGTACAAAACTCACTTGCTCAGGAAGGCCTTAATTTCTACTTAGTTCTAGATGATTTTGATATTAGTGAAATAAGTGATTAAATTTAGATACAATTTCTAAAACTATTAATTGGAATAGTTTTATGACCTAATTCACTGTAACAAAGTTGTCACAAAACTATTGACAGATGGAAATGATGATAGACAAGGTATGATATTTGCCACTTAATACAAGCACTATTTTTTTGGTCTGTATTTAGGCATTTTATTGTGACTAAAATGATGTACATTTCTACTTATCTTGGCAAAAGACTATAGGCAATATTTTTTTTTTGCTGAATAAAGCCTCTTTTTCATTTTCTAGAAGCATTCTAAAACAAATTACTAACTTTCTTGTGTGCCTCAGTGAAATATAAACTTCCTATTTATGGGTATGCCTCTGACAAGAATCTAGAAGCTATTCCAGTAAAAGTTATACATTAAGATAAAATAGAGACATGTCTGTGTCTTCACTACAGAGTTTTTTTATGTTTAAAGGCAACCTTCAGCAAGTACTAATTGGTTTCCTATCTACCAACCCATCACCAACTTCTTCCAGTGTCCACACACCTTCAGCTAGCACACAGAAGTTCATTATCCCTTTGAGAATAATTGACATTTCATCTTTGTCCACTGTTAAACAGGGCTAACTGCTTTTGGGATAATCTTAAGTAAGTAATACTCAGAAAATTCTCCCGTTTGTGATCTTCCTTTTAGTAAGACATTCTACATATTGACTTTCATTCCTATCATATTTATGATTTTGTTAATGTTCCCTCGATTTATACTCCTGACACAGGAGGTTGGAATCTTCCTTCCACCTCAATCCTGACACAGCAGAGAAGACAAGAATAGTGGGATATGGGGAAAAGGCGAGCCCCTCAACACTGCTCATAAAAAATCAAGAAAATATCACACTCATTATTATAAATCATATTTTAAAAACTCATTTTGTATGTGTACACATGGACATAAGTATGGGCATGAAAGGCAGCTCAGTCTCCGAATGGGTTCCCTAGTAATGGGAACAGGGAATGGACCTGACATGGACATAGTGGTCAGCTCTTTGATGACCGCCTCCTGGGGCTGCAGCCTTGTCAGGCCATAGAAGAAGAGAATACAGCCAGTCATGCTGAGATTTGATAAGCCAGGGTCATAGAGTAGGGAGGAGGACCTCCCCTATCGGTGGACTAGGGGAGGGACATAGGGGGAGAGAGGATGGGACTGGGAGGAGAAGAGGGAGGGGGCTACAGCTGAATACAAAATGAATAAATTGTATTAAAAATAATGATAATTAATAAATAAAAGAATAAATAAATAAATAAATTAAAGGGCAAATTTCAGAATTCAGCTCTCACTTTCCATTTTTTAAATTTTTTTTTAATTTTTATCACTTACATTTTATTAACTCTGTATCCCAGCCCTCATTCCCTCCCAGTCCCTCCCTCCCTCCCTAATCACCACTGTGCCCCTTTCCAAGTCCACTGATAGGGGGACCTCCCCCCCATTCATCTGATCCTGTTTTATCAGCAGGGTATTTCTTGTTCTTGATGCTATGCTAAGGTTTGCTGGCTACAAGCTTTTGGGAAATTCTTTTTCACCCTTACCATGAAAGTGCTGGGTTCACAAACATGTACCCAGTATATTTGAGCTTTTACATAAGTTTAACTCAAGTGGACAGAATTGTGTGGCTGGTGTACACATTCACTGAGCCATCTCTAAAATCCTATAAGCCTTTTCTATAGCGAAAACACCTTGGTTTCTTTGTGAACTATAAGCAGGGAGATTCCTTTGAGCTTTCTAACTTATGTTTTACCCTACCATCCTGTGATCCTGTACAATGAACTTCAGAAAGAACATTGTTCTCTCTTTTGCTTAATAAAAGGAAAATCTCTCAAACAGGTATAAGCAAAAAGAAATATCCCACTTAATATTTTAAATCCATGGGAGAATGTAACTTTGTAAAGCCAAAGAAATGCTATGTATTTCTATTGATAAGACACTTAAATAAGAGTCTGTCTCTGAAGAAGTCCTCCCACTCCCTAGGGTACATACCATGATAGTTCTTTTACTTGTCTTTTTTCCTCTCTTAATGTGCATGATTAAACAATAGTAAATTCTAACTTTGCTTCCTACCAACGCATGCTGGCATCCTTTTCTGTGATTTAAGTCAGGAATCCAACTTCAAATGAGCATAAATCCCTGAAAAGAACTCTTTGATCTACTATGGGTGACAGTAGAGTGCTGTGTCTCCTGCTGCTCTGACAACCTCCTGTATCCAAAGATATATTCAGGTTCTGTTTACCTATGTGACTTTACTCAGCATAGAGTCTGGTCCAGTTTGTTGCTGCTCTTTATGATTGTAAATGCAAACTTACCAAAACACAACTAGTAAGCCAGAATCAGAAGAACCCAGCATCATTTAGAAGAAAATTTTATATGATTATTCCATTCTTTTCTATTATTCATAGCACTTTTACTTTTGTATTACTATTTATTATAGCATTCCCATTAATATAGGTAATTGTATAGTTTCTCAGCATTACTTTCCCTGTAGAGTTAATGGGGCTTAAGATTGCAGGCCACCTATGCTATTAATCTTTATTGCATCCTCATTACATAAAGCACTAGACACTGACATGTATATGCAATTAAATTGCAGCAATTTGAATTTCTATGATTTAATTTCAAACATGCTTCTTACGAAAGAAATATTGAAAAAAAAAACCTCCCAACATGATAAGTTACTGAGAGAGGAACTGTAATAATCGAGACAATAATATTCAGAAAATCCTGCAACGCATCTCAGAGAGATAACCTCTTTAATGGGTCAAAACTAGGTTCAAATTTTCTATGTCATTTGAAGCTGTCAGAAATTGTATCTAGTTAAAATTATCTCTTAGTATGCTAAGAATTTCTCTGTTTTATTCTTCAGCTAAACTAGAAATTCTAGATCATGAAAAAAATTATCTTCTTTGTGGATTTATCTTGATTCTTAGTGTGGTTTTTTTTCATATAATGAGGTGGTTACTAATATTTATTGGAAGAGGAAAGGAATGGGAAAAAGGGAGAAGGGTAAAGAAGACAGTCATAGAGAGATAGGTAGATGATATATCAGTTGATTATGATAGTAATTAGAGAGACAGAGACAGAGGTGGAGAGGTAAGTGATATATTGATATATGATATATGATAGAGATAAATGATTTATAGATTGATTGATAGGTAGTTGATATATAAATGCATAGATGAGAGAAAATCAAAACCATATTTTCCTTCTTTTTATATATTTCCATTCCAACACAATGGTCTTGTTTCACAGGTTTCCATATCTCCTACCACACTCCTAAGAGTCAGCTGGGACTCAACATCCAATTTTGTAAACAATTAAGATTCAGAAAGGAAAAAAGAAAATTAATTCAAGCACTCTTGAAATCTCTGAATCATTTCCTTTTTTCATGTTGGCTGTGCAGCAATCAGCATAAATGGGTTTAATAAAAGATGTATGAAGAAGTAGCTTTAAAAAAATCAGTTCTCTGACACACATACCACTGAAAGGGCTTAATTTATAACTGAGAGCGCTTACTTCTCTTTTAGTAAGTGATTCATCCTAGGCAGACACAATCACCTACCCACAAATGCTTGGGCAAAATTCTTCCTGCTCTTACTATACATGGATGTTCTCTTTTCTAGTGGCAGGGTTTATTATACTTTAAATTAACATTCTACTAACACTCTTGAATTCTTATTTTTATACTTTATAACATGTATATAGGAAATAAAGAAATAAAGGAAATAAAAATCAGAAAAAGCAGCTTAACTCAAAACACCCTTATTTGGGATTCTGTTATATGTTACAAAAATATTGACAGTAAAATCATAGAGAAATAAAAATCACGATTATAAGATCTTGTGTTTTTCATGTAGTGACAGTATTTTATAACAGATCACAAGCACAAGGTTTGCCTGGGTAACTTGTAGAGACCATGTCTCAAAACTGAATAAGTAAAAAAATACGGTGTCAGAGGTGGAGAGATGGCTCAAACCAATTTGTAAGCATACATGAAAGTTCTAGATTCTGTCCCAGTATTAGGTATGTTCATTCTTTCTGTGGAAAAGGTTTAATGTGTCAATTTGGATATTCAGTTCAATATCTCAAGGTAGCAGTTTCATGTGTGAGTTGATATTATAAGGTGATAGTGTTACAGCTGCTTATGTAAAATTGACAGGAGCTTATTTGAAACACTATTTTAATTTCAGTTTATTTACATTTTAACATTTGATTTATTGAAAAAACAGAGAACAGTCTCACTTACTTGGCTGTTTTTCCAGCATGTAATAATGCCTCTTATTTTACAGTTCTCAAATTAAAAAAAAATCACATTTATTTTTAATGCTAATGTATCCATTTTGAAAACTCTGGCTTAGATATAAACAGAATACATTAATATATACAAGAGAGACAAGTGGCATAGCTTGATAGAACTGTTATTTTCCTATATATTTTTGAAAATCAATTGTAAGTTCATGTAATAATTCATCTGTACATATAATACTTTGCTTAGCATAAGAAAACGGGTATTGTGTTAAATCTTACTCGGTCACTGAGGTAGCTGATACCTACACAGTTCTATAAACTTACTCTGAAAGTAATAATTTACCATATGTTAGGGAGTGCTAAGGTGACTTAGAGAAATTAACAACACAAATATTATTAGCTAGCTTTACATTTTATAAAGAGTGTGACTTTCTTAGGTAGGTTTCTATCACTGCAACAAAACATCATAACCAAAAAGAGCTTGAGGAAAAAAAGTTTGTTTCAGCTCACAGTTCCACATTGTTGGTGATCACTAAAGAATGTCAAGGCAAGAAGTCAAGTAAAAAACCTGAGACTAGATAGACCAAAGACAAACCAATTCTACTGTTCTGCTAAAGAAACATAGCAATTAAGCAATTCCAAATGGCATTCTGTTCTATCCATAGATCCTTGTCTCATTCAGGAGAATTAATGAAAAATGGAGGTACACAGAATAAGAGATATAGGAAACCTCAGTCCTAAGTGAGACGTTTTTACCAAACCTTTCCCCTCAGAGCTCTGGAAACCTTGCTGAGGAAGGCAAAATTACTGGAAAAGCCAGTGGGGATGGAGGACACCAAGGAAGCAGGGCCTTCAAAACGCAGGACTGAAGCACATATGAAGTCATAGAGACTGTGGCAGCATGAACAAACAGTGCCTAAGCAAGAATGTGTCCCAGTGCTGAGAGGAGAAAGGAAAACAAGCCTTTATCTTGAACCCAGAAGCTATTTTCAATTGATAGCAGCTTGCAAAGAAAAAAATAATAATTTTTTCCAATAGAATCAGACTGGGATACAATCTATTCTCAAAAACATACGCCATGCCCAGCAGTAACTGACATCAAAAAACAAACAAAATAGTATTTTAAAATATATATTAATATGTATATGTATATTTATGAAACATCTATATGCATATATGCTTTAAATTGCTTTTTTATTTCATTGGTAGTTGCTTGCATATTATGTTTTTCGATCTGGCATTTATATATATATATATATATATATATATATATATATATATATATATATTGTGTGTAGGTGTATCTTTGTGTGTGTGTGTTTGTGTGTGTATTTCTTGTGCTTTTACTTTGTTTCATTTTTTAAAATTCTGATTAGATTGTTTTACTATTTTATTACTTTACTTGTTTTCAAAACAGAGAAGGAGTAGTAGTAGAGTTGGATGAGCAGGGAGGTGAGGAGGATCTGGAAGTAGAGGAGGGGGAGAAGCCTGAGTGTATAAAAATATCTAAAAGGATAAGATTCCAGCCTGGCACGGTGACACAAGCCTACAATGCCAGCACTCGGGGAGGCACAGGCAGATGGATCTCTATGAGGTAAAGGTCAACCTGTTCTACAAAAGGAGTCCAGGACAACCAAGGCTACGCTGAGAATTATAGACAGGGATGGGGAGAAAAGGAGAGGAAGAGAAATATGATTCCACCTTCCCAAATATACCTAGTTTTCATGCAAAGTTAACAAAAACCCAGCAGCATACTGAAATATAGATTATTCCTACAATGAATATATAGAAAGAGGACAGTTAAATGCTGTAAGAAATCTGAAGACAGATGGTAAATTTTTATAATGGGGTATTTATTGGAAACAATATTCCAATTTGAAATGTGATGTTTTTTTGTTTGTTTTTTGTTTTTTTTAACTTTTATTAATTATACTTTATTCATTTTGTATCCCCCCATAAGTCTCTCCCTCCTCCCCTCCAGGTCCCACCCTCCCCCCTTTCTGCTTGCATGCCTCTCCCCAAGTCCACTGATAGGGGAGGTCCTCCTCTCCTTCTTTCTGATCTTAGTCTATCAGTTCTCATCAGAAGTGGCTGCATTTAATAATTTTATGCATGTAGACAAAATAATTTGATTATATTTATATGCATAATACATCCAATTAACTCAAGATCCACCTCTCATCTCTATACCATTTCTAAAGTTTCTTTCTTTCTTGTTTTTTAGTAACTCAGAGAATCTAGTTTGTGTTGTTTATATGCTCATAGATATAGGGATATCCAGTGAAACATACTCCAACATTCTTAAAGAGAATTGACTATTTCCCCTCCAGAAATCAACAGTCAATTGCTCTTAAGCTAAGGGTGGGGCATAGGTTACTGAACACATTCCTTCCAGGATGAAATGTTTACTGGCAGGTAATTATGTAAGTCTTATAAGTAACCCCATCTGCTAAGAATATAGAGTACATTGATTCTGCCTGGTCCAGAAGGGAAGTCATCAAAAATCAGACAATAGAGTTGTCAAACAAAATCCTCAGCTTACTAGGGCATCCATATGAAAATCAAGCTGTCTATTGGTTACATATGTTGCGGGAGCCTAGGTCATACTCATTCCTGTGTTTTGGTTGATGATTTTGTCTCTGTAAGCCCCCATAACCCTACTTTAGGTGACTCCATTGGTCTTCTTGTAGCAATACTGTCCCCTCTGGGTCCTTCTATCACCCCACTACCCACTGCCATCTACTTCAAAAAAAGATTATGTCAGAGAGGGACAATCATTTAAAGATATAAAAGGCACAAATTTAGAGAGCAGTTTGATAATATGACCATTTAGTAAAATAATGGCGTATTCATCTACATGACCTATGATCTGGCCAATCATGATTTCTTGGCCTGATTGATAGTACCAGTCATGTGTTTCTCCTTGTTTGGGTCAGGGAACAGCTAGTTATATCATGATTGCACCTATGGGCAAATCTTGCTATATTGGTTGTGATTGTAACTCTTTAGGCTCACACATGGTTTATATTCTTATAACTTTTCTTCCTCCATACCCTATATAATTCTAGTGAGACAAAAACTAGTCTGCAGAGAAAAAGTGTCCAATTTAACATTTCCATGTCAGGTGACCAAAGTATGTGTTGTCTTCAGTAATAGAGTCTTATTATCAAGTTCTTGTGCACAAACAAGAGCAAATGGCAGTGACTTGTATTGTTTTCATGGTTGCAGGACACCCTTGACCTATGTTTCTTTTTAATTTAATTTATTTATTTATTCTCTTTAGAGCCTGATAGCAGCCTCCTCCTTCTCCTAATCTCCTTCCAGTTTCACACTAATACTCCCTTCCCCAATCTCTGCCTGTTGTGCTTCTGAGAGAAGAGGAGGTGTCATTCTCCCTGCATTGGAACACCCACCTGGCTACAGGAGGTAGCCATTTTAGGCTCCATATCCACTGTTGCTAGGAGTCTCATCTAGGGTCATCCCCTTAGGCTCCCAGGAGCCTCACCATTCCAGAAATCTGTTTTGAGGGAGGTAGAATGAATGAGGCATCAGAAATTTTATTGGCAACCTATGGCTTGTAGGGTAAATGTAAATACTGTGCAAGGTAATTTAATTAAACTCCTTTACAATGATATGTATTTATAGTCAAGAAGAGTATTCCATAATTTTTAAACATTCTTCTCTGGCAGGCCACTAAATATTTGTTAAAATTAGTATTAGGATCTTGTGACTGAATGAGTCATGAAGCAGCATTTCCTATACTTAAGTTGCCAACTTTTGCAGGTGGTCGAGACGTTTGTGCAAACGTGTTTTCCCCGTCTTGCTTTCTTGAGTGTCTCTAATTTGAGGCTGTTTGGTGATGTCACACACCAGTGTCTGTGATATCTGAATTGATTACTGAAGGAAAAGAGTAACCATGGCGAAAGTGTGCAGAGCAAACTGAAGGAAAAGTCTGCTGATTACACAGAAGAAAATTTCTATTTACATGCAAATGTCTTTGTAATCAGCAGTGATAGGAAAGGAAACACATGAGAGTCTAAAGCCTTGAAGTTCATATGTAATCCAACTTTCCCTAAACCTCTATTTCAGAAAATGTTTTTGGATCTCACTGATAAGACTGCTCACTGATCAAAATGTTAGCTTTATTTCTCATGAAAGAAGGCAAGTTAACAGATCTTATCACTTCTTAAGTCTTTCTCACTGTGCTTCTTGCAATAATGAATTATCTTAAGATATTTAGTCTCTAAACAATACAATCCTTTTAAAAGTAATATGTGCATGAAGACCATTGTTACAGGGCTGGATAAGCTGATTAGATCATTCCTACTTTTAAATAAAGTAGAATACATTTTAGTTTTAGGTATATTAGAGCTGTGATTCAAATACTATAGATATAGAAGGAGTAAGATTTTGTGTTTGATGGCGAGCAGATCTCTGTAGCAAGTCAGTGAACAGCTAGGAAGATGTATGGAGATCTGTCCTCAAAAAACCAAGTCTTAGGCCCTAGGCAGAAAATTTACTATTGTTATTTAACTAAATTGACATGGTGCCAAACTGTCTTCTAAATATTTATGTTTATACTTAGAGACAAATGCTACTCTCAGCTCCAATCAGAGAAGCTTCTCTTTGTAATGAATGAAGGTGATTGCAGAGATTCGTTACAGCTCACGATACTGGGAATGAATGACAGCTGAGTCTTCAGCTCGAAAAAGAATATAAATACCACCCTCTCTAAGGTTCAGAGAACAGTGTGGAAGAAAGTTAAAAGGAATGTAAGGGTCGGATGCTAGGGAACAGGGCTGGGAAATACCATTTTTCTGAGCCCGGCAGTCATTGGTGATGACTTCACAAAAACTGAAATTTACTAGGGTACTACAAGACTAAGCCTGTTATCAGTCAGACATGGAGGCTGGATGGACTCACAGGACTACTCTCAAACTTCGTGAACTATTGGTACAGACAGATCCTAGAGAAGAGATGGATTTATATTCAGTTTTGCACCCACGTATTAACACAGCTGCCTTCAAAGTGTAGTTTCAAGTCCAGTTGTATAAAAGGTCTTGGTTAAACTAAATGTGTCACAAAACAAAGCAGGAAAATGTGGATGTGAGGAGGGAAATGGGAGAAGGTAGAAATGATAGGAGACAAGATGCATTACAGATGTGAGTGAAGTTGTCAAAGAACACATTTAATAAAATATTTTAAAAATTACTCTGTTAACCACCTGAGTCTCTGTCTTTCTCTCTAAGGCACACACACACACATGCACACAAAGCTTTAGGAAATTTTAAAGGGCATCTGTAAAAGATTATACAATTTCCAGATAATAATAAGCTCAATACTGTTTCTGCCTGACTAGATATTCACAGGTAAACATGCAAATTTAAACGATTATTATACACCAAACACTCAAAATAGCTTCAAGCTTCAAGTGGATCTGAAAAAAAAAAAAAAAAGCCATAAGGGATATCTGGCAGAACTGGTGCTTTCTTTCTTTCTTTTGCTATAACAATAAAAGCATAAATAATGAAAGATAAAGTTACGGGTTTTCTTTTTCCTTTTTGGATGAATCTAACTACACCTTTAGGAATTTGCTCTTCCAACTACACCGTTAAAAACATAAAAAGGCATTGCTAAGGAGATGGCTCAACAGTTTAGAGAACTTTCTTTTCTTCCAAAGACCCAAAATTTGTTGTCATTATCCACACCACCTACAAGTAGAGGTTCCAGAAGATCTTTCTGTCCACAAAGGTCACCGATACTTATGCACATAACTTCCCTTGCATACAACATTACTAATAAATAATAAAATTATTTAAAGAACATAAATATGAAAATCAGAGACAAAGTGAAAGCATATCTCAAATAGGGCAGTAATAGTCAAATTTCTCAGAGAAACGGTAGAATAATTTTTGTGAAGATAATTAAATTTATTTTTAAAAATCAGTTGATGTGGTAAGAGTAAATATGGGTCCGAAATCCACAGTCTATAGAGGAGTCACGATTTGAGGCCAAAGACAGCAGCTAATGGAAACCCATCACAGAAGCATCCCAATTCTCTATTGTCACACACAGAAGCTCTAGAAAGTGCCAAGTTGATACATGAGTCATGTGTGATGGTTGAATAGAAAGGTGTGTGTGCGTGAAGCTGTGTGCATTGCTTGTGTCACCTTGTGCATAGTGATCAGAGATCAGCCTTCCACCTATAACCATTTGTTGAAAAAGAAATCCCACTTAACCCATATATTACCAGTTTTTCCAGGCTGGTTAGCAGTTCTGGGGATACAGATATGTGCCACAGCCCTCTTCTTTTACACAGGTATTGAGAGCCAGCCAAACTTGGGTTCTCAAGCTTGTGAGGTTAAAACTTTACCAAAGTAGGTGTTTCTTAGACTCTGACATATGAATTAAATGTTCAGGATATACACTAAATACATTACTTATGATATCACATTGCAGAACCAAGGGGTTTGATGGATATGTTTTCTAAGACAATATGTAAATAAAGAGTGAGTATATGAAAAGTGTTTAAAATAATGAGTTATTACAAAAATACAGTGCATTTCATATTCATTATACTATCTACAGTTAAAACACAGGCATAAACTAAGATGTTTAATTATCGCTGCTAGGAATATAAAATGCTATTATTATAAAATTATATTCAGTTATATCATTATAATACCTTTAAAATCTTATTTTGATTTTTTGTGTCTTCCCCCCCCCTGGGATATTTCTTTTTAAATTTAATTTTATTTATATATTTATTTATTACAATGTATTCACTTTGTATCCCAGCTTTAGCCCTCTCCCACATTCCTTTCCAATCCCACCATCTCCCTCTCATCTCCTCCCTTGCCCCTCTCCAAGTCCACTGCTAGGGGAGGTCCTCCTCTCCTTCAATCTGACCCTAGCTTATCAGGTCTCATCAGGACTGACTGCATCATCTTCCTCTGTGGCCTGGCAAGGCTGCACCCCACAAGGAGAGATGATCAAAGAGCCATCCACTGAGTTCATGTCAGAGACAGCCCCTGTACCCCTTATTAGGGAACCGACTTGGAAGCTCAGAAGCAAATGGGCTTCCTTTGAACAGAGAGTCTGGGTCCTGTCCATGCATGCTCCTTAATTAGAATATCGGTCTCTGCAGGACCCCATGGGCACAGGTATTTTTGCTATGTTGTTCTTATGAAGTTCTTGTCCCCTCTAGGTCTTTCTATCTCTCTTTTCGTCCGTAAGTATTCCTGCTCTCTGCCCAAAGTTTGGCTATAAGTCTCGGTATCTCTTTCTATATCCCCGAGGGTAGAGTCTTTTAGAGGTCCTCTGTGGAAGACCCCTGTCTGTTCCTTGTCTTCTCCTACTTCCAATGTCTATCCTGATTGCCCTTCTGAATGAATATTAAGCATCTTCCCTAGGGTCCTCCTTGTTGTTTAGTTTCTTTAAGGCTATAGATTTAATATGTTTATTTTATATTATAATGCTAATATCTACTTGTGAGTATATATCATATGTGTCTTTCTGCTTCTGGGTTATCTCACTCAGGATGTTCTAGTTCCCACCATTTGCCTACAAATTTCATGAATTCCTTGTTTTTAATTGCTCTACAGAAACAAACCATTCTTTAATGTTGGCCCCATGCCCATCAGTAGATGGCCAACATGAAATTAATTTAATGACATATTTTAATGTTCTTTGTCTCATAATGTTAAATCAGGACATTTTTGATGATGATACTGCTACTGTTTTCTATCTTACACATCACTGAGTATACCTTATGTATGACTTTTTGATGATTTTATGTTGTAAGGAGCCCCTCCTTGAGGGCTGCTGAGTGCAGCAGCCAACAAGAAAATGGACAATGGCATTCAGAGATTGCCATGAATAGGAATGTGTGGTAACTTTCTTCACCTTTACTTTACTTTTCACATTTTGTATTTGAGATATTTTTGGCTTCAAATTATATTTCTTTCAGAGAATCATATTTCCTGAAGCACAGAATTTGTATAATCAAATGGTAATTTTTATGAGAGTACTGTTTTTTACATTGTTTCCATCCTATACTCCTCTGTCCAGCATTAACGTTGACAGCTTTTATCAAATTGCTTGAGCATAGCTAAAGAATCATCCAATCAAGATTCTACTTGCACTTAGGAGTGGTCTGTAAGAGCTTTCCAATGAAGACTCAAAGGTGGTTGCATAGGCTGCCTCAGCCTCAGGCCTCTGGTTATGTTGGCCAGTATCTAAGTTGAACATGGCTTCCTATGATTGAGATTTCTGCTCCAAGCAAAGCTAGCTGCAGCCAGACCTCTGGAGTCAACCAACAACTACCGGAAGTGGGACTCATTCCTTCCTCTGCCACCAGAGAACAGGGACAGATTACCTGCTTATGTAACTGCCATGGGTGATCTACAGAGTTACTTTGACAGAAAGTGCTCCAGACTGTCACCCAGAGGGACCTTGAGCTATATAAAATACTTTTCAGAAATGTAAGTATTCCAGTATACATTCCAGCCACCAAGAATTCAAACTTAGTTCAATGAAATAATATAGGATAAAACTAATAAAATCTGTATACCTAAAGAAACTAATCAAGAGGGAGAACTCTTGCTAAAATGCTCAATTCCTATCCAGAAAGACAAAGAGAATGGACATCAGAAGAAGTTGAAAAGAGGGAACAATTCAGGAGCCTGACACAGAGGACCTCTGAAAAGCTCTGCCTTGAAGACTACCAATGTAGATGCTGAGACTTATGGGCAACCTTTGGGCATTGTGCAGGGAATCTTAGGAAAGAAATGGGAAACAGTAAGATCTGGTGAGGACAGGAACTCCACAAGGAGAGCAACAGAACCAAAAAAATCTGAGCATAGGGGTCTTTCGTGAGACTGCTATTCCAACCAAGGACTATGCATGGAGATAACCTAAGACCCTTGCACAGATGTAGCCCATGGCAGTTCAGTATCCAAGTGGGTTCCATTGTAATAAAAACAAGGACTGTCTCTGACATGAACTGATTGGCCTGCTCTTTAATTACCTCCCCCTAAGGGGGAAGCAGCATTACCAGGCACAGAAGAAGACAATGCAGCCACTCCTGATGAGACCTAATTCACTAGGATCAGAAGGAAGGAAAAGAAGTCCTCCCCTATCAGTGAACTTTGGGAGGGGCATGCATGCAGAGGGTGGAGGAATGGCAGGATTGGGATGGGAGGCGGGAGGGAACCGCAGGAGGGATACAAAGTGAATAAAATGTAATTAATAAAGAAAAAAGAAAACAAAACAATACAAACAAAAAAAAAGAAATATCATGTGGATAGCCTGAAGGTTATTTCCCATGAATTGACCATAAAATATCTCCTCTTCACATTCATTAGTGTGTGTCCACTACACACACACACACACACACACACACATACACACACACACACACACACACTCACACACAGGGCCAGGGAGCCACACACATTAAAATAAGAACAAAAGCAGAAAGCAAAATAAAAATATTTGAATACCATATTTACATATTAATATGAATGTTATAGTATAAAATATATTTCAAAACATTGTTAAGTAGTTCCCTTGTTCTTGAATAACTTTTTAGTATAATTTTCTAGAGTCAGAAAAACATGTGGTATCTCCACAGATTAATACTGGGGCTGATATAAGTATTATGATGAAATATTAAGAATTCAAACTATTTACCAGGCCACAGAGGAGGACAATGCAGCCACTCCTGATGAGACCTGATAGACTAGGATCAGAAGGAAGAGGAGGAAGACCGCCCCTATCAGTGGACTGGGGGAGAGGCATAGCTGGAGAAGGGGGAGGGAGGATAAGATTGGGAAGGGAGAAGGGAGGGAGCTACAGGGTGGATACAAAGCAACTAAACTGTAATTAACAAAAATAAAATTATGGGGCTGGAGAGATGGCTCAGAAGTTAAGAGTACTGGCTGTTCTTTCAAAGGTCCTTACTTTAATTTCCAGCAACCACATGGTGGATCACAACCATCTATAATAAAATATGGTGCCCTCTTCTGCCCTGCGCGCACATATGCATGCAGAATACTGTATAATAAATAAATAAATATTAAAAAATTAAAAATAAATTAAAAAAATAAAATAAAAATTCAAACTATTAAATAATTTGTAAAAAATATGAGCCATTGCCTTATAAATACTCATTTTCTTTCATAAAGTGTTTGTTTTTGTTTGTATATTGGCATCTATATTTAAACCAATAAACAGGCCTTTAAATAAATTCTAAGATGTAGTACAGTGGTAAACAAACCTTTAAGTAAATTCTAAGATATAGTTATAGTGCCTCTTGAAGGTGTAGCTATCTAAACTTAAAGTCTTTGCCACTGCAGTGAAGACTGTGGTGCCAACTCAGTGGATAAATTGTGAGTGCAAGGTGTGTGTGAGGACCAGAGCTAAGATCCCAGGTAACAATGTCAAATCAGGCTGAAATGTCAATCCACCTCTAATTCCATTGCTTGGGAGGTGTAGACTGGATATTCTTCAGGGCTTATTCAACTAACCAAACTGGCTACCTCAAGTCCAAAAAGAGATCTTGCATCTGTAAATAAAGTAATGAGCAATAGATGTGCATATACACATGATCACAAACCTGTACATACATGTGCACACCCCTTCCTCATACACATGATATATGAACACACTAGGTTATGCTGAAAGGAAACTGCCTGTAAATTGTAGAAGTATAATAATGAAAACACAAGTAAAGCTGAGAGTAGTGGTATACACATTTAATCCCAGCACCACGGATGCATAAAACAATTGACCTCTGAGTTAGAGACCAGCCTAATAGACAGAGTTCCAGTAGAGTCAGGGCTACACAGAAAAAAAACAAAACCAAAAAATCAAAAACAAAAACAAAACAAAAAACAAAAAACAAAAACCAAAAACCCCCACAAAATCCTGTATCAAAACAACACAATAAAAGAAGAAATGAAAAGTACAGGAAATGAAGACTATAAGAGTGTGATAGGCTCTGTTTGTTTGCAGTAAAAGTAAGATGAACCTCAAGAGCAGTATAAGAAAAAGTATTCATTTTTAATATTATGTGATGTTTTCAGTTGCAGCTGTGAAATTAAGTCAAGACACAGCACTGTAAACTTGTGCCTTATGTGCTTAGGTATACGCTATACTTCATAAGCTTGATTAAAAAACTAGTTAATGCCAATCAAATGGAGCCTGTTTAAAAAAAGCTATATTCCTATGGCTATATGGGATTTTAGCTTGCCATACTCAGTTGTCTTTTATCACCGAGACCATTATGATGGACTGGGTGGCTTACAAACTCCAAGGGCTTATTTTTCACAGTGCTGGACAGAGGAAGTAGAAGATCAAACTCTTGGCAAATTTGAGGGAAAGGGCTTGCTCACTGGATCTACATTGATGCCATCTTGTTGGGCAGGATGAACACTCTGGAGTCTATTGGGTTCTAATTCCACTCAGAACAACTGCTGTCATGGCCTAATCACCTTGGAAGACTCCTACCTAATACCATTTCGTTCTATACCATCTCATTGAAGTTAGAAATTTAAAAAAATAGGTTATTTTAAAACAAAAAAATCATATGATGCATAAATGTTGCCAAGAAATTTTTGATGATGACAAAAACATGAAAAAAAAATTAAAAGTAATTATTTTGGCTTAGTTTTGACTGAGTAAATGATCATGGAGACAAAGTTAGGAAAGACATTGACATTTTTTTTTTCTGATGTTTTTGTCTCAGTGAAATTTCCCCATGAAATAATTAGTGGTAATGAAGCACATTGAAAGTGAATCCATGATGTAGTTGTCTTTTGTGATCAAAGACAGCTCAGCTTATAAATATCCCAAAGGAAGTATTTCAAAGACAGTAACACCAATCAAGAGAAGAAAGATTTGCTGAGACTGAGTACTGACTTTAAACTATAAAAACATTCAAGTAAGAAAGAAATATGTAGGATGCCCATACACTGTACATGAGAACACAAAGCAAAGGAAAGATTTTATGGGGTTTTCTAGCATAAATTCTTCTTTTAAAATATATAGGCATTGGAAAATTTTTATAAAGCCATATTGAAATTTTATATCTGAGCTTCATTCTACCACTGGAAAGTTCAGAGCTAAATTTTTTTGTGGTTGTTTCTTAACTTATGGATTGCCCAAGTGTAAACTTAAGTTTTGTAAGGATGTTTGAAGAATTAAGTGAAAACTGAAGTTCAGTACTATCTAAGTTTTAATTGACCCACTTTCCATTACATAATTAAGATAATAATGGCATTACAATATTAGCAGCTGGCCCCAGTTGACATAACTCCTATTTGTAGTTGTCAGCA
Source organism: Rhombomys opimus (assembly GCA_010120015.1). Lineage (NCBI taxonomy): Eukaryota > Metazoa > Chordata > Mammalia > Rodentia > Muridae > Rhombomys > Rhombomys opimus. Next base: position 671,774 of record REGO01000535.1, read on the forward strand.
CCATTTTCTTTAGTTCAAATTTAATTTCAAATCTGTTTAATAATACCAAATTTTATTTGTGATGTCAAAATGACTGTACAAATATCAGCTTCCATGACTTTAGTGTTAAAATAAAGTCTAAAGTACTTCATCAAATTTAAGAATAATAAAGATATATGTCAAAAAAACCCACTTCCTAATGACTATCTCAAGACTTTGCCCAAACCGTCTTCCAATGTTCTTGTTTCGTTTTTTTTGTTTTTTTTTTTTATGATTTATTTATTTTTTATACAGTACTCTGCATGCATGTATACCTCACACCAGAAGAGGGCACCAGATTTTATTATAGATGGTTGCTGGGAATTGAACTCAGAACTTTTGGAAGAACAGGCAGTGCTCTTAACCTCAGCCATCTCTCCAGCCCATGTCCTTGTTTGTTTTTAAATTATTTTATATTTGAGATTATGTATAATTAAAACATTCTGCCTTCTGTTTCCTCCCTCCAAACCTTCCCATTCCCATATATTTCTCCTTGTTTTCTTTCAATTTCTTTGCCTCTTAACTGTTATTATATCATATGTGTATATATATATACCGTATACATATTATCTATATATATATTACAAAACTCAATATATATTACATGTATGCATGTAGAGAGCCGAGGTTCAGACGCCATTACAAGATGGCGCCGGCATCCTGTCTCTATACTGGTAACAGCCTCTGAGAGCGCATGTGCAGTTGCAAAAGCGCGCCAAGCCACAGCCCCACCCCGGGCCGTCAGACGGGTACGAGTAAGCAGTCAATCAGGGTATGACACGTCACTCCACGTCACATAAGTGCGGTCGGGGCTTATTTAAGCAGCGCCATCTTGGGGCTGCGGGTTCTCCTCCTTTCATTGCCTGTAATAAAGCCTGCTGCAGAAGGATCCTGTCGTCCGTGTGCCTTCTTGCTGGCGAGACGGTTACGCGGTCGTTTACATATGCATATACATATATGTATTTAGGAATACATATATATATATACTCAATCTTTTTTTAAATTAATTTTTTATTTTTTTAATATTAGTTACAGTTTATTAACTTTGTATCCCAGCTATAGCCTGCTCCCTCATCCCCTCCCAATGCCACCATCCGTCCCTCATCTCTCTGACCGTTTCCAAGTCCACTGACCTTAGCATATCAGGTATGTTCAGGACTGGCTGCCATGTCTTCTTCTGTGTCCTAGCAAGGCTGCTTGTCCCTCAGGAAGGGAAGGGACTGACCTTAGCATATGAGGTATGTTCAGGACTGGCTGCCATGTTTTCTTCTGTGTCCTAACACAGCTGCTTGTCCCTCAGGTAGGTAAGGGAGGTTAAAGAGACAGCCATTAAGTTCATGTCAGAAATAGTCCCTCTTTCCCTTACTTGGGTACCCGCTTGGATACTGAGCTACAATGGGCTACATCTGACCAGGGGTTCTAGGCTATATCCATCCATGGTCCTTGGTTGGAGATACTGTCTCAGAAAAGAACACTGTCCCCAGATATATTTGGTCCTTATGGAGCTCCTGTCCTCTCCAGGTCATACTAACTCCATCTTCTTTCATAAGATTCCCTGCACTATGCTGAAGGTTTGGTTATGAGTCTCAGTATCTGTCCAACTGGATGTCTACACACAGAAAAATGAAAATAGAGCCATATTTATCACCCTGCACAAAACTAAAGTCCAAGTGGATCAAAGAGCTCAACATAAAAACAGATACACTAACTCAGTTGGGAGAAAAAGTGGGGAAGACCCTAGAACTCATTGGCACAGGAGACAACTTCCTGAACAGAATCCCAACAGCATAGGCTCTAAGAGCAACAATCAATAAATGGGACCTCATGAAACTGAAAAGCTCCTGTAAAGCAAAAGACACTGTCATCAGAACAAAATGACAGCCTACAGACTGGGAAAGGATCTTCACCAACCCCATATCTGACAGAGAGGGCTGATATCCAGAATATATAAAGAACTAAAGAAGTTAAAAAGCAATAAATCAAGCAATCCAATTAAAAAATGGGGTAAGGAGCTAAACAGAGAATTCTCTGTAGAGGAATATAGAATGGCAGAGAAACACTTAAAGAGATGCTCAATGTCCTTGGTCATCAGAGAGATACAAATCAAAACTACCCGGATTTTTCACCCATCAGAATGGCTAAATTCAAAAAGTCAATAGACAGCCCATGCTGGAAAGGTTGTGGAGAGAGAGGAACCCTCCTTCATTGCTGGTGGAAATGTAAACTTGTACAACTACTTTGGAAATCAATCTAGCGCTTTCTCAGACAATTAGAAATATCACTTTCTCAAGATCCAGCTATAGCACTCCTTGGCATATATCCAAAATATGCTCAACTATACAACAAGGACATTTGCTCAACCATGTTTGTAGCAGCTTTATTTGTAATAGCCAGATCCTGGAAACAACCCAGATGTCCCTCTGTTGAGGAATGGATACAGAAATTGTGGTATTTTATACAATGTTATACTACTCAGCAATTAAAAACAAGGGAATCATGAAATTTATAGGCAAATGGTGAGATCTACAAAAGATCATCCTGAGTGAGGTATCTCAGAAGCAGAAAGACACACATGGTATATATTCACTTATAAGTGGTTACTAGACCTATAAGATAGGATAAAAATACTGAAATCTGTACACCTAAAGAAGATAAACAAGTAAGAGGACCTGGGTTAGATGATCAATCCTCACTTAAAAAGACAAATGGGATAGACATTGGATGCAGGAAAAAACAAATAAAAGGACAGGAGCCTACCACAGAGGGCCTTTGAAAGACTCTACCTAACAGTGTATCAAAGCAGATGCTGAGACTCATATGCCCAGTCTTTACATGCATGATACTTATATGATCGTTTTTAGAGCCATTGGTATTGAATAACCAATTACTGTTCTGTTCCATGGGAAGACTTTTTTTTTTTTTTTGCTCTTTCAGCAGTCCCTAGTTGCGTGTACTTCTCTGTGTAGAGTTGAGGCCTTCTGGGCTTTGCTCTGTCCAAGCTAACTCTTCTATTGTTGTAGTATTTTAAAGAAAAAAAATAGTTTAAAATATTTAATGACTTCTCCTATTTTATTTTATTTTATTTTTCCTATTATCATTATTACAATTTATTCACTTTGTATACTGGTTGTAGGCCCCTCCCTCATCTTGTCCCAGTCCCACTCTCCCTCCCTCTTCCTCTTTTTTCCTTTCCATTCTCTCTGCCCTAATCCACTGACAGGGAAAGTCCTGCTGTACTAGTGTCTGACCATAGCCTATCATGTCCAATCAGAACTGCCTGGCTCCTCTTCCTCTGTGTGTTGGGTAGGTCACCCTACCAGGGAGAAGTAATCAAGGAGCAGGAAATTGAGTTTATCTCAGAGACGCTTCCCCACTTTCTATGGGACCCACATGGAGACTGAGCTGCCTATGGGCTACATCTGAGCAGGGAGTCTAGGTCCCCTCTGTCCATGGTCTTTGGTTGATGTATCAGTCTCTGCAGTCCCACCTGGGCCCTGTGTTTTTTGGCTTTGTTGGTCAGCTTGTGTGGCTCATGTCCCCTCTGGTTCCTTCTCTATCCCCCTTCTTCAAAAGAATCCTTGTGCTCTGTGCAAAGTTTGGCTGTGAGTCTCTGCATATACTTCCCTCCTCTGGTAGGTGGAGTCTTTTAGAGGACATCTTTGGTAGGCTCCCAACCTGGTCCCTCTGTTCTAAGGCTTCCACTCACTGTCTGTCCTGTTTTCCCTTCTGAATAAGAATTAACCATCTTCCCTATGGTCCTCCATATTGTTTAGCTAATTTAGGTCTGTTGATTTTAGTATGTTAATCCTATATTATATTGGTAATATTCACTTACAAGTGAGTATACACCATGTGTGTCTTTCTGCTTCTGGATTACCTCACTGAGAATGATCTTTTCTAGTTTCATCCATTTGCATGCAAATTGTTTTTCATTGCTAAATAGTATTCAATTGTGTAAATGTGCAACAATTTCTGTATCCATTCTTAGGTTGAGGGGCATCTCAGTTGTTTGCAGATTCTGTCTATACAAATAAATCTTCTACAAATTTAGTTACATAAGTGTCCTTGTTGTATGGTTGAACACTTTTTACATTACAATTAAAATCACGGGGGGCGGAGCCAAGATGGCGACGAGCACACACCGTTTCTGAGCGGTGGAATACCTGAACTTCTGAGTTGGTGAATGGAAGGACCTCTAACCCAGGAAGACAACGGTGGAGATTTCTAGACCGACAGGGAACATCACAGGAGGTGAAAACTTTGGTCTCGGGTCACCCGGGGACTTGTTTGGGGAAGGAGAGAAAAGGCTCTTTGATCTCGCGGCACTCCCCTCCCCCAGAACTCGCTCCACCTCGGCACAGAGGCACAGCTGACTGGTCTTTCTCAGAGCAGACCTAACTGCCTGAGGTATACAGCCGCTGGGGCAGAGCTCCAAGCCCTTTAGCAGCAGGCAAAGATCAGCAGCACATGTCCTGGAATCCCAGATCCGCGCGGCGGCTACACCATCCCCCCAGGGCCCAAGTCTTCTGGACGCCATACTAGCTCCGCAGAATCACCATCAGCGACGGTACAGCCTGCCCAATCCCACAGTGACAGAGAATACGCCATATATTCACCAAAACCAGGCAGAAACGCCATACAACCTAGATACACCAGGTGCTGGGCCTCCCAAGCTTGGAGAGTACAGTGAAGAGACCCCAGGACTTCCCAGAAAGCATCGGGACTAGCGACCCAGTCACCAGTTACAGTGGGACTTGG
>REGO01000535.1:701319-742207 GCA_010120015.1 Rhombomys opimus
AAACTGCATTGAGAACAACAACAACAACAAAAAAGATCAGAAAGAAGGAGAGGAGGACCTCCCCTATCAGTGGACTTGGAGAGAGGCATGCATGCAGAAATGGGGGGGAGGGTGGGACCGGGAGGGGAGAAGGGAGGGTCTTATGGGGGGATACAAAAGGAATAAAGTGTAATTAATAAAAATTAAATTTAAAAAAAGCCAACAAAGAAAAGAGAGAAACAAACCAAACCAAGGGGAAAGAAAGAAATAATTTTTAAATTCGATGAAATTATCTAATTATTTTTAACTTCATGAACATCTGCTGCATATTGATGGCTATTATATTTATTAGTATATCCATCATTAAATGAAGCATACTGATTACTTTAGGTTGGAATTTAAAACTATCTTTGAGAGTATTGAATTAACAGAAGATAATGTTAAGTATTCTTTAGGAAATTTTAATAGGTAAATATCATGTAATATGAACACTTCTGAAAGAACCTAATTTTGATATATTAAGTCAACTGAATCTCAAAATTTTGCTATTTTGTTAACACAAAGTAAGTGTTCTCTCCCATTAGGAAGCACTTTCACCCAGATACACCCCTATTCAAGCACAAATATCTTTAGCGAATTTCCAAATGAAGGACTTGTTTGTTTTTGGCTTTTGATGATTATACTGACATTTGGATGTACTTACACAAATATGAGAAAATGAGTCAAGAACAACAGATCCTTGTCCATAACTGATAAAGCTAATATGTATTAATATGATTTGCAACGGCTCTCTCAAACATGTGTTACTTACATCATCTACTTCCTGCTGTAGTGTCATCCTTTTCACACTGTGTTCTTTTGCCTCAGCTCTCTCAGCAGTGGGGGTGCAGACATGTTTCATTAACCACACTCAAGTGGCTTTTCTAATACATATTTTCTCAAAAAATAATTTTGGGAATTAAAAATTTTCTCTTCCATTTTATGTAATTCACTAGAGATGCCATCTGAGAATAATATTTTTAATTCTTCAAACTTTATTGACATAATTACTACATTCTAGACAGCTTTATTTAGAATATCTAGAAATATTTAGAATATTTAGAAATATCTCCTTGCATTTATTTTGGGGCTCTGTGTTTGTCAAGAACTTGGTTTATTTTATTTAAGTGTTCCTGGGGCACAAAATTCTTCGTAATCCTTCATTCTCCATTTAACCTCCTTAGTCCCTTTAGGGAAGCTGCCTCTTGCTCTAATACACAGAGGTTTCCATTTTGTGGCACAGTGTTAAAGAACCACACTTTTGTTTTATTAACTTTATCTATTGTTTTCCTTAGCTTCTCTTCTAGTACTTATTCCATGAAACACTTTGACTCTTAAGCAATTTAGAATTTAACCCCTAAGCACTGTGGAATTATCCAGCTTAAAAAAAAAGATACCAAAAAAAACCCCACCTTAGTTTAATTATATTAAAGTCTCATAATTTTTTCATTTAATTTCTCTTCTTTTAGGCTTTATGAATAACGTTTTATGGACTGGAATAAGAGATCATTTTTTGAATTACATGAGCTAGTGAAGCGCTTTCTTCCAGCTATTGAAGAGCAGGATTTTTGTTCCTGTTGGTCCATGTTGATTGATAGAGTAGTTTCCACACTCAGGACTTGTCAGTACTGACAGAGGAGTGCCGCAGCAGCACCTATGACAGTATTTCTGGCTTTGTTTTCTATTTGTCGTATGTCTATTTCTAGCTACATGTTTTGATAGTTTATGGATAGGTTCAGATATATTTAAGTTCATTCTTTATATATTAGGTAATTACTTTATCACTTTATGTAATGTTCCAGTGACACATCATAATTTTCCCAGTTGGACACTTATATTTTCTGTAATTAGTAGTGCTATTCCAGCTTTAATTTGAGTAATGTCATTAATGATATAAGGGTATACATTTCCAATTCTTTTATGTTTTAACCTTGAAAATCTTGTATATTACTAGATGTTATACATATAACAAACATTTTAAATGTTACTTTGAAAACCACAGGATTCAAAACTTTATTCAACACTCATGGTAATCAGTTATCGGTATATGATTTAACATGTGCAGTGTTTGTAATACCTTTTCTATTCTTGCCATCTAGTTTTCTTTCAGGTTTTAAAGAACCTTATTTGTGTGAGATGATTTAAACTAAAAGGAAAGGCCTTACTGATAAGAAAAATAAATTCTATTTTAAAAGTTTGAGATTTCAACGTAATCGGTTCATTTCCTACTTTCCTAGCCTGAGTGCTTCATTCCACATGCTCCCGTGTGTCTCTTCCCATTATTTCTTTAAATTCAGAATCTCTTTTTAAAGTAGCTATGTTAAATATCCCTAAATACATGAATGCAACCTACTCAGTCCTGATAATATTAACTGTGTATTGGCATGCATTCAGGATTTTCCATTGGTGTGCACTACCTTTGGGAAGACTATTGCTGCCACTCTCAGCCTTGCTCACTTGCCTTTAGCTCTTTGCATAGGGCCAAGGCCTCTGGAACTTTCCCCTTCCATCTGTCATCCTTGTTCAGATTATGTTTAAGCAGCCATGTTGGTGTGATTTAATAACTGCAGCTTCTCTGACATTTCTAAGAAACTCAGTCTCACAGAATACTCCTTATCCCTCTGGTTCTTCCAATATTTCTGTATATCCTTTTCAACTGTGTTCCTTGAGCCTTAGGTGGAGATGCTGTGTTCTAGATTCCTCATTGGGGATTTATTCCCATAGCTATGCAATTTGATTGGCTTCAGTTTTCTGTGTTGGTCTCTGTTGGGTTTGGCTAGTGGAAGTAGCAGACAATTTTCAGGGAGTCTCCTTCCACCATTTAGGTTCTTGGCATGAAACTTCAGTCATTGTCCTTGGCGGCAAGCAAATTTACCTCTGAGCCATCTCAGTGGCCCACTTTTTAGTTTATTAATTAATTTATTATTATTATCATTATTTAAATTTATTCACTTTGTATCTGGCTGTAGCCCTCTTCCTTCATCTCTTCCTGGTCCCATCCTCCCTCCCTCTCCACCCCATGCCCTTCCCCTAATCCACTGACAGGGGGAGATCCTCTTTCCCTACTGTCTGTTTCTAGCCTATCAGGTTTTATCAGATCTGTAAGTGTCATCTTTCTTTGTGGTCTTCTAAGGCAACCCTGCCAAAAGAATGTGATTAAAAGAGCAGGCATCTGAGTTCATGCCAGAGATGCCCCTACTCCCTTTACTAGGGAGTTCCCATGAAGACTCAGCTGCTTAAGGAACATTTGAGCAGAGGGTCTAGATCTTCTCCATGCATGGTCCTTGGTTGATTCATCAGTCTCTACAAGTCCCCTGAGCCCAGATTTTTTGCCTCTGTTGGTCTCCTTGTGGAGATTTTCTTTCAATTTCCTGCTTCCAAGTTAAGGGAGGTAAGCTCAAGGAAATTTTTCTAACCTTAAAATACATCAGCCAAGTTTGAAACTCATGTGTGAAGGATGCTGCCCACAGAATAGGAGCATGCAGTTTAATGCACGGAGGTTATTGAGGGATCCTCTTTTTTGTATAGAGAGACTGTCAAACATTCTGGAGAGCTAGTCTTGTTCTCCAATAATGCTCACAAAAGCTTTTTCGGATTTAAAAGTTAGGCTGATATGTTTGTACAGGTTGTTTTCTAAATTTACTTTGTTTTCTTCTGATTTATGACTTTCAGGTTTTAATTCAATTCATATAACCTTAAGCATTTCAGTCACACATGTATTGGCATTTTATCTAATAAGTCTATTTTTAACATTTTGAGAATTTAGATGAATTGATAACTTGATGCTTATGTTTGCTTTGGTTTAAAATCATATTTGGCAAGACACTTTGTGAAGCTCATGAGCATGAGATTGGAACTGTGTACTTCTCAAAATGCAATCAGATTTCTAGAAGAATCATGATCCAGCATGTCTACCTGCCATGCGGTAGGGCTTATTTGAGAGTATTTGGGCTTTAAAGAAATATAAAAAATATATTTTCATGATAAAGTTTACTTTTCAATGAACATTAATGCACACATATTTCATAAAATTTGTTGTCTCCTTATTATGACTAGATGGATATTCACAGTTGTATTCACATACAGAAGACTGTTTTTAGCAAAATGACTTTATGGTTTCCCCAATTCCAACTTGAAACATTTATTGGTTTTAAAGCCTCTATTCTATTCCAAAGCATATTTTAAATTTTTGGTTATAAAGACTGGCATATTTCCCAAAGGGAATATAGACATTACTTCATAATTTCTAATGCAATTCTATCTCTTCTGAATGTCATATTGTATTTAGATTTTGAGAACATTTTTTAGATTTAAGAATTATGTCAATAGAGTATGAAATAAATTTCATTTATTTTTCTTCCATTTTATATACTTTTATCATTTGATTATTGTGAAATTCAACGTTTAAAATGTTTAATGTTTGTGTTTTATAAATGATTTTATGTATAGTATGCGTAAAAGTGATTCTATACATAGTGAGAATAAAAATAACCCATATTGCCAGTGAGATCCTATCATTTATGTGGCTTCTAATTCATTGAACACAACCTGATTTTGTAAGTGTGACTTATAAGTTGCATTAACATTATATGCATTTTTAGCTTCTTGTGTTTAGTAGATATTATTTTAATGATATTTCTTATAAATTTGCTTTGCTAATGGTTTACTTAGTAACTAGCAGTGTTTTCAAAGCAAGGACTCATGACCAAACCTTTGGCAGAGTACAGGGAATCATAAGAAAGAAGGGGAGTTAGTCTGATGGAGAAAGGATAGGAGCCCCACAAAGACCAAATATATCTGGGCATAGGGTCTTATCTGAAACTGACATTCAACCAAGGACCATGTATGGATATAACCTAGAACCTCTGCTAAGATGTAGCCTGTGGTAGCTCAGTAACCAATTGGTTTCCCAAAGTGAGGGGAACAAGGAGTATTTCTAAGAGGAACTCAATGAAGATACCTGATAAAACAGGATCAGATGAATGGGGGGAGGTCCCCCCCATCAGTGGACTTGGAAAGGGGCACAGTAGTGATGAGGGAGGGAGGGACTGGGAGGGAACGAGGGTTCGGGGCACGGCTAGGATACAGAATTAATAAAATGTAACTGATAAAAAATAAAAAAATACAGAAGAATGTAAAAAAAAAAGAAAATGTAAATTTTTCATTTAATTTTGTTTAGGTACTTCAAAAATACAGCTTTGAAGGTAAATATTAAGTTATTTTTTATATGTACTATACATAGAAAATGGTGCAATTTAAAATATAAATATATAATAAATTCATTTGTTACTATAGTAACAAAAGCAGTTGGAACATAATACGGGCCTTTGCTTACAAAGCAGGAATTAAATGGACGTTAGTGTTTTCAAGAAAATTGTACTTTAGATAGTGTCTTTTTTATGCTGAACAAGTATGAATAGCATACTTATTTTATGATAATTATGTTTTTTGAGTTGCATAAAAATCTATCTGTCTATATATTTTTAATAATGTTACATTGAAACTTAACTGATGCAATTTACTATTTGTCTAATATTTATTTGCATCTTAATTAGAACTCTGTGAAAATCTGACATAATACTGTGTTCTTTGAATAAATATTTTCCGTACACACTGTATCTATATGGCAAGTATAAATCCCTTAGGAAAGTAACCCAAGGCAAAGATCTTCCCATTCATTTACAGACAGGGAGAGTACTCTTGAATTTGAAGTGATGGGTCTGCTCAGTAGGAGAGAGATTAGAAGACTCCTTTATATATCAATGCTTCAGCCTGAACAAACATCTTGTACCACTTTAAACTCTACTACAAAGTGTTTTATAAGCTTCTCTGTAGCCTTTGCAAGTTATTGAGGTTAATGGTCAATGCGATTGCCATCTCTTATGTAATAAACTACTTTATTTTGCCTGTGAGTTCTCTAAGGAGTAACACAAGCATAAAGGGTGTATTCAGCATACATGAAATATAACCCTATTAGAGTAGCCAACTAAATTACAGAATCTCTGAAGCAGAAAAGCTGCCAACTCTGTAAAATGATGGTCTTTCTATTGTTGAATGAAATGATCAGCCTGCTGATTTCAATAAAAAGAATTTGAATGAAAACTTCAGAGACACACAAAATGAACCTAATAAAATTGGAATGACAGTACGTATAATCTATTTGATGACTGCATTAAAGGGAAAAGGGAGACTGATAAGAATAGTTATGAATACACCAGCGTTAAAAAAAATAAATGATTGGGGAAATAATAACAGAGATAAACTACTTCATTCCAATGATTATTCCCACAAACCAACTGTTAAAATTGGTATCACTACATTTATCATAGTCAAAAGTTTGGCTATTATACAGAGTGTAGTCCAGATTGCAGGAGCTGTATTTGTTTTTTTATTTTGCAAACATTTTATTGTGTCTGGATTATGTTGTTAACTAATTTAGATACAAATCATTTATGTTTTAACATAATGCAGACAATAAAATGTTTGCAATGTTTCTTGATGAATGCACCAAGTCTTTCTACTTAATTTCATTCTTTACCCAAGTAAACTGCAGTAAAGAAACACTTTCATGGTGTTATATACAAGATCATATATGGGTTTGTGCAACTTAATACATATATTAATGAACTACATTTATAAGCAAAAGGTATTGTATTTCAGTATCTTCCAGCATCCACACCCTGCAAAACAACAACAAAAAATAACATTTTCTTACAGATGGATTCTTAGCACGTTTTTGACTTGGACAGTTTTGGCAAAATATTTTACAGTAGTAATAAGTCAGTTATTGGGTAGCAACATCTCATATGTTTTGGGATGATCTTAAGCATGCCTACATGTCTTAAGATACATACTATAATGGTAAGGTGCCTAAGATCCCTCTAACAAGCAAACCACACTGGGAAACAGAATGTGACTTTAATTTATTGATTACCATGTAATATCTTCTGTAGATACATCTCTAACACTCACCAAATGTTTATTTGTTAGAAAGATTTTACGAAACTACATATATGTGTGGGTATAAAAATATGTACAAATCTGTTATAAAAATGAGTAAATCCTGGACAACTCTGCCATAGATATTATATAAGAACATTGATAAGGTATGTTACTGGTGTCATTTTCGTTATAACAAAAAATATTCATTAAATCTTATAATATTTATATGGCTGGAGACATGACTGAGCAGTTGGGAGTACATATTACTCTTGTAGAGGACCTGGATTTGATTCCTAGCTCCCACATTATTTCTGCGAGAATGTTTTTAAGTACTACGTACATAAAAAAAAAAAAATTAACCTTCCTGTATTTAAACTCTAAGGTTTGGTTAGAGTTTTTTTTAAAAAAAAACAATTTGGGTTATAAATAAATATGGAAAATAATTACATAAGTAAATGAATACTTAAATAAGTTTGGGTTGATGAAGTGATATATATAGGAATATAAAGAACTGGCGAACAATGAGGGGAAAGTGATAAAACAGGGGGTACTTATGTAATTCAGTGTTTTACATCTACAGCAAAGTGAGTAAGAACTTACATGATCTGGTATAAACTTGATAACTGAAAGCCTGATAAAATATTCATGATCACCTCTGACTTTCCCATGGCAACCAATATTTTCTTCTTCTACAACAATATGGTTGTTCTTGAACACTTGAAAATCCCTTGCCTTAATCACAGTGAGGAATTGGATTTGGCAATACTTTATTTTGCAATATACCCTGCAATCCCCAAATCAAATACACTGCTTATAAGGTTAGTCAATATATAGATTGCAATGTCTTCTCTGGAGAAAGGACTCATGTTTATTTTGTGTGTTTACATTCTGCTTCAGGTCATTCTATATCTATATATAATACTACATTATAAAGCATATTAAAGCAAACCCCAATAGGTGAATAAGTCATGTTGAAGAGGGTCCTTTGCTGAAGCTCAACTGGGCATAGAAATGATGAACCTAGGGAAATGGGAAATGAGTAATAAAATATCCCAAAGATTGAAAATATAGGAAACTATACATCAACCTATAGCAGGCCTCTACTATCTCTATTCATCTCTAAGTTTCTTTTTCTCAGATTTACTACTCTTTAGATCCTAGAACAGGTTCCTCTGCAGTCCTTTATTTTCCATGATTTAATGGCTGAACTCTGTATCCATTGTTCCAAGTAATTATATCTAGAATTACTGATTTTTATTCAGGCATTGTTTCTAATATTACAGCTTACTGAGTAACTCTCATCAATGACTTGAAAGGGGGTAAAGAACAAAGCTTAAAGTAGCAATGTGGGTGCTAGGGCAATGGCTCTGTTGAAAAGTTCTGGCCATGCATTCTTGAGGACTTGTGCTCCATTCTTAGCAGTCACATAAAAACCTGATCTCGAAAGCTTAAAAGAATTAATATTTTATCTTCCACCTAATGCATTGGTTGCCCTACTTCCAGGACGCCCTCCACCCCAATAAGGTTTTGATGCCCTATACTAAATAATTTAAATATTTTAATTTTAATATATTAGATCTATTTATTTCCTTTTTATGTGTATGAGTGTTTGCCTGCATGTATGTTTGTGTACCACATGCATGCTTATGAAGAATTCAAAAGCCTGCCTATTAATATTTACACTTAGAAATTAAACAACCCACAGAAAAAGAACAGAATTGGTACTGTCATTCAAGCACCATGAAAATAGATCTTTATTTTATCAAATAAGCTCTGTCAAGAAAAACAAAGTAACAGCATTTTTTATACATCAGTCATGCTTACTTTCTCTTCTACTTATTGTAATAATTAAAAAAATCTTCAAAGATCATTTTAGAGGGTACAAAAATTCAACAACTGATATGCTTCATAAACTAGTTTCACACCTTATTCTTGGGTCAATCAATCAACAGTTGTTACCATTTGAATGCTTTAAGGAAAATAAGTGAGATCTCATTTTTTTTGTTTTTTGTTTTTAAAAATATTTTATTTATTAAAATTTATTTACTTTGTATTCTAGCTGTAGCTCCCTCTCCCAATCCTTCCCTCCATCCCATATCTCCTCCCATGCCCTTTCCCCAGTCAACTGATAGTGGAGGTCTTCTTCCCCTTCCACCTGATCCTAGCCTATCAGTTCTCATCAAAAACATCTGCATTCTCTTCCTCTGTGGCCTGGTAAGTATGCACCCCAACTTAGGGGAAAGTGATCAAGTAGCCAGCCACTGAGTTCATGTCCAAGACAGTTTATGTTCCCCTTACTAGGATACCCACTTGGACACTGAGATACATCTGTGCAGGGCTACATCTCTGCAGAGGTTGAAGGTTATCTCCATGAACGGCCTTTGTTTGGAGTAGCAGGATCAGAAAAGACACTTTGGCCCAAATATTTTGGTTCTTTTGCTCTCCTTGTGGAGCTCCTGTCCTTTCCAGGTCTTTTTATTTCCCCCTTCTTTCATAAGATTCCCTGCACTCTGCCCAAAATTTGGCGATGAGTCTTAGCATCTGCTTTAGCAGCCTGCTGGGTAGAGTCTTTCAAAGGCCCTCTGTGGTAGGTTCCTGTCCTGCGTCCTGTGTTCTCTGTCTTTCTGAATGAGGATTGAACATCTTACCCAGGATGCTCCTTCTTGCTTAGCTTCTTTATGTGTACAGATTTCAGTATGGTTATCCTATATTACATGTCTAATTATCAGTTATAAGTGAGTATACACCATGTGTGTCTTTCTGCTTCTGGGATACCTTACTCAGGATGATATTTTCTAGTTCCCACCATTTGCCTGAAAATTTCATGATTTCCTTGTTTTTAATTGCTGTGTAGTATTCCATTGTGTAAATGTACCACAATTTCTATATCCATTCCTCAATTTAGGGACATCTGGGTTGTTTCCAGATTCTGGCTATTACGAATAAAGCTGATATGAACATGTTTGAGCCAAGTCCTTGTTGTATACTTGAGCACATTTCGGATATATGCCTAGGAGTGGTATAGCTGAATATTGATGTAGCATCATTCCTAATTGTCTGAGAAAGTACCAGATTGATTTCCAAAGTGGTGTCAGTTTGCATTTTAAAAATCATCGATAGATTCATGAGTCGCTAAATATTTTCTTTGTCATAAAGCTAAATGGTATCAAGAGATATGATTTTATGTGAAATAATTTTAATATTAAACCACAGACAAAAGATATACCTGTGATATCCTGAATATGCTTTATGAATTGTTTTAAGTACCTAAAACACATGTAATAAACTGAACATGGAAGAATGGAGCAAGTGTGGTTAAAAGAAGAATCATAGAATATATTTTTAAAAACAAAAAAATATAATAAATAAAAAGAGGGATTTTAATTTTAAAGCTCAAGTTTTCCCTTCCTCCCAATGAACACATCAACTCAGAGGCTTATCCTTGTTGTGTTTCAACATAATTTTATTTATTCAGAATGCTCATCTTATAAGTCAGGTTCTCATTAAATTTAGAAATGCAGGAACATAATACTGTTAATTATTTTTCTGGTGCTACTTGCTTATGTCAATTGGTTGCATCTACTGCTTAGAATCTACTGGGTATGCCGGTTTAGAGTGCAGGAGCAACAAGTTGAATCACTGATCCATCTTTGATCTTTATGACTGGCTCCAAAAGTAGAAATTGCTGTTGTTTTCTCGGATGTTAAGGAAGATGGATCATCTTCTCTCTTGAATTCAATCATAAGAACTCAAGAAAGCAGAGAACAAAAAGTTCATGGGTGATCGTTTGTCCAGGTAGAGAAATGGAGTACAAAACATATTTGGGCTTGCTTTCACAGCAAGCGATAGAGGTAATCATTACAGATTGGATTGGCAGGTTGACCTTAATTCTGAAAAGCCTTAGGAGGCTGCTGAAACTGTATCTACTGAATTTTTTTCCATCTGCTTTGAAACATGTGCTTTAACCTACATTCTTGACCTGTCACATAGTAGTATCGTGGTTAAGAAGAGAAAAAAATAAAAATGAATAAATATCAAGAGGTGTTTGCATTCGACTTTCTGGAAAACAAACAGGTTAAGCACAAAGTCGCTTCAGTTTCCCTAAGCAACTGCACTTCAATCAATATGAGCCAAGAAACCACAGTGCTGGGCTGAAAAGTGAAACCATTTCTACTTGAAAAGTTTCCTATCATTTCTTGAAAATTCATTTTAAAATGTGTGTTTGTTTTCTCTAAGCTTAATGTCATGAAGTAGTAACAAATGAGAAAAAAAGCAAATTAGTACATTATTTTATTACACTAAAATATTCCAAACTATTTCATTAAATAGGTCACTCTTCAAAATTCCTTAACTTGTCATATGAGTTTAAAAAGCATTAACTGTGGTCAGATTATACATACTTAACTCCTTCTTTTGCTACTTTTCTGTTATGTGATATATGATTTGTCCTTTTTTTTTATTTGACGTATGTGTTTCTCTCTCTCTCTGTGGTGTGTTGTGTATGGGGTGGTGCATGTGTCTATGTATGTGTGTTTGAATGTATTAAACACTGAAGGTTAAAGCTATGTCTTTTTCTGTTTCTGTCATTAATGATACAAAGTCTCTTGATAAACCTAGAGCTCATTAACTCAGCTAACCTCACAGGTATCAAGGCTCAGAACCTTACTGTCTCCCCAGTGCCCAGAACTGGTGTTACAGCCATGCATCCCTCTGCCAGACTATAAGGGTGCTAGGTATCCAAACTCATATCCTCAATGCTTATGCGTTAATCACGTTAATACTGAACAACCTCCTCAGCCTTGACATGTTTCTTTCTCACTCTGTTCACTCTTCTTTCTTCTAAAATGTGAACATAAGTAATACCTTCCCCTAGAAGTTGAGTATATGATTAGAACAGTGTGCCTTATATTCTCTATTTTCCTGTAATTTCAGTGTCGGATCTCACTCCTGGCTTCTCTCTAATACATGAAACTATGTGTCTGTTCACATTGATGATATTAAAATAGATTACCAAATTATTCAAATACAAATAGCACCCACATTCTCAGATTTGTTACTTGTCTCCATTATGAATCTTTTGATGTTTTGCTTCCTTTTGTCATTATAATACATTCTTATAAAATACGATTTTTTAATTCTAATTAAAAATATACATTTAAAAATGTTTCATGATCTGTCAGTGATTATGAATTATATAGAAATTATAAATTCAGTGCAGAAATATTTAAACATTTTAAATTGCAGCAGATTGAAAATTCTATTTTATTCTTTTAAATTCAATTCTCTGTACTTACAACATTCTTAATGTAACATGTGAATTGCCTTGGTATCAAAGACCCATTTTAGCTGCCAAGTTACCCTGTCTTTCTGATGCTCGTTTTAATTTTTTAAATTAAATTTTATTTTTTATATTACTTACAGTTTATTTACCTTGTTTCCCAGCTGTAGCCCCCTCCCTCATTCCCTCCCAATCCCACCCTCCCTCCCTCATCTCTTCCCAAGCCCCTCTCCAAGTCCACTGATAGGGGAGGTCCTCCTCCACTTCCATCTGACCCTAGCTTATCAGGTCTCATCAGGACTGGCTGCACTGTCTTCCTCTGTGGCTTGGCAAGGCAGGGTCTCTGAAAGACTCTACCCAGCAGTGTACCAAAGCAGATGCTGAGGATCATAGCCAAACTTTGGGCAGAGTGCAGGGAATCTTATGGAAGAAGACAGTAAGACCTGGAGAGGACAGGAGCTCCACAAGGAGTGCAAAAGAACCAAAATATCTGGGCACAAGGGTCTTTTCTGAGACTGATACTCCAACCAAGGACCATGCATGGAGATAATCTTGAACCCCTGCTCAGATGTAGCCCAGTCTCCAAGTGGGTATCCTAGTAAGGGGAACAGGGACTATCTCTGATATGAACTCAGTGGCTGGTTTTACTTTTTTTTTTTTTTTTTTTTTCTGTTCTAACTGAGGGCCCTCTGTTAGTCCATCACAGGGGAGTTAGAGTTCATTTTCTCAGACTTAGTACCTTCAGCTCAGAAACATCAGTAGCATCAGAACTAAGATGTTTATCAGTAAACTTGGGAGTGAAGAACAAAGATAATGCCCAAGTTGAAGTAGACAAAAGGGAGGACAAGGCAGAGTGCCGACTATACTTGCATCTTCCACAGGATGGAGAGAAAAGAGCAGAAATAATGTATTCCAGAGGCCAGAGAAGCATGATAGCATTGCTATATTGCAAACTGCTGTGTATAAAAATATTTGTTCTACTTACTTATCTGAAAAACTAATAAGTGTAGTGTGTCTTATTCCACGCACTCAATCAGTGTTGATCATTCTACTTCTAGAAAAAGTCTCCTGTCACCCTTGAAAGCCTATCAAATTCTGAATATTATGGGTCTGTAAGTTGCTATCCCAAGATGGTTTCCTATCAAAGACGAACCATGGGCTGGCTCAGCATTTGAGTAAATGTGTTACCTTGAAGAGGACATATGTTCAAATCCCAGCATACAATAATCTGCAAACCTAGATCTAAGGGGTCCCAATGGCCCTCATGTGGCACAAGCACATGCATGCAAACAAAACATTCATACACATTATACAGAAAGTAATATGAAACAATTTGTAAAGTTTTAAAATTGTTTGTATTATTATTATTATTTATTACAATTTATTCAATTTTTATCACTCTTATCTTCTCTGGGACCTACCCTAACTCCCTCTTCCTCCCCTGTCCCTCTTCCTCCCCTGTTCCTCTTCCCTAGTTCACTGATATGGGAGTTCCTCTCCTCCTTACTATCTGACCCTAACCTATCAGCTTTCATAACTACTGTCTGGAACCTCTTTCTTTATGGCCTACTTAGGCCACCTCACAAAGGAGAAGTGAACAAAGAGCAGGCCACTGAGACCATGTCAGAGACATCCCCTGCTCCCCTTATAGAGAACCCACTTGGAGACTGAGCTTTTTTTTTAAATGCCTGGAATCAGGCATGCCCAAACTGTGTCCATAAGCCCCATGAATTTCAAAATGGCTATGAATTTGGCACAATTCATTTTCAGATCAAAATGTCATATCACAGTGTTAAATAAATATATACTCTTGACTGATGTTACCTGTCCCTTTAAAGTATAATTTTAGATATCTATTATCTATATGTTTCATTATATGAACATAGTTTTTAAAGGATTCTGCATACAAATAAGTTATTTCAGCAAATAGATTAGCTTTCTTCATTTATTCTATTACATTTCTTTTCACTTTGCATTTCATACTTGGAGAATCATGGATGTTTTGGTTAACTGCCTGCTGACAAGACAGCCTATCACAGACAGAGTTTTCCACCTGAGAGCTATCTATAACACAAATTTGCCTTACTTTATAAGAAATGGCAATGACTTGCCTACAGGCTTGAAGATTTCAAAGCAACAAGATGAGAACTGTAGTCACCATTTTGAGGAAAGAATAAAACATACGTAGAAGAACTTCTTAAAATAGATACATACTGAAAAACTATATAATGAGTCCATAGTGCATATTGAAGAACAGGCTCCTATTGATATCACAGAGAATACTCTATTTCTCTATGTGTCAGTCAGTCTTCCTCCTAGACATGTCAGTAATTGCTCTGCTTTCCCATCGACAAATGGGAATGATGATGCCAGATGGAGGCTATGTATGGACTCGACAGCACAGTTTTCCTCTTGTAATAGATTGTACTTAAGTGGGCTTAATTTGGTTAGGAGCTAGAAATGGAGCACATGTTGGTGTGAGTGTGAATGTGTGTGTGTATTCCAGAGACTTCAAATTCCTATTGCCACTACTTTTATTACCCCTCTTACTTTAGAAGGGTAAAGTACTTTGATTTGTAGACCCATGACATGTACCTGTTTTTGCTATAAGCTACTGCTATTATTCCAACATGATGGCAAAATGGAGAAAAATGGAGAAGAAGAGGATGCTGCAATCCTGATGCATCCAGAATCTTGTGGGAAGATGTCTTTAACAGGTGTTTCTTTCTCTCCCAAAGGATTGTACCGTCCACATGTCCTACTTCTACTCATTTTAGCATTGTCATTATCAATCTACTCACTGGGTCTCCCTCTTTTTCTAATTCTGAGTAGACAGGAAAGGTGGTGCATGTTAGACTGCACGATTTTCTTAGCCTACCTTGAATATGGTGTTGATATTGTCAGCCACCGAAGTCTTCCTCCCTTGAAAACATATCTTTATCACAAAGAAGAATCTGAACAGGCCTCCTGCAGATAGTTCTCCTTCTCCACAGACAGGGGCACAAGGTGGATTATGTCTGAATCTAAGGAATAAAGCCACAGGATCTGCTCTGTCACAAGTTCACAATTCTCACGCAGTTGAATGGTTAATTAAACATTTGTTAGCATTCACTTCAGGTTTCATAGCTTCAAGGGCTTTGCAAATTTGGAAATCAGTGATGAGCCCGTCTCTCCAGGTATTGGGGTCACATCTGCCTATAATATCAATTCTAATATGGATTGTAGAAAAGTTACCCTTTATTATTCCAGCTTTTTTCTTTTGAGTACACATGTAGCTACTTCCAAGCTCTTTATATGCTTTTACTGAAACCTCTTTAAAAAAACAAAAACTGTTCATTGCAAAATATTGAGGGAATTTTCATTTTGACACTGAAAATTTTCAGATTATAAGTACTGCTACATTGCATAAAATGTTGGATAATTTTATTAGATATAATACTAATATTTTAACAATTGTTTCTCTAATTTTTTTCTCTCCTCTGCAAAATGTAACTATATCAAATTATATTTGGTTCTTTTACACTTAAGAAATGACCGTTTTCTTTAATCTTTTTAGGTGAAAAGGTGATAATTTTTTATTGAAGATTTTCATCTTTCCTGCCAATATTTATCAGAAACCATGAGAATTGTTTACCCACTTTTTAAAGCTTGTATTGAAAGTACTGAAAACAACATGGTGGAATCATAAAAATCAATAGAATATTTGATCTGAATCTTTGCAATGTCACTTTCCCACCTGGAGCTGCAGATGTCTTTAAGATTGTACTCAGGGAAAGTATTTCTTTCTTATTTTTATTTTATACTTACACTTTTGTTTTTGTTTCTTGAGGAGATGTTGGTCCTGATCTATTTGCTGGCTTATTTTTTTCTTTTGGCAAGATTCCTGCTTTTCTAGAACAATGGAAATATGCCTCACTTCATGTAAAGAACTAATTTATTTTTGCACTAAGTTGTAACCAAAAGAGTCCAAGTAATGAAATTCATATGAGAGATTGATGAGTGCTGAATAACATGGTAAAGATGAGCAACAAGAAAAGTCCAATCCCTGTCTCCAACATGAACTCAGTGGAGGGCTCTTTGATCACCCTACCCCTGAGGCGGGAGTAGGCTTGCCCAGCCACAGAGGAAGACATTGCAACCAGTCCTGATGAGACCTGAAAAGCTAGGGTCAGATGGAAGGGGAGGAGGACCTCCCCTATCTGTGGACTTGGAGAGGGAAATGGGAGGAGATGAGGGAGGGAGGATGAGATTGGGAGGGAGTGAGGGAGGGGACTACAGCTGGGATACAAAGTGAATAAACTGTAATTAATATTAAAAAAATAAAAATTTAATTAAAAAGTTCAATTCAAGAAACTAGCTCTGATTCTTCAGGGAAGACACTGTGTACAATGTAGTAGCCTATACCAGCATAACAGTTTAGCTTGAACCCTTTTCTGACTATTCACATACGTAGGTTGAGAATCAACTATCTAAATACTCAATTCTAGTGGATGAGAATATGAAGAGAGACGAAAAAAGGGAGGTTTCTGCATTCAGAAATTTACTATAGGAGGAGAGGGGTAAAAGTATATATAGAACACTTTTATGAAGACATGAGAGGAAGAACTATTAGATAAGATAACTTTACTACAAAAGATTAAAGCAAGGGTATTTCATAGTCAGTGGGCAATAGCAAGTCAAGTGGCCAAGGTACAAATCTAAATGACCAGGAATCAGCCATCTAAAACCAGGAAAGATAACAACTTGAAATGAAATTGGAAAATTTGGACGGATAGGGAAGACCTTTGTCTACTCCAGTATCATATATGATTTTAAAAATATTGCGGACAGTAAAGAAAATTTGAAGCCAGTTTACTGAGAATCTGGCCATGAAATTGTTTAAAAGTTTAATTAGAAACTATTAACAAATTGCTTCTTAATCTCAAAACCTTATATATAAAGGTTGAAATATATACTTGATTTTGTATGTTTGATGGATACATTAGATTTGGCATGTAAATTATGTTTTAAAAAAGTATTTTATTTCTAATCACAGATTAACATTTGAACATAATTTAAAATGTGACAAAAAATTCAGACTTCTTATACTTCAGGGTAAGGAGTTATAATTATTTTATATGGTATAAATCATACTAATATTTTTGTTTAAATATGAGAAGACTCCAAACATGGTTCACAAACTAATGTCTAAATTATTTAATCATGGTGGTAGACATGAGATCTCAGGTTGTGTTTTCAGCAACTACATTTAGCTCTCCATAAAAACCACATATTTTATCCATGCGAGACAGGAACTGCTAGTTCACAAACGTGTCTTTATGTGAAAAGTTGATGCACCCTTTACCATTTTCAACATTTTACAAGGTGGCCTTTAAAAAAGTTTTCGTATTTTACATACATGTATTTTATCGTTGTCTTAGTTGTAAGAGAATATGTTTTTCTTACTCTGCCATTTCTAGATCTTCTAGTATTTGTTTTACACAATACTGCTTGCTGAGAGTTTTAAGGTTTTCAAGTGTCACAAGTAAACACCATTGCCCCCTTTGTCTCCTTTCTTTCCTTCTCTCCCTGTTTTCCTCCATACCTGCCTATATCTCCCTCTTCTCTTTCTTCTTTATTTTTCTTTCCTTCCTTTTTTTGGTAATTTATTATTATTGTTGTATTACTGTTATGGTGTTTTTTTTCTGTAATAAGTACCATATCTTATGCTCAAAGTGTTTATTTCTTTCCACAGTTTATACATGGAAATTCTGGTTGAATAAGTAATGGCACCAGGAGGTGCGGCTTTTGGAGAATGACTAGGTCAGAAAGGCACTGCACAGGAAGGAGATCTGAATGTTTATTACAGAGGGTCTGAGACACTCTGCTTCGTCCCACATTTGAGAGACACAACTTGGAGATACCTCACATGAACTCAGAATCTGGGCCTAAACCTATTCCATATGTGCTGATGCCTTGGACTTAGACTTACCAATTCCAGAACCATGATAAATGGATTGATGTTGTTAATAAGCTGGCCAGTTCAGGCCTATTTATTGTAACAGTGTGAATGGGAATAGATAATAAGCACATTAAAATCTTATGTTACTTTAAATATTATTTTCTTCTCTGTTTTTTATACAAATACAAACTAATAATTTTCCATAAAATATTCATTTATATTTTAGTCCCTGTGAAAACTCCAGAGACATTAATTGGGCTAAGTCATTAAATATTTATGACTTCCTACCAGATATCAGACACTTGGTAGGTATTGTGAAAATAATGGTAAAGAACATGTTTGATCTTTGAAATTGCAGATGTGATTGCAGATAGAGAGTGCTTCAAGACAACTTGTACCTGTGATTTAAATTCTCTATCAGAGGTAAACGTGTGGCATGATGAAAAGCACTTTGCCTCAAGTGCTAGAAATCAGGATTTTTAAATAAGAAACTAAATTACTTAAAACTTTATGCATCTTACCGTTCTCTCAGCATTCATTTATAAGATACTCCTGAGACCTCTTTACCTCGGTTCATAGCAACTCTGGCTGTACAGAGACAAAATGCGCAGGCAGTGTGGAGAGAAGAGCTGATAGGGACAACATTGTATTCATGTGCGCGAGAAGGAATCCTTCATTATTCTTCACCGGTGCTGAGGATTCAATGATATATAAAGCTATCCCTTTACGTTTGAAGCATTATAAACCTCAGAATTTTGTTTCACTTTTCAGTCTCTTTCTTTCTATATCTGTATGAGTGAGAGAGAGAGAGACAGAGGGACAAAGACAGAGACAGAGAGGGAAAAAAGGAACTGTACTAGGAAATCATTCATGCTCTATTGATGAGCTGTGTCTTGAGTATTTTATTTTACATTTTAATTTCAAGACTGGGTCTTACTAGGTTGCCAAGCTAGGCTTGAACTCAGTTTGCATGCTGGATTGTTCTTGAACTGCTATCAGATCTTTTTTGCCTCTGCTTCTGAAGCAACTGTTATTACAAGCTTCTGCCAAAACTGTTTCCACTACATTAAATGGACAGAGAGAGAGAGAAGAGAGACACACACAGAGAAAGGTCTTTTATTGAAAAACTCTGTAACATCCTCAGAGAACAAACATTTAAATTAAATGGACCCTAAAAGGATTTGTTATATTTTGCTACACAATTGTTTTTATTGCGACCAGAAACAGTACAGAATTTTAATGTGTGGCTCAGATTCTAATGTCTTGCTATATTATTTTGACCATGAGAAGAAAATAGTATCTTTGTCTATTTTACTACTTAACTTCTAAACATGTGATTTATCATGACAATGATTTGAAAGTCTGAAAGTGCTTTCAATTTGTATTCATTCAGATTTCTTAGCTGAGACACTGGAAAGGGTACTGATTGTCAGTGATCTTGTCAGAGGTTTTGAATCCAGTAGTAATAGAATCATCCATCACATCTGACTGTAAGAATCACTGTGACGTTCACAAAGTGAAGGTTTTTAGTTATTTGGATGGATATTTGTCAGTAAGTTGGTTTTATGTATATCATATTCAGAAGTTTGTTTTGTTTAAATAAGCTAGAGAGACACAATGTGATCCCTAGAGAAACTGAAAGGAATTGGTTTGAATCTAAATAAGAATCATGAATTCCAATGTTTTTCAAGTAAAACTACATTGAGAGGAATGTTATACTTCTCAGTTCTTAATTTACTCGTGCACAAAACAAGGAAAATATGTTCATTTCTGTATTACCGTGAATAACAAATGAGATAATAAAGATAATTATATATTGCATATAAGTGAATTTTACATAATTTAATCATTGCTAGTAATATAGCATTAATTTTAATTATTTTTAGAACTCTGAAAATAATTTAACAATTTAAGGAGATTTTGAGGTAGCTAAAATTGTTTGCATAAATTTTACCCCATAATTTTTTCATATAATCACATACTTTGGGGTATATGCTTCTTGAGAGTGTCAATGACATATCAGCTCCAAAGTTCCAAAATGACATCTTTTTTTGTACCACGACTTCCTCCAAGATAAAACCACCATCTTGAAAGGAAACTCATTAACAATCAACAATCCAAAACCTTCCTGTAAAGATTCCTTCACAATCTGTAGGCTGTCGTTTTGTTCTGACGACAGTGTCTTTTACTTTACAGAAGCTTTTCAGTTTCATGAGGTCCCATTTATTGATTGTTGCTCTTAGAGTCTGTACAGTTGGTGTTCTGTTCAGGAAGTTGTCTCCTGTGCCAATGAGTTCTAGGTTCTTCCCCACTTTTTATTCTAACCAATTAGACTATTTGGTTTTATGTTGAGATCTTTGATCCACTTGGACTTTAGTTTTGTGCAGGGTGATAAATATGAATCTATTTTCATTTTTCTTCATGTAGACATCCAGTTGGACCAGCACCATTTGTTTAAGATGCTGTCTTTTTTCCATTGAATGTTTTCAGCTTCTTTGTCAAAAATAAGTATTCATAAGTATGTGGGTTTATTTCTGGGTCTTCTATGCAGTTCCATTGATCCTCCTGTCTGTTTCTATGCCAATACCATGCCGTTTGTATTACCATTGCTTGAGATCTGGGATGGAGAGACCTCCAGATGACCTGTTGTTGTCCATGATCGTTTTGGAGATTCTGAGTTTTTTGTTTCTCCATATGAAGCTGAGAATCTTTTTTTTTTTTCAAGTTCTATAAAGAAATGAGTTGGTATTTTGATGGGAATTGCATTGAATCTGTAGATTGCTTTCTGCAGGTTGGCCATTTTCAGAATGTTAATCTTACAAATCATGAGCATGGGAGATCTTTCCATCTTCTGATATCTTCTTCAATTTCTTTCTTCAGAGACTTAAAGTTTTTTATCAAACAGGTCTTTCACTTGCTTGGTTAGTGTCACCTCAAAGTACTTTATGTTATTAGTGGCTATTGTGAAGGGTGTTGTTTCCCTGATTTCTTTCTTGGCCCTTTTGTCTTTGGTATACAGGAGGGCTGATATTCAAATATATAAAGAACTAAAGAAGTTAAAAAGCAATAAATCAAGTAAGCCAATTAAAAAATGGGGTCTGGAACTAAACAGAGAATTCTTTGTAGGGGAATATAGAATGGCAGAGAAACACTTACAAAAGATGCTCAACATCCTTAGCCATCAGGGAGATGCAAATCAAAACAACCCTGAGATTTCACCTTATAACCACCAAAATGGCTAAAATAAAAAACTCAAATGACAACACATGCTGGAGAGGGTGTGGAGAAAGGGGAACCCTCCCCCATTGCTGGTGGGAATGTAAACTGGTACAACCATGTTGGAAGTCAATCTGGTTCTTTCTCAGACAATTAGGAATAGTGCTTCCTCAATACCCAGCTATACCACTGCTAGGTATATACCCAAAATTTGCTCAAGTACACAAGGACATTTTCTCAACCATGTTTGTAGCAGCTTTATTTGTAATAGCCAGAAACTGGAAACAACTCAGATGTTCCTCACCGGAGGAATGGATACAGAAATTGTGGTATTTCTACACAATAGAATACTACTCAGCAATCAAAAAGGAGGAAATCATGAAATTTGCAGGCAAATGGTGGGATCTAGAAAATATCATTCTGAGTGAAGTATCCCCATAGGAGAAAGACAAACATACTCACTTATATAGACCTATAAGATATGATAAACGTAATGAAATCTATACACCTAAAGAAGATAAATAAGAAAGCGAACACAGGGTAAGATGATCAATACTCACTTAAAAAGACAAATGGGATGTACATTGGAAGTAGGAGAAAACAAGTAACAGGACAGGAGCCTCCTGCAGAGGTCCTCTGAAAGTCTCTACCTAGCAGTATATCAAAGCAGATACTAAGACTCATAACCAAACCTTCAGCAGAGTGCAGGGAATCATATGAAAGAAGGGGAGTTAGGATGACGTGGAAAGGATAGGAGCTCCACAAGGACCAACTATATCTGGGCACAGGGGTCTTTTCTGAGACTGACACTCCACCAAAGACCATGTATGGATACAACCTAGAACCTCTGCTCGGTTGTAGCCTGTGGTAGCTCAGTAACCAATTGCTTTCCCATAGTAAGGGGAACATGGACTATTTCTGACAGGAACTCAATGGCTGGCTCTTTAACCTTCCCATCCCCCAAGGGAGAAACAGTTCTGCTAGGCCACAGAGGAGGACTTTGCAGCCAGTTCTGATGATACCTGATAAAACAGGGTCAGATGAAAGGGGAGGAGGTCCTCCCCAGTCAGTGGACTTGGAAAGGGGCAGGGAGGAGATGAGGGAGGGATGGTGGGATTGGGAGAAAATTAGGAAGGGGGATACAGCTGGGATACAGAGTTAATAAAATGTAACTAATAATAAAAAAATTAAATTAAATTAAAAAATCTTCAGGTAGTTTCTGAAACTGAATAGATATCTTAGACTTCTCTCTTCTGAAGTATATAAAAGCTGTAAGGAAAACTGAAAGTCTAGAACATTCAAGTCACCTGAAACATACAGAATCAAGACAAGTTGTCTACAAGACCCTGATTCTAACTGAGCTATCTAGAAAAGGCTGAAATCTACTGGAAAGGACCCCCTATCCCTATTGAGATACTTGCAGGCCATAGTATACACTCCTGGTTTCAGATTTTATAGGCTATAACAATGTTGTGGTGGGCTTTTAATGATTCAACCATCATTGAGGCATTTCGGCTTCTTTAAGTAACCCCATACCAACATTCTCATAACCCAAATAAAAATTATTAGTTCACCATTTAGGACTTTGGCAATAACCTTAATTTGGTCTCTTATTGCTTTCCTGTGTGGTATGAAAAAGTATTTGCTTATGTATCCCAAAAAATAGTGTCAAACTAGGGCAATGGTGGCATATGCAATTAATCCCTGCACTTGGGAGGCAGGTGAATCTCAGAGTTCAAGGCCAGTCTTCTCTACAGATAAAGTTACAGGATAGCCAATGCTACAAAGAGGAACCTATCTCAAAAACAAAACAAAAAGCACAACTGATTTTCACTCTTTTTCTTCTACCATTATTATAGTCATAAGCAGAAAATATGTTGGCTTGTGTGCTAGCATAAGGTAAATGAGAAAACTGAGAATTAGTTCTAGATTTTTTGTCAAAGGAATTTGCCATACAGTCACTGCATTTATAGAAATGTGGGGTGGTTAGGAATTATGGGTTAAATTTTTAACTATAGCTTGTACACATTACATTTGAGATTTTAATCAGAAACCTGGATGTACAATTCTCATAGGAAATACTATATCTGGTTTATAAGCTCATTTTAAATATTCAGTAAAAAGAAAACATGTCGTTCATTTATGTACAGGTAGAACAAAACTAAGGTAATAGTGAATATAAGTGCAGTGAAGGAAAACAGAAGGTCAGTCCCTTACCTAACCTTGTAGGGAGCTTTGTTTTACATGCGCGCGCGTGTGTGTGTGGGTTTGTGTGTGTGTGTGTGTGTGTGTGTGTGTGTGTGTGTGTGTGTAAGCCAGAGTTAGCAGTACATGACTTCTACAGTCACACTTTACTTAATCTTTTGAGATGGAATCTCTCTGAATCTAGTTAACTCCCTGGCCTAGACTGGACCGTAAATTCAACTCCAGGTCCTCTATGTTTCTGTTTTATTAGGATGCTTGGAGAGCTCATCTCAGATCTTTATGCTTATACAGCACAGTTTGCTGAGCCAACTTCTTAGCTGCCAGTTTTTTCATATTCTAAAATTTGAAGTTCTGGGAAAGAAAGGAGAGTGTGTAAGAAAAATGAGGAAAAGAAACAGCTTCTAAGGAAGCAGAAGAGCAGGATGTCTCTGAAGACAAAATTCAAAATGTGCTTCTGGAGACAAGGAAGAGATGAGCAGGTATGTAAAATCTGATGAAAAACCTAGCTGCTAAGACCCACTGAGGACTAAGCAAACATTTACTTTGGTGAAATGAAATCTTTGATGCTGCTTCTTAGAATTGACTCTGTCTTGAAGCTGTCAATGTTTTTAAGAAATGTTTCTTTCAATAGTGGCAAAAAATGGTTACGTTGTAATCAGAAATTATATTTAATTCAAGAAAATATATAAATATATCCATATGTTGTTGAGAATGATCCAATATAAAAGAGTATTGTGCTAATGAGAAAAAGAGCATAACTTCTAAAATGAATTGATTTATTAGAAGAGAAGATAGTCACAGTGGAGGTTAACTTAATAAACTGCTTAGAGGGGAACAAGAAAAAAATCATCCTGTTATATTAAGGATGGAAACATAATATATTGGTAATAACATAAAGAAAATTACAGACTTTAAGCTTTATTTATTTAGTTCTACACTTAACATTCCAATTGTGGGTTCTGTTCTCCTCTTCTACTGGTCATACCCTCCCTCTCTCTTTCGCTCCCTCCACCTCCCCTCCTCTTCAGGAACCCCCCAACCCACCCAGCACTTCAAGTTCGCTCATGACCAAACATATTCCCTTTCATGGTGGCCTGGTAATGCCCCCATCCACCCACTAGGAGGAGGTGTTGAAAAGCATGCAACAGAGTCCAGAAACAGCCCTGATCCCCCTACTAGGGCACCCAAAAGAAGTAACCCATCAGGTATATATATATATATATATATATATATATATATATATATATATATATATATATATATATCTGTGTAAGGGGCCTAGATCCAGTCCATGCATCATTCTTGGTTGGTGCTTCAGTCTCTGAGGGCCCCTTTGGGCCCAGGTTGTTCTTGTGAAGCTCCTGTCCACACAGTGTTTTTCTCTCCTTTCTACAACTCTTCTACATGGCTCCATGCCCTCCACCCAATCTTTGGATATGAGTCTCAGCATCTGTTTCCTTTGTTGGGTGGGGCATCTCAGAAAATAGCTATGCTAGGCTCCCCAACTACAAGCAAAGCAGAATGTCCTTGTTAGTGTCTGGAGTTGGCTTTCTCCCATGAAACAGTTCTCACGTTGGTTGGATATTGCCTCCGTCTCTCCAGGTACTAGAAACAATCTAGATGTCCCTCAATCGAAGAATAGATAAAGAAAATGTGGTGCAATTACACAATGGAATACTACTCAGCTATTAAAAAAAGGAAATCATGAAATTAGCAGGCAAATAGATAGAACTGGAAAAGAATATCCTGAGTGAGGTAACCCAGAACTAAAAAGTCACACATGGTATGTACTCACTTATAAGCAGATATAAGCCATATAATACAGGATAACTATGCTACAGAGCCAAAGAAGATAATTGACAAGCAGAGCCCAAGGGAGGATGCTGGAACTTCACTCAGAAAGGGAAGTAGAATAGGCAGTGGAAGTAGTCAAAGAGACAGAACAGGATAGTAGAGGAAGTTATGGGGGAAACAGGTACAGATACAAGGATAGGGAGTAGATATAGGAAAAGCGGGGGGAGGACAAAAGGCGTGCAGAGAGAAGAGAAATTGTGAGAGGGAGCATTTCTGAGACAAGCTGGAGACCTAAAGCAAGGGCAGGCTCCAGGGAGGAAATGGGGTGACTCTAGCTGAGACACTAATAGTGGGGTCATGGAGACTGAAAAGGCCACTCTCTACCTAGACAAGGCTCCTAGTGAAGGGAGGTAGAACACCAAACGACCCATAAAAACTTCAACCAAAAATTTATCCTGCCTACAAGGTGTGCAGGGAAAATTATGAATTTAATCTTGGGAATAGAGAACTTAATAATCTATTGTTGTGGCTTCTACACCTTGGGAGAAGAAAGCAAATTATTTAAAAAGAGAATGGTATAAAGCTATGCATCTTGGAAGAGGCAGTGAAAATTGTGAGTGGTCAACTTAAAAAAATTATAGAAAATAAGTTGTTGAAGATATAGAAAAAATAGAATGAACCACTAGAAAATAAACTATGATGTAAATTAAAAGTAGCCAGCAAGTTTGTAAGTTTTCTCTTGGCATGCTGTAGCTGTTCATCTAAATATATTTCATATATATATATATATATATATATATATATGTATTATATACATGTGAGCATGTTCGTGTATGTTGTATCATGCATCATTTGTACATAATACACCACATATATATGTACTGAATATGTGATATATCACATATTATATACATATTTGATATGGTTGTATAACTTCTACACAAGAATGAAGAGTCTGACTTTATATGGACTAAGTACCTGACATTTAGAAATATACATGCATATATATACATATTAATATAAGTGCACAGTAACATTGAAAATAAGGTTATTATTTTGAACAGCAATGCTTAGAGGAGGATGGAAAAGGGAGGGAAATATTGAAATTTTATCTTCTCAAAGAAATGTTAAAATGCATTTAATGAAATTTATCGTAGAGCTCAGTTTAGCCTTGGAAGTAAGGAAGTTAGAAACATTGATGAGGAATACCTGCGTCTGGTACTTTAAGCGAGTATGATCAGAAGGACACAAAACCGTTCAGTGAACATGATATTCTAAATTCATACAATAGTAATATTTCGTGGGAATCAATCATAAAGAAATGGAATGAAAAAAGAAGAAAGAAAGAAATTTGTGGATCATTAATATCAAGAAGTTCTAATGAAGTTGATTTTCCCATCTGTGCAAAGCCTTTGAAACAGGCCAGTAGACTTGAATGAAATAGAAATCCGGAAGTTCAAGTCAAAGACTAGCACTGAAAAGCACATTTTGGTATGTGTTTCAAATGACACTCATTTGCACTGCCAGTTGTTACCAATGGGAATGGGTCCCTAAGGCAGCTCAGAAGAAAATGTCACTGGAAGTGAATAATTCACTGGGCTGAGCAGCAGAGGGATTTGAAAGGTCATGTATACAGATGATGTACATTCTCACAGTGGGAAGGACTGAGGGAAATAACAGATGAATGTTTATAGACCATGCATTATAAGAAAGTACACTGGAAGTCAATTCACCCCAAGAAGTAACAGGATAAAGAAAAGTCCTGCCTTGCCATACAGATACAAAAACTGAGCTTGAAGAAGGAAAACACCAAGAGAGTTTCAGTGTCTGTATGAGATTAAAGTGGGGAAAGCAAAAACCACAGGAATGTAAAAACTACATCTTAAGCCCTAAGAAAAATGGTCAAGGCACAGGAGTCTTTAACAATAGAAGAAACAGTTTGCAGCATCATGCACAGTATCTATTAGGAGACATATAGATCCATATAGGTGACTGTGGAACTTTTCAGTAATTTCTAAAATGAACAGGATATCCATCATTAGAGTAGTACTATACTAATAGTTTCTTTGGGGAAAATGAATAATTAATTATAATTATAGCTTCCCATTTAGGGTTAATCTTTCAAATAGTTTTTAAGTAGGCAGCACATAGAGGTGCAGTCTAATAAAATCATGAAACGCTCTGCAGATCTCCGTAATCCTTCCTCAAGAGGGTCACCATTTACAGGAATAGTGGTAAGGAAGGTTTGAACTTCATATATGGTCTTAAAATTCTAGAAGAGTATTAATTGTCAGTAGAAAAGAAGAGATGATAAGGGCACTCCTGTGACTAGTTTGAAAACCCTTAATAATGACTTCTTAATTTAACTCTCTGCAGTCAGTACTAACATTTAATAGTATATGATTACCTGCACACACTCATGGAGCCATGCTTGGACCCAAATCTGATCCTTAGATAAGTTGTGAAATGATCCTGAGATAATTTTTTTTTCATATCTGCAATACGGTATCAAATGACAAAAATCCTAAAGGTAAGAACATAGCTTTGCTCAAGAAGTGAAATGATTTTGGTAAATAGTTAGTAAACTCTGAGACTATTCCAAAGAGAAGAACAAAATATTTGTCAATAAATAGACAGAGATGACATGGACTGAGAGTCTGTCATTAGAAGTAAACATTAATTAGCACTGTTGCCTCCTTTAAACCTGACTGGCAGCACTTATTTTCTGGCAAGTATACAATTTCCCACTGCTCTATTCTTCATTTGCTTTTAATGGCCAGATTTCTCACTCTATAATAATAGACCAAATAAAATCCCACAAACTAATAGCAAGCAATAGATGCACTTTGCTATCCAATTGTAACCTATATTCTTACTCAACTTTAAAATTGTGAAATCTTAATAATATATTATAAAGGTAAAGTTTTTATCTTTGTCAATATTCTCCAGACACAGAATACCAAGTGGTAATATTTTATATTTATAAAGAAATGGACGTCAAACACTTAGTTATATAGATGAAGAAGATAATATGCGAAGGGCACTATCAGTGTCATGCTGTTGTGCTAAACAGCCATGCAACACCAAGGCAACTTGTGGAAGAAGGAGTTAATCTGAACTTACAGTTGCAGTGGGTGGAGTCTGTCTGGTTGGGATGCATGGCTGCAAACGACAGGCATGGTGGTCAGAACAGGAAGCTGAGAGTTGACATCTTGAGTTGAACAAACAAAGCAGAAAAAGCCAATTAGAATTCGTGGAGGGTTTTTAATTTCAAAGTTTGCTGCAAAGAAAATTATTCATCCAGAAAGGCATGCTACACCTTTCTCCACAGCACCATGTTTTTCTCATAATCAAATGGTCTTAGCCATGTCTCCATTCTTCACAGCATTACTCCACCTCCTCCCTAGAATCACAGGTTTCCCGTGTGAGTCTGACTTCTCCACTGTTAGTTCTTCCTGATGAAACCAGTCTTGTCTGCAAACTGCAGACAAGTAAACCAGGATAGTAAACATTATCATTCATAGCTGAGGAAGTAGCATCAATTATTCTGCTTCTGGAATCCAAATATTCTGACCCCTGTATTAAATGTTAGAAGCATCATATAAATAATTTTCACAATGGACTTGAATGTTGTTTGTGTATGTGTTAACACAAATGTTTAGTAAATATGTTTAAGGTATAAATTCATCTGTTAATTCATTTTTTATTAAATTTCGATTTTCTTAGTTTTTATTTCTTTATGCTTTAGTTTCGTAGAAAATACTAACTAAATTTGGTATCTTGTCCTTTCAAGGTAAAACATTAGGCTAAGATTAATTAATTTGGTATTATATGGAAATAATTTAAGATAAAATACCAAAGTTCTGATTATATTAATGGGCAGCAATTTATCAAACTTTTGTTTATTGCTCAAACAATTGGCGTTTCTGATATTCTGTTAGAAAAGTTTCTGCACTGTTCTATAAATAATTACAATAGAAAGTGGAAAAGTAATAAATATTACAAACATTTATAAAAACAACATTGCTAATAACATTCAAATACGTTAACCTTCTTACAAAAAATATTTTTTAGCACAATTATTCTGAGAGTCATGCAGGGAAATGATTTTTTACCGTTGGTAATTTGCAGAGAAACATCTGAGAGAGATTCAGAACTACTCCATCATGCTTGAGTTTTCCGTTAGCCTCAATCAATACCTATGTCTGGGCCTATCAGGTCATTCATCATGACATAACTTTTTCAAAACTTAAAATTGGCCTGTACATTATTTAATCTAACACCATCTGGCACCCTTCTCCATCATTCTATACTCTTCCACAGTGCTATTAGAAACATCCGTTTTGTCATCAAAATTCTCCAAAATAGTCCAATTTCTAAATATTCCCAGTGACTTCACATATCAGTTTCCGTCATTTCCCACACACACACCCCCATCTCCCTTTGGCAGCTGTGTCATATGGAGTAAAACTAATTAAACTGATCATCCTGCTTAAAGCAAAACCATGAGCCATGTTGATTTCTGGGTTTTCATTAAGTTTTTCATTGGCAAATATTTTCTTCTCTACCTCTTGATCATAAGAAAAGCCATGGGGTAAGAGGATCAATCCTCATTTAGAAAGACAGATGGGACGTGCATTGAACGCATGACAGGGGTCTACTGAGCGCATCTGAAAGCCTCTAACTAGCAGTGTTTTCAAAGCAAAGACTCATGACCAAACCTTTGGCAGAGTACAGGGAGTCATAAGAAAGAAGGGGAGTTAGTCTGATGGGGAAAGGATAGGAGCTCCACAAAGACCAAATATATCTGGGCACAGGGTCTTTTCTGAAACTGACATTCAACCAAGGACCATGTATGGATATAACCTAGAACCTCCGCTCAGATGTAGCCTGTGGTAGCTCAGTAACCAATTGGTTTCCCAAAGTGAGGGGAACAAGGACTATTTCTAACAGGAACTCAATGAAGATACCTGATGAAACAGGATCAGATGAATGGGGGGAGGTCCCCCCCCTATCAGTGGACTTGGAAAGGGGCACAGTGGTGATGAGGGAGGGAGGGAGGGAGGGACTGGGAGGGAACGAGGGTTCGGGGCACGGCTGGGATACAGAATTAATAAAATGTAACTGATTAAAAAAAAAAAAAAAGAAAGAAAAGCCTTTCACAACTCCTTATTGTGCTACTATCATCTGGTTCAGAGTGTCATCACACCTGAATTGATTATCCTACTAGCTTCTCCTCTATTGCTAATGCAAGTGCTTTTCAACCCTTCTAGAATCAGTCACACAGAATATACAAGTAATCCACAATTTAATAGTAAACAACATTGTAGTTACTTATTTTTCATTTTTAATTTTATTTTTTTAATTACACTTTATTCACTTTGTATCCCCCCATAAGCTACCCCCCTCCCCTCTTGGTCCCACCCTCCCTCCCCCTTCTTCACGTATGCCCCTCCCCAAGTCCACTGATAGGGGAGGTCCTCCTCTCCTTCCTTCTGATCTTAGTCTATCAGATCACATCAGGAGTGGCTGCATTGTCATCTTCTGTGACCTGGTAAGGCTGCTCCCCGCTCAGGGGGAGGTATCAAAGAACAGGCCAATCAGTTCATGTCAGAGGCAGTCCCTCTTTCCCATTACTATGTAACCCACTTGAACACTAAACTGCCATGGGCTACATCTGTGCAGGGGTTCTAGGTTATCTCCATGCCTGGTCCTTGGTTGGAGTATGAGTCTCTGGGAAGACCCCAATCAGTAACAACTTGTAGCTGTTTGGTGTCTACTTTCTCTGAAAAATCACTTATTTTAGTAGTTGGACAGCGTGACCTAGCCACTCTGGCTCTTGCAGCTATCCCGCAAAGAAACATTTCCTCTCCTTGTTAGCTGAAATCTCTTCTTTTATATTTGTAAAATGGTTTGGATTCTCAGTCATCATGCCTCATCTACAGCTGCTGCCCCGAAAAGATACTCCTCATGTCAATGATTTGAAAGCACTCCACATTACCTTATGTTCAACAGTTTAATTTCATAATGGAATGTGTCACTGCCTTAAGTGACATTAGCTAGATGTATTTCTTTGTAATTATTATTGTTGTTGTTGTTGCATATATGTACATTTTGTGTTGTTTTTGGTATTTGTGAAAATATTTTTGAAATAATCATTATAATCATATTTAAAACCATTTCTTAGGTTTTGTTTCCTTTATGACTTTTACTGTCTAGTAGAAGTCTAATATTCAAGGGGAATGTTGTTAGACACATGTCACTAGAATGAGAAGGCATCTTCATTATATATGAATCTTAAACTTTTTTTCTCTGTTATGGAAAATAGATTCTTTTCTCCTATAATATATCCTCATTAGAGTTCCCCTCCCTCTATTCTTCCCACTTTCTGTCAGCCTCATCTCACATTCATATTAACCCCCTTTATGTCTCTCATTAGAGAAAAAACAGGCTTCTAAACAATGACAACAAAATATAATATTACAGAACAAAAATTCACATCAAATTTGTACAAGGCAAATCAATGGAAGAATAAGAGCCCAAGAGAAAGCACAGCAATCAGAGATTTAGGAATCCTGTAAAAGTGCTAAATTGAAAGCTATGCTCTATTTGTAGAGGACCTAGGGTAGACCTGTGTTAGCCCTCTACTTGCTGCTTCCATCTCTGCGAGTTCATGTGAACTTTGCTCAGTTGATTCAAAGGGCCATGTTCTCCTGTGTCCTTTATCCCTTTTTCCTCCTCTTCTACAGGTTCCATCAGCTCCAAGAACAGGGATTTAAATTTTCCAACCCTTACCTTTCCATGTGTATTCTGCCTGGTAGATGTAATTGGAGATGTAGTGTGAGGAATTCCCATTAGTAGGGACTGGTATCTTGATTTAAGCTATAGAAAACAGAAGTATGACATATTATGAGACTAATCAAGTAAAGAGAAGGATAGTGTATACACTTAAAAGCGTGACAGAGAAGGAGTGGGCACCGAGAGAGAAAGAAAGAAAGAAACACACCGGGAGAGTCTTAAGTATCCCAATAATAGATATTTACATTTGATTTTGTGACTGATGTCTAAAATGCCATACACATTTAGCTTTAAGCATGGTCCACTTCTTTTTTAAAGGTTTTGTATAAGATATCTCTCAATAAATCTTCACCAGATCCCAGATCTTTTCTCTGTTTTATTGAAATTCTCTTTTCAGCCAGAAAAAAAAAAAACCACAAACCAGTTGTCAAGCTGCCAAGGATGAGGGTGTTAGGGGTTTCTTTCTTTTCTGCCCTATTGGTTTTTCTCATCTTCCTCCCATGTTCCATTCTCACGAGGTTAAGATGTGAATTAGTGAGTTTATAAATGAAGTGCGCCCTACACTGAGAACATAGCATGATAGATAATGAATGCAATATTATTGGATGCATTCAAAAACAAGGGCACCCGAGTAAATTGATATTGGTGAAAATAAAATTTAACTATGAAATCAGTTAGGTTGCTATACATTTTAGTATTCAAGTTAATTTTTGTATTTATACAGAGAGTAAAATGTGCTAAGTCAAACCCTTCTAGATGTTTTAGCAGCAGAAGAAAATGATGGGTAAAATAATGGTACACAACATCTTTGGTAGAAAAGAAAATGAAAAAAGAAATATGAATCAAAAGTTCATTTCCAACTGCTGTTACTACAAAGTTGCTTTAAGAGACCTTGAAAAGTTAAAGAGGTTAAAAGAAAAATATATCTAGTTTTAGAAATCATTTTTTTTCAGTTTTAAGGATGTGAGAGAAGAGTAAGTTCACTGACAAAGCAGACAATAAAACAACTTCACGAACCATGTTAATTTAGATCCCTATAAAGTTGCAAACTATATTTTATTACTTTTCCAATTACAATTAATCTATTTCTGAAGTTTTAATTAAATGCCTGAATGATAAAAGTTCTTGTTCTTGTTCTTTTTTCTTTTTCTTCTTTTTTTTTTTTTTTTGGAAAAAAAATTAGTTGTTTTTACTGACAGATTGGTGATTCTGAATTTGAAGTAATTCTTGGATTCAGTTCCAAAGATTTAGGTTTTCAGAGATAGTGCACTAAATATTTTATAAGCATAATAGTATGCCATAATATCAGTGATTAAAGTACTTGAAATATATATTTTAGTTAACGTATTCATGTTTAAATCATGGATGTGGAAAGAGATTGCTATTAGCAGTTGTATGGCTCCTTGTACCTTGATAGGTATCTCCTTTAGGTTAGGAAGATTTACTTATATGATTTTGTTGAAAATATTTCCTGTGCCTTGAGATGGGCTTCTTCTATTTCTACTATTCCTATCATTCTTAGATGTGGTCTTTTCATAGTTTACCAATTTTTTTGTTCCAGTATCCTTTTAGAATTAACATTTTAGTTGAACAAGGCATTCATTTCTCCAATGTATCTCCAATGACTGAGGTTTCTCTCTTCTATAATTGGCAATCAATTGCTGAGGCTTACCTCTAAGTTTACTCTTCCAGGGGTGAAGATATGAAGTTAGCCTACCTGCATCCCTAACTGGAGTGGCCTGTAAGTGCCTGCTGAAGTTAGGAACAGGGACAAAGCAATAGTTAGGAGGAGAAAAGTTTAGAGTTGAGTATCCGTGTGATCCACAGTAGATTCGGGCAACGGATCTGGAGATCTATTTTTCTCAGGTTAAACAATGCTGTGGCTACATAGTTCATGTAGAATTTTTATTTAAATTTTTTTCAAATTTTTTATTTAACTTTTATTAATTACACTTTATTTCTTTTGTATCCCCCCATAAGCCTCTCCCTTCTCCCCTCCCAGTCCCACCCTCCCCCCATTTCTGCATGCATGCCTCTCCCCAAGTCCACTGATAGAGGAGGTCCTCCTCTCCTTCTTTCTGATCTTTTTTTTGTTGTTGTTGTTGTTCTCAATGCAGTTTATTCAGGAGCCTTGAACAATCTTCTGACCCTGGGGAAAGCCAGCCCACAGCTTAAAATAGCCTCTGGGTAGCCAACCCCAGCGTGCCTTGTGGGCAATGCAAATAGGTCTACACATACATGGAAGCAAGCCAGATCCTCAGCCTTAGCCAAATATGGAGTTGTTTGTGACAGAGAGCACTCACCATCGGGAAGGTGGAAGGCGGAAACCAGCTCCATCTTTAAGGCGCAGCATTACGCAGCTCTCTACAGTTCCCCCTTTTTGTTTTAGACGAGTCACGCAAGAGTAGAGGTCTGATCTCTGATATTAGAAATAAATTGGGACTTTGTACCAATGTTCATCTAGGTGTCATCCACCCAAAGAGCATCAGACCCGTCTGATACCTTTTTCTCAGAGGCGGGACCTGGGGCATCAACCTGCATGCAATCAGACATGCTCTTCTCTGGGTCGAAAGCAGCTGACCCTGAGTGCAGTGCTTAGCCTCACATCCTGAGCGTAACATTTTAGCTTTTTATGTTAGCCAACCATGCTTGGGGTTTATTTAAATTTTTAAATTCAATAGTAGGTCTGATAAGAATGGGTGGTGTTGGTTATGAGCCCTCCCCCATGCTATAGCATTGATCCTGCACAGGCCTAAGCAGTGAACAAGTTGCTGTGAGTTTCTGAATGCAGTGACAGCATGTCCAGAAGGCAGTGTTTCTCTTTGCTGCTCCCCTGTCTCTGGCTCATATAATTTTACACTCCCTTTTCAGACTGATAGTTTCTGAGTCTTGATGAGGGTTGATTTCAGTGGATGGGGTGGTCATTGTTCTTAATAGTATGTCTCAGGTAAGTTGACCATTCTGTTCTGAATGACCCCAATTTGTGTCTTTAATTTATGAATGTAGTTATAGAAATTAGTTTTATATATACCCTATATGTGTAACAATCATCAATCTTATATTCGGTGTATCTTTCCTAGGACAAAACCCAAATATTTCTAGAATATAGATGGTTAAAACACAGCCAAGAATTTTTTTCCTGAGTCCTGAAAATTTTATGAAACTGAATTCTTTAGATAAAAAAAATGTAATGTTTCATTGTTGACACTTATGTGTTAACATGGACACCTAGATATAATCTCTTGTATATTGACAATTTTACATTTTAAATAGGAGTTTGTTATCTGAGAACATCTAAAGAGCCTAAGGCAGAGGAATATTACCTCAAAAATATGGAAGCCTTTTAAATTATGATCTGACCCCATAATCATTTACTTACTTGATGGAATAATCTGTCTTCGGTTACTTTAAGGATAACCCCTTGCTTAAATTGAGACTCTAACTTCTTACCACATATACCTAGTCCTTGTCACCAACTTTGTTATTTAAAATGAATATGACTCCATGCACTCTACCAAAGTTTTGGTTATGATTCTCAGCATCTGCTTTGGTACACTGCTATGTAGAGCCTTTCAGAGGCCCTCTGAGGTAGGCTCCTGTCCTGTTTCTTGTTTTCTCCTACTTCCCGTGTTCATCCCATTTGTCTTTCTAAGTGAGGATTGATCATCTTACTGCAGGTCCACTTTATTGTTTATCTTCTTTAGGTGCACATATTTTAGTATATTTATCCTATCTTATAGGACTATATAAGTGAGTATATACCATGTGTGTCTTTCTGCTCCAGGGATACCACACTCAGGATGATTTTTTTCTAGATTCCATCATTTGCCTGCAAAATTCATGATTTCCTTGTTTTTAATTGCTGAGTAGTATTCCATTGTATAAAAGTACCACAATTTCTGTATCCATTCCTCTGTTGATGGACATCTGGGTTGTTTCCAGGTTCTGGCTATTATGAATAAAGCTGCTACAAACATGGTTGAGCAAGAGGACAGGAGCTCCACAAGGACAAAATATATCAGGGCATGGGGGTCCTCTATGAGACTGTTTGTCCAACCAAGGACCATGTATGGCTATAACCTAGAACTGTTCCTCGGATGTAGCCCATGGTAGCTCAGTATCCAAGTGGGTATCCTAGTAAGGGGAACAGGGACTATTTCTGATATGAACTCAATGACTGGCTCCTTTACTTAGCAAGGAACAGACTTGTAGGCCACAGAGGAGGACATTGCAGCTAGTTCTGAAGATACCTGATAAGCTAGGTATGGAAGGGGAGGAGGATCTCCCCTAGCAGTGGACATGGAAAAGGACAGGGAGGAGATGAGGGAGGGTGGGATTGGGAGGGAATGAGGGAGGGGTCTACAGCTAGGATACAAAGTAAATAACCTGATTAATTAATATTAATATTAAAAAAATAATACTTAATATATAAAAATAAAAAATAAAAATACAATGAAATAAAATAAATTTGATACCCTTACCATATGCCTGCTCCCCAAATTGTTAGGTTCAAGAATACATTGAAAGAATGACTCCAAACTTGAATAGCATGCAAGCAACAAGGAGTTTATTCTGCAGAAGACCAGCATGTTGTGGCCACCAGCTTGACAACATGGAGGCCATGAGGGGAGCTGGAGGTCCTTTTGAAAGCCAAGAGGAGAGATCCTCCTGTGGCTAAATAACCCCTATGGGGATTAGCTGATGCCTGTGAAGGCTCCAGGGCTTGACCTCTCTGGGAAGGCTTTGAGAATCTGATGAGGGCTTAGGGACTTCTTAGACCAGTAGCTGAGTGACCTTATATTTCTATGCTAGTTGTCCTGGCTGAGTCAGTTTCTGTGGTTTTGCCTACAACTGAAGTCTCTTTTTCTGAGGAATGGCAAACTTAGATCTGTTCTGTCTAGCAAGAAAATGAATCTTTAACCAGGCCCTCTCTAAATGATCGTACTCAAATATGCTTCCTATCTACTTGCTAACTAACAGAAACTGATGCCAAAATAAGCCAGATTCTGTTTAAACAAATATTTTGTTTAAAATGGACTGGAATGCTAATTGTGACATAGGACCTAACATTTAATAAACTGTGACAGTGCGGCTCTTTTAATAAATGGGCTATTTAGTTGAAAGGGCATAATAATGAGCACTTTAAAATATAACCTAGGGTACACAGAATCCTCTTATTATTTCCCTGCCCATTGAAGTCCTAAACTAATATTCAGCTCATTACCCAGATACTTCTATGCCTCATTTCTCATTTTTCATTACGAAGGAAAATCAAAATAGGATCAGTTAAATAGAATTAGAATCATTTAATTTTGCAAGAAATAGGGCACACATAGAAACATGGATCCAAGTTAATAATGTCTCAGCAATGAAAGAAAATAATGTTGAGAATTTTGAGGACTACTTTTTATTGTCAAGTACACAAAAAAAAAGAATGTAAGCTTTCAAGAGAAGAGTTGCTGCTCCTTAAAATAGATTCTTATGTGGTTGCAAAGCAAGACAGTTTTTCATTTGTATCTGAAATAAAATAGAGAATAGTTTCGATGCTTTGCAATGGGGACAGAGAAATATTAGCGACCCTGGGCTACCACCCAGAAGCAAAGTGCATTACATGAGACAATGGTGAGTGAGAAAACTACTGTGTGCTACACAAGAAAAATGGAAAGTTGTAATGTATGTATACAAAATTGAGCACCCTAACAAATACTGGCAAATGCTGCAGGGAACAAACTGAAGAATGGACTTCGCTCACCACCATCCTAGTGACCTTAATAACTCCTTTAGCATATACTGGTTTTTAGATTGGATGATATTTGCAAGAGAGAATGAATGTAAGGTAGGGCGATGGGATCCAGTAAATGTCAAGAAAAACAAAAACCTTTGTTGATAAATCTGACCATAGCATGACTGGTGAAATTAACAAGAAAACAAGAAAGTGAAATAAAATAACAACCAGAGGAAAAAAATGAATCATGCTATTCTTAAAAGAAAGTAATAAAGTAACTTAAGATCTAAGATAATAAACTTGTTCGAGAGAAATGATGGATACAATGTATTTATTTGAAAAAGTATCTATTTTTCTGTACTATACTGACACAGATTCAGTATAATATTTGCCTATATGTTATAATGATTTTTCAATCTAAATAAATTTCTAAGATATTTTTGGAAAACTACATCTGATTCTACCCTATTAATGCAAATTGCTTTATTTGTAATTCGTATTCTTACCAAGAATTTTTGTCAGAAAATCTCAACAGTTAAACATTACATGTTACTTGGCACCAATGGGTGTTATATTAAATCTCTCTACAAATTCTATAAAGAGAAATATGGTATGACCAGTAATATTTTAAGGATCTACAAGTGCCTGCTAAGGAGTCAAGAGAAAATAATTTTCAGAACTTTTACTTGCATTAAATCTTAGATAATCTTTTGCTTAATCCATACACTATGCTCTATGAAGAATGTCAATATCTTATTTCCTCCTTATGATTAAAATTTTGTTATGAAGTATTAAGAAAAACCGAGAAAATCTCTCCCATCTATGAGAACTAAGTAATCCTTTAATGCTTCATATTTGGTCAGTAAGACATGTTATTGAATATGCTATCTCATTCAAGTTGCAATTATATGTGAAATTTCTTTGATTATCAATTCCTAAATATAAAATTCTACTGCTTA
The DNA here is from genome assembly GCA_010120015.1 of Rhombomys opimus. NCBI lineage: Eukaryota > Metazoa > Chordata > Mammalia > Rodentia > Muridae > Rhombomys > Rhombomys opimus. Next base: position 740,196 of record REGO01000535.1, read on the forward strand.
TCACTTACTTAGAACACTGAGTTATATAACTTTTGACATTTTACTTCAAAACATAAACTTATACAATTTTTTCAGGTAATCCTGGAAACTTTTAATAGGCTGTATCTGGACCTAACTGAATGCTGGTTAAATTCAATCAAATTCTCAGCAAGGCTTCATAAAAGAAAATGGTTAAACTCAATGAGTACTTTCATTATGTCCTACTAGTACTAGTACTAGTACTAGTACTAGTACTAGTTACCAACATGTTTTCTCACTTAATAAAGTTCAGGCTTTTTTAAACAGTCAACACTCTCAAAACCAGTGTGCATGTTGCTGTCTTTTTTGTAGATATCGAGATCTTAAAGGTCCTTGAACATGTACCTGTTCACACATTGAACTTTCTCAGCATTTCCCTTTGCTACGTACAGTAATGGTACATCTACGTTCAACACTTCCTTCAGCTAACAGCTTCACATATGTCTCAGACCTTTGCTCAGCACTGCAGGCAGCTTCATCATGCTGTGGGTCCATGTCCTTGTAATGATTAGATTTACTTGCATATTGTAATAATGAATAATGAGCACTTTAAATAGTAATTATTCATGATGTGATTATTGCATACAACTGACTAACGACTCTTTATTGTACTTGACCCCAACACTGAAAAAGAAAACTGTACCATTAGCATATACGGAGAACATTGTGAAGGCAGCAGTAGGCTGTGCGTTTGCCAGGGTCAGGAATCAAATACAGGAAAAAACAATCTATTTCAAATTACTTAATAATTTTGATACGCACTGCTACAACATAAAGATCTTTATTAAATATATTTTTTCACTCTCATTAGAGAAGTTTATTCTTTTTTCTTTATTTTTTAAATATTAGTTACAGTTTGTTAACTTTGTATCCCTGCTGTATCCCACTCCCTCTTTCCCTCCCAATCCCACCCTCCCACCCGTAACTTCTCCCTGCCCCTTTCAAAGTCCACTAATAAGGGAGAACCTCTTCCCCTTACAATCGAAACTGGTTTATCAGGTGACTTCAGGACTGGATGCAAAGTCCTCCTCTGTGGCCTACCAAGGCTTCTCCTCCCCTGGGGGCGGGGAGGTCAAAGGGCCCACCATCAAGTTCGTGTCAGAAACAGTCCCTGTTCCCCTTATTAGGGTACCCACTTGGATACTGAGCTACCAAGGGCTACATCTGAGGAGGGGCTCTAGGTTGCATCCATACATGGTCCTTGTTTGGAGAAAGAGTCTCATAAAAGACCCCTGTGCCCAGATATATTTGGTCCTTGTGGAACTCCTGTCCTCTCCAGGTCATATTAACTCCCTTCCCCCCACCCTTTTTTTTATTCCCTGCACTCTGCAGAAGGTTTGGTTATGAGTCTTAATATCTGCTTTAATACACTGCTAGGTAGAGTCTTTTAGAGGCCCTCTGTGGTAGACTCTTGTCCTGGTACTTGTTTTCTCCTACTTCCCGTGTTCATCCCATTTGTCTTTCTAAGTGAGGATTGATCATCTTACCCCAGGTCCACTTTATTGTTTATCTTCTTTAGGTGCACATATTTTAGTATATTTATCTTATCTTATAGGTCTATATAACTGAGTATATACCATGTGTGTCTTTCTGCTTTTGGGATACCTCACTCAGGATGATCGTTTCTAGGTCCCACCATTTGCCTGCAAATAGCATGATTTCCTCATTTTTGATTGCTGAGTAGTATTCCATTGTGTAAAAGTACCACAATGTCTGTATCCATTCCTCAACTGAGGGACATCTGGGTTGTTTCCAGGTTCTGGCTATTTAGAATAAAGTTGCTACAAACATGGTAGATCAAATATCCTTGTTGTGTACTTGGGCCTCTTTTGGATATATGCTTAGGAGTGGTATAGCTGGATCTTGAGGAAGCAGAAGCACTATTCCTAACTGTCTGAGAAGTGCCAGATTGATTTCCAAAGTGGTTGTACAAGTTTACATTCCCACCAGCAATGGAGGAGGGTTCCCCTTTCTCCACAACCTCTCCAGCATGT
>REGO01000535.1:757934-796531 GCA_010120015.1 Rhombomys opimus
TGCCCAGATATATTTGGTCTTTGTGGAGCTCCTATCCTTTCCCCATCAGACTAACTCCCCTTCTTTATTATGATTCCCTGTACTCTGCCAAAGGTTTGGTCATGAGTCCTTGCTTTGAAAACACTGCTAGTTAGAGGCTTTCAGATGCGCTCAGTAGACCCCTGTCATGCGTTCTCTTTTTTAAAACAACAGTAACTTCTTATAGGTAAAGTTATAGATTATTAACCTTGACAGAGATCTTTAAATATCTTATCTAATAATTCCATCTTTGCTCTTAGTCTGGCAAATATTTTTTTTCATTCAAATAATTTTAATATTTTTCAATTTATTAAAATTAAAGTATAGTTATATCATGCTTCTCTTTCCTTCTAACATTTCCCATATTCCTCCTTGATTTCTCTAAAGTTCATGATCTATTTTTTAAATTATTATTGACATATATATTATTAAAGTAGAGTTATGAATATAGCCTAGGTATGAAAGTCGTTAAATTGTGGCTGAGGTATTGGATTATTACCTGGAACGTTGCTGGCCTATCTGTAAGTGCTACCTGATCAATTAAGGCACTCTCATGCTAGGGCATGTTAAGAAAGTCTTAAAGTAAATCAGCTACTATTTGCCAGTATGCCCTCTCTTAAGGGTAGAACATTATGAGACACACTCTAACTACTGTTGTGGTTTATTGAGCTTTAGGTTCCACTGGGGATTCAAACTGTACAAGTCTACCCATGTAGAGGTAGTCCTACACCTGTGAACATACAATTAACACTAAGTCTCAGTGAGTTTGGAGGAATAGTGAATGAAGTTTGTGAGGAAAAGTTGGAGGTATCATAGAGAAGTGGTTGGGAGAAGAGAATGGAGATGTATTTGAGTAAAACACTTTATATGCATATATAAAATTCTCACTAAAAATAAAGTTTAAATTAAATGAGAATGTGTTGTCACTTGCTCCTGAAATCTGTAATATGCTCAAGAATTCAACAAGGACATTTGCTCAACCATGTTCTTATCCGTAATAGCCAGAATCTTGACACAACCTAGATGTCCCTCAACTGAGGAATGGATGCAGAAATTGTGATAACATTTACACAATGGAATATTACTCAGCATTTAAAAAGAAGATAATCATGAAATCTACAGGCAAATAGTAGGAACTAGAAAAGATCATTCTGAATGAGGTATCCAAAAAGCAGAAAGACACACATGGAATAAATATACTCACTTATAAGCATATATTAGATATATAATATAGGATAAACATACTAAAATCTGTACACCTAAAGAAGCTAAGCAAGAAGGTAAGATGATCAATCCTCATTCAGAAAGGCAAACGGGAAAGACATCAGAAGAAGGAGAAAACAGGGAACAGGACTGGAGCCTACCAGAGAGGACCTCTGAGAGACTCTACCCAGCAGGGTATTAAAGCAGATGCTGAGACTCATAGCCAAACTGTGGCAGAGTGCAGGGAATCTTATGAAAGAAGAGGGAGATAGAAAGACTTGGAGGGGAAAGGAGCTCCACAAGGAGAGCAACAGAACCAAAAAATCTGGGTACAGAGATGTTTTTTGAGACTGATACTCCAACCAAGGACCATGCATGGAGATAATCTAGAAAACCTGCAGAAATTTAGACCAGGTTAGCTGAGTATCCAAGCAGATTTCCTAGTAAGGGTAACAGGGGCTGTCTCTGACATAAACTCAGTGGCTGGCTCTTTGATCACCAGTCCTGATGAGACCTGATAGGCTAGGGTCAGATGGAAGGGAAGGAGGACCTCCCTTATCAGGAGGCTTGGGGAGAAACGAGGGAAGGAAAGAATGAGGGAAGGTGGGATTGGGAGGAGCCGAGGGAGGGGCATACAGCTGGGATACAAAGTGAATAAATTGTATTAAATAAAATTTTAAAAATAAAGAAAATGAACTAGCACAAGGCTCAAAGTATCTCAAAGGAATAAAGCTGAGGATGATAGACTAGTACAGTCAATGCCCTCTCCTACCTCTGCATACACTGAGCTTAGAGCTAAGACTTGTCTTCTGTAAGCCTCCGTAAAAAGAGTTGAAAAGTATCTGTTTATAAGTGGGTGTACACCATACCTGTCTTCTGTTTCTGGGTTACCTCACTGAGGATGATCTTTTCTTGTTCCATCCATTTGCCTACAAATGTCATGATCTCCTTGTTTGTAATAGCTGAGTAGTAGTCCATTGTGTAAATGTGCCACAATTTCTGCACCATTTCTCCACTGAGGGACATCTAGTTTTTTTTCCAGATTCTGGCTATTACAAATAAAGCTGCTATGAACATAGTTGAGGAAATGTTCTTGTTGAATGGTGGGGTATCTTTTTGGAATATACCCAAGAGTGATATAGCTGAGTCTTAAGGCAGTGCTATTTTCAGTTTTTTTGAGAAAGTGCCAGATTGATTTCCAGAGTGGGTATTAGCCATACATATAAGATAGCCATACTAAAATGTATAGACCCAAAGAAGCTAAATACTAAGGAGGATCCTAGGGAGGATGCTTAAATCTCATTCACAGTGGCAAACATATATACACAAGAAGTAGTGGAAGAAAGGAAACAGGATGGGAGCCTACTATAGAGGGTCCTCTGAAAGGCTCCACTCATCCGATGATGGAAGCAGATGCTGAAACTCACAGCCAAACTTTGGGCAGAGCACAGGGACTCTTATAGAAAAAGAGGGTAGGTTAGAATGACATGGAGGGGACAGGAGCCCCACAAAGAGAGCAACAAAGCTAAACAATCTGAGCCCATGGGTTCCTGCAGAGATTGATGTACCAACCAAGGGCCATGTTTGGAGAAGATCTAGAGCCCCTGCTCAGATGGACCCCACTGCCATCTCACCTTTCATGTGGGTCCCTGAGTAAGGGGAGCAGGGGATGCCTCTGTCTGGAAATCTGTTGCCTACTCTTTGATCACTTCCCTCCTGATGATGCAGTCTTGCCAGGCCACGGAGGAAGAGATCCAGGTAGTCCTGATGAGACTTGATAAGCTATGGGCAGATGACAGAGCTCAGTGTACTAGGGAAAGGGGATAAGGTAGAAGAGGGAGGGAGAATGGGACTGGGGGGAGTTGACGCGTCTTTTTTTTTTAACATTAAGATAATTTTATTTTTTCTTGACATTTTTAGTCTAAGAAAAGAATTGTCATCTTTGGTAAGATAGGGATAAAAATTATTAAGAGGTAAATTTGTAAAAAATGTGATAGTATGGCATCTAGTACTGTTTTCCAGTCGTGATAAGAATATGTTTGCTGTAAATATCGCATCGTATTTAGCCTCTTGTGCTTTTGCTCTCTTTAATAACTTACTGCAACTGACTCATTTCCAGCATTAATTTTCAGGGCAATTTTTTCCGAGTGTTTTCTTTTTCTTTCCATCTTTCCCATCCAGGTGCCTTTCTTACCGAGTGTTAGTTAATGCTGTCATTGTACTTGATGAATATACACTCTTTAAATTTTATTTTTTATATATTAAATTGGGATACGTTGTGAAAAAATTAAAAGTAAAAAAGATTAATGTCTATTGTTTTGGGAAGAAAAAAAAACCAGTTAAACAACAGGCCATGAATTTGAAAGAGAATGGAGAGGTTTATGTGAAAGGACTTGGGAGGAAAAGAAGAGGAAAACACAGTGATTGTATTATAATCTCAAAAATAAAACAATAAAACTCTCATTACCAAGCTAAATTGCTGTAGGCTTACCCCAAATCATAAATTTTATATAGATCTTAGCAGTTTTATTTTATTTTATTTTTTTAAAAAGGTTGTTTTACTCTCCAGGAGCTTGAAAAGAAGTTTTTACTATTCTCTTCCCACAATGCTGTGATTCTATAGTCAAAATGTTTATTTATTTGTTCATTTACTTATTTGTTTGTCTTTTTTTGAAACATGATTTCTCTGTGTAATTCTGGCTGTTCTAGAACTCCCTTTGCAGAAAAGGCTGGCTACCAAGTACTGGCATTAAAGGCATATGTCAGCATTCCCTGATAAATTGTTAATATTATTAGTTAAGTCATGTTAAAAAGACTTATATATTAGAAAAAAATAAAAAATATGTTTTGAATCAACAAAATAACAGAGCAGAATATAGGAATGATGAAGGCTTGGAGACCAAAGACTATCAAGATCTAACTACATATAATCAGTCTAAAAAGAATTCATTAGCTACATACCCAATACTATATATTTCCCGTGGTTTCAGTTTGCCCTTCACATATTATTTTTGTTATTCAATTTTTAGCAGTAATAGTTCGAATATTTGTGCACATATATTTTTAAATATATTGTATTTAAAGTAATAATAAAGTGCTATTAATAGTATTTATCATATCCCAATTTCATGGGTGTTTTATTAATGACATATTTATGATTATTATAAATTATTATTTTCTATTGTTTTACTTTATTAGGGCCAATTTCCATCATACATATAAATATACATCAGATTTTAGAAAACTTAGGCATTTGAAAGTGTAGAGAAAAGTATCTAAAGTTTTGACCACCACTAATCTCACACAAGTTGTCAAAGTCACGGAAAGATAACATTTAACCACTCATATTTTCAAATAAAAAATATCCAGTTCGTGAGCAAAGAGAACAGAAAATTCCTTTCATCTAAGAAGTCATATATCACTGTCTTCAGGTCAGAAAGAAGCAATTGTGGGGCATTCTTAAAGTCTGAAGCTTTCCTTTAATCTATACCAGTCACTCTTACGCTAGAAAAAAGAGTGACTCAAGACTTAGACTTCATGGTGCTCAGTAGGAATAATTTCTTATGGTCATCTAATAAAACTCAAGATGGGGAACACCAACTAAATGTGTACTTTTGTAGGAAAGTAAATTTTCTGTGAATGCAGGGTTGGTCAGGTTTATTTTCTGAACTTTGTATTCACAACAACCCTTTCTCAAATGTTTTAGAAGATGAAGGAAAATAAGTACAGTGTGTTTCTGCTTTAATAAGTTAGAGAGACAAAACTGCATTTTGTTCTATGGTGCTTTTCTCATTTCCCATGGTCTGAAAATCTGCACTTTTCATGAAAACAGTGAACTGTGTTTTTTTTTTTCCTTGTAGATATGTGATACTTAATAGGAAAACCTAGTCATCAACATCATCTGATACAAAATGTCAACAATGAACAGACATTGAAAATTTACAATGCAAGAAAAAAATGATTGATTCTGGAGCTATGGAGGATTTAAAAAATATATTTGAGGCAATAATATTTTTCAAACTTAAAATTAAGCATTGATAAATAAAATAGATTTTAGCGTAAACTGAAAATACACAAGAATAATGATACAGAATCTAAGGAAAAGAGACAGATAAATCAGGACATTCTCAAGTATAGGGAACTAAACACTAAACTGGGCAATAAGACTTTATCTAAAAAAGTACTTATTAATCTATTTTACAAGGCTTTGTACTATTCAATAAAGTAATTTAATATTTCATATTAACTGTGCATTCTTTTTTTCCTTTTTATTTATTTGTATTCTATTTATTATAATTTATTCACTTTGTATTCTAGCTGTAGCCCCTACCTCATCCCTCCCAACTGTCCCTCCCTCTTTTCCTCCTATCCCCCTCCCCGAGTCCACTGATAGGGTAGGTGCTCCTCCCCTTCCACCTGACCCTAGCCTATCAGTTCTCATCAGGACTGGGTGCACTGTCTTCCTCTGTGGCCTGGTAAAGGTGCTTCCCCCTCAGTGAGAGGTGATCAAAGAGCTAGCCACTGAGTTCATGTCAGAGACAGCTCTTGTTCCCCTTACTAGGGAACCAGCTTGGACACTGAGCTGCCATGGTCTACATCTGTGCAGGGGTTCTATGTTATCTTCATGCATGGTCCCTGTTTAGAGTAGCAGTTTCTGAAAAGAGCCTTGTGCCAGAACTATGCATTCTTAAAATTAACCTTAGCATATACTAGAGGAGGAATTTGTTTTTTTAATAGATAAAAAAAAATCCATCTCTATCACATGTTGTCTACCACCTATATGTCTACTTCTCTATCATCCATCTATACATCTTTCTATCTTCATTACCATCAGTATCTACCTATTTATATGTATTTATAATCTATTATCTATATCTATCATCTATCTACCTGTCTGTCATCTATCAATATATTTCTCTATCTAATTCGTCTTGAATCTTGATTTTCCGGAGCTCTGCATTCAGTGCCCAGCAATCCATATCTCACAGAAGATAGCAATATTTGCAGCAGCAGATGATGACTCGTACTACTGCTCTGAAACCGAGGCGTAGAGACCCTTGACTCTTACTTGTGATTGCTGTACCCAGCTACCAAGAACTGGGTAATGACATACTCGTTCTGGAGAATTTGGTCTTGGTATTCTTCCAGTGACTAGGGATGGGGCAGGGATATATGCTCTTGTTGCCATTTTTACTCCAACTACATGTTGTATAATGACACAGTATCTGTGAACTTATATGTGTGTCTCTCTTGTGGTGCTTACAAGGCCTTATTTCTTTGATGTCCTCTATCTACTCTAGATTTTAAACATTATCTTTCCATAGCGTTTTTCTTGACCCTTAAAGAGATGGATTTACTAGACATAGATCATTTAGGAGTGAGTGTTCCAACTTTTCTCACTCTCTATTTGTAACCTTCTACTGCAGGAGGAAACTTCTCTAATCATGGCTGAACAAAAGACTGATCAATGAGCATAGCAGAACATCATTGGTAGTCATTTTGTTGCTACCTTAGGTCACTTTTTGATTGAATGAAGAAATACACACAGATGCTCCTACATGCAGTTGCAATATTTTTTTTTTGCTTTTGCTTTTGTTTTTACTATTTATTTATTTATTTATTTATTTATTTAGTTGTTTATTATTATTAGTTACATTTTATTAACTCTGTATCCCAGCTGTATCCTGCTCCATTATTCCCTCCCAATCCCACCCTCCCTCCCTCAGCTTCTCCCTGCCCCTTTCCAAGTCCACAGATTGGGGAGGACCTCCTCCCCTTTCATCTGGCCCTGTTGTAACAGGTATCTTCATGATCATCAACTTAGATACTGAAAAAGTATTTGATAAAGTCCAACACCCATTCATGTTTAAAGTCTTGGGGAGATCAGGGATACAAGGCACATATCTAAACATGGTAAAGGCAATATACAGCAAGCCTATAGCCAACATCAAACTCAATGGAGAGAAACTTAACACAATCCCACTGAAATCAGGGACAAGACAAGGCTGCCCACTCTCTTCATACCTCTTCAACATAGTACTTGAAGTTCTAGCCAGAGCAATAAGACAACTAAAGGAGATCAAGGGAATACAAATTGGAAAGGAAGAGGTCAAAGTGTAACTATTCACAGATGATATGATAGTATATATGAGTGACCCCCAAAATTCAACCAGAGAGCTCCTCCAGCTGACAAACACCTTCATCAAAATGGCAGGATACAAAATCAACTCAAAAAAATCAGAAGCCCTCCTGTATACCAAAGACAAAAGGGCGAGAAAGGAATAAGGGAAACAATACCCTTCACAATTGCCACTAACCACATAAAGTACCTTGGTGTGACACTAACCAAGCAAGTGAAAGACCTGTTTGAGAAAAACTTCAAGTCTCTGAAGAAAGAAATTGAAAAAGATATCAGAAGATGGAAAGATCTCCCGTGCTCATGGATTGCTAGCATTAACATTGTGAAAATGGCCCTCCTGCCAAAAGCAATCTACAGATTCAATGCAATTCCCATCAAAATACCAACTCAATTCTTTACAGACCTTGAAAAAAAGATTCTCAGTTTCATATGGAGGAACAAAAAACCCAGAATCTCCAAAACGATCCTGTACAACAACAGATCATCTGGAGGTATCACCATCCACGATCTCAAACTGTACTACAAAGCAATAGTAATAAAAACTGCATGGTATTGGCATAGAAACAGAAAGGAGGATCAATGGAACAGAATAGAAAATCCAGAAATAAACCCACACACCTATGAATACTTGATTTTTGACAAAGCATCCAAATCCATTCAATGGGGAAAAGACAGCATCTTCAACAAATGGTGCTGGTCCAACTGGATGTCTACATGCAGAAAAATGAAAATAGATCTATATTTATCACCCTGCACAAAACTAAAGTCCAAGTGGATCAAAGACCTCAACATAAATCCAGATACTCTAAATTGGTTAGAAAAAAAAATGGGGAACAGCCTAGATCTCATTGGCATAGGAGACAACTTCCTGAACAGAACACCAACAGCACAGGCTCTAAGAGCAACAATCAATAAATGGGACCTCATGAAGCTTAAAAGCTTCTGTAAAGCAAAGGACACTGTCATCAAAGTAGTTGCAATATTAAGCCAATTCTTTATTATTATTATTATTATTAATTACATTCTGCCAGCACACCAAAAGAGGGCACCAGACCTCATTATAGATGGTTGTGAGCCACCATGTGGTTGCTGGGAATTGAACTCATGACCTCTGGAAGAGCAGCCAGTGCTCTTAACCGCTGAGCCATCTTTCCAGCCCTTAAGCCAATTCTTAAAGATCTCTTGATGACTTAGCTCTTCTTATGAACAGAACATTCCGAATAGCTAAAATCTTATAAGGTGATGAGTGTCAGAGATTAAGAAAAGCAACAGCTATGGCGATGATGGATGACAATGGAAATAGAGAGAGGAAAGTGTAGGTAGAAAGGCAATATGGCAGAAATCAGGAGGCTATAAAGAGCTGATGGTAAGAATGTATGCACCTCAGTAACTGGAAAAGAAATCCTCTGGAGTTAACAAATTATTTAGGCTATGGATCTCATTTGATAGCTGTAATGACTATCAATTAGCTGTCTGTCAACACTGTGGCTTGTCATCCCAGGAAAGTATGGCAACTGTAAATAGCTAGCCCAGTAAAATATAAAAATTCAAACAAAACAAAACAAAACAAAAAATAATATCTCTTTTGTATTTATCTTTCCATTGTAAATTAGTAAACTTTTGACAATCCATACTAAATCTGGTTCTATCTTTGCCTTTGAGTCCAAAATATGTTCACGTGAATGCACACAAAACTGTAAAAGGACTTCCTAACATAGATATACAGTGCCTATGTCCCTATTTCTATGAAAAGGTAAAGTCAGGGAGCAAAACTCAGCTTCTACTACAACACTGCTTCAAAACATGTGCCCAGTTCTGTGACTTTTTCCTACAAACACATTTTCTTAGCTACATTTCAAGACTGCTCCTGCACTAAGCTGAACTCTGCTGACCTTGGATAAGTTTGGCTGTGTTGAGACTCCTGATAGGCTGTAGGTCACAGAGTACATCCTTATCACAACTCCTTGCTGAAAGACTCAATTTGAAAGAATATACTATTTGAATTATTGTCAGGGAAGAGGCCAAGTGGTTAGGATAAAACAGAAACTTAGAAAACATTTAAAATTTTCAGCCATGAAGTGGCCTGCCATCATGTCTTTTTAGATTTTCTTTTCAGTCAATGTTTAACATAAAAAATTCAAAATCAGTGAGGGATGGAACACATCATATTACCAATCACAGAACAATATATGATGATAGGAAGAAATGTACTTTCCATTCTAAAGAAGAAACACAGAGTGAAATGAATAACTGACTGAGGAACATGTTTTAAAAAATTTTTTTTTAAATATCCAAAACACAGCCTAAAAGAGGAGCACTATCTACATTGTGACATGGATTACTAGATATTGCCTTCAGTCACCGATAGAAATTGTAGTGGATCATAAAATTAGAACAACCATAAACGATTTCAGTAAATGTAAGTAACAATTGGGGTACTTTACTTTGATATCCAGAACATTTACCTGGTAAAATGTTAAATGAGTGTAATTTTTCAACAACCTTCTAATTAAAACTTTAAAATTTCAGTATCATAATGTTTTTAATCTATTTTTTTCAGAATGTTTTTTTTCTAAAAGCTAAATTGTCAGCATTTGTCTTATACCACTTTTTGCTTCTTTGTCTCTAAGACAAGAAAAAAAAATGATCACATCCAATATAAAAAACAGCAAAAATAAGTTAAAATGTGTATATCTAACAATTCCAAAGCAATACCTTCTGTTTAAAACTGATGTCCTACTCCCTATTTTGTCTTATTTAGGTTAACTATTGCTGTGTAGAAATACAATGATCAAAGCAACTTGGGGAGGAAACAGTTTCTTTGGCTTACACTTCCATATTATTGTTTATCAAAGGAAGTCAGAACAGGCACTCAAGCAGGGCTTGTATCTGAGGCAGGCGCTAATGCAGAGGTCATAGAAGAGTGCTGCTTACTGTCTTGCTCATCAAGGCTGGATCAGCTTGTTTCTTTATAGAATCAAAGATTGCTAGCCCAGGAATTGTCCCACTCTGGGATGGAACCACAATGGGCTGGCACCTCTTCCATTATTGCAGTCATCATTTAAGAAAATATATTATAGCTAGAAATCATTTTTTCCACTGAGGTTCCCTCCTTTCAGATGACTCTAACTTGTGTAAAGTTGACATGAAAGTAGCCAGAACATTATTTCTCCATTTTGTTGCCATGTCACACTTAGCAGTTTGATAGACAATACCAATGTATTTATATAAGTTTTTAAAAATTTTTTTGAGCAAATGTCCTTGTTGAATACTTGAGCATATTTTGGATATATGCCTAGGAGTAGTATAGCTGCATCTTGAGGTAGCACTATTCTAATTGTCTGAGAAAACTCCAGATTGGTTTTCAAAGTGGTTGTAAAAGTTGATAATCCCACCAGCAGTGGAGGAGGGTTCCCCTTTCTCCACATTCTCTCCAGCATGTATTTTCATTTGAGTTTTTTAGCTTAGCCATTCTGATGGGTATAAGGTAAAATCTCATGGTCATTTTAGTTTGCATTTCCCTGATGACTAAAGATGTTGAACAGTTCTTTAAGTGTTTTTCAGCCATTCGATATTCCCAATTGAGAATTCTCTGTTTAGTTCTATAATCCATTTTTAATTGGATTACTTGATTTGTTGATTTTTAACTTCTTGAGTGCTTTATAAATTCTGGATATTAGCCCACAGTCAGATATAGAGTTGGTGAAGATCCTTTCCCAGTCTGTAGTCTGTCATTTTTCCTGATGACAGTGTTGCTTTACAGAAGCTTTTCAGTTTCATGAAGTCCCATTTCTTGATTATTTTATTCTAGAGTCTGTGCTGTTGGTATTCTGTTCAGGAAGATGTCTCTTATGCCAAAGAGTTCTAAGATCTTCGCCACTTTTTCTTCTAACAGATTTAATGTGTCTGGTTTTATGTTCAAGTCTTTGATCCATTTAAATTTTAGTTTTGTGCAGGGTGATAAATATAGGTCTATTTGAATTTTTGTACATGTAGCTATCCAGTTAGACTAGAAAAATTTGTTGAGGAGGCTATCTTTTTTCCACCATATGGTTTAGGTTTATTCATAAGAGCCAGAATCTGGAAATAACCCAGATGTCCCTCAAGGAAGGAATAGATACAGAAATTGTGGTACATTTACACAACTGACTACTACTCAGCAATTACAAACAAGGAAACCATGAAATGTGCAGAAAAATGATGGGAACTAGAAAAGGTTGTCCTGAGGCAGAAAGACTCACATGGTATATAGTCACTTATAAGTATATATTGGACATAAAATATAGGATAAATATACTAAAATCTGTACACCTAAAGAAGCTAAGCAAGAAGCAGGACCCTGGGTAAGATGACCAATCCTCATTCAGAAAGACAACTGGAATGGGCTTCAGAAGAGGGAGAAAACAGGGAACAGGACAGGAGCTTACCACAGAGGGCCTCTGAAAGTCTCCACCCAGCAGGGTATCAAAACAGATGCTGAGACTCATGGCCAAACTTTGGGCACAATGCAGGAAATCTTATGAAAGAAGGGGGAGATAGAAAGACCTGGAGGAGACAATTGTTCCACAGAGAGCAACAGAACCAAAAAAAAAAAAATCTGGCCACAAGGATCTTTTCTGAGACAGATACTCCAACCAAGGACTACGCATGGAGATAATCTAGGTAATCTATAACCCCTGCAAAGATGTAACCCATGACATCTCAGTGTCCAAGTATGTGTACCCTGGTAAGGAGAACAGGGTCTGTCTCTGACATGAACTCAGTGGCTGCCTCTTTCGTCATCTCCCTCTGAGGGGGAAGCAACCTATCAGCCCACAATGAACACAATGTAGCCAATCCTGATGAAATCTGATAGGTTAGAGTCAGAGGGAACAAGTGGAAGACCTCTCCTATCAGTGGACTTGGGGAGGGCCATGGGAGAAGATGAGGAAGGGAGCGTGGGATTGAGAGAGCACAAGGGAGGGGGCTACAGCTGGGATACAAAGTGAATAAACTGTAATTAATAAAAAAATAAATTTTAAACAAGAAAATAATCTTTGTTGAGTATGTTATCACTCCATACATTCCAATATTGCCTGTACAACTAGATGTTTGTACTCTAGTCAAACATAGCTAAAAGTACTTCAAAGGATTACTCAAGTGAAATTATTGAAGTGTTTATTTTTCTAATCTACTCTCAATATTACACTAAAGATAAACATTTTCATGTCATATTGTACAGAACATTTTTATTTCTTTTTATATCTCTTATTTTGCTTGATATCCTTAGCTTGTGAGGTACCATACTGTCAGGACTGCCTGGATCCTCTTCCTCTTTGGGCTGGCTAGGTTGCCCCACCAGGGAGAAGTGACAACGAGTAGGCAACCAAGTTCATATCAGAGACTGTCTCTTTCCCCCTTACTGGGGCACCCACATGGAGACTGAGCTGATGATGGGCTACATCTGAGCAGGGGTACTAGGTCCTCTCTATGTATGATCTTGGTTGATTCATCAGTCTCTGCAGTCACCTTAAGTACAGCTTATTTTAGCATTATTGGTGTGGTTGTGTGGATCCTTCTTCTCCAGGTCCTTTTATATCCCACTTCTTCTATAAGACTCCCAGTGTTCTGTCCAAAGTTCATATGTGAGTCTCTGCTTAGATACCCTGCTGGGTGCAGTCTTTTAGGGGACATCTGTGGTAAGCTCCTGTCTTGCTCACTCTCTTCTACCATTTCTGGTGTCTATCCTGTTTTCTATTCTGAATGAGAATTAAGCATCTTCACTAGGGTCCTCCTCGTTTTTTTAGCTTTTTAGGTCTGTAGGTTTTAGTATGTTTATCCTATATTATATTGTTAATATCCACTTATAACTGAGGATATACCATGTGTGTCTTTATGCTTCTGAGTTACCTCACTCAGGATGATCTTTCCTAGTTACATCCATTTGTCTGAAGATTTCTTTGCTGTTAATAGCTAAGTAGTATTCCGTTCTGTAAATATAGCACCATTTCTGTATTGATTCTTTGGTTGAGGGACATCTAAGTTGCTTCCAGATTCTGGCTATTATGGTTAAAGCTGCTATAAACATAGCTGAGCAAATGCCCTTTTGTACAGTTGAGCATTTTCCGGATATACGCTCAGAAGTGGTATAGCTGGTTCTTGAGGTAGTACTAGTCCCAGTTTTATGAAAAAGCACCAGATTGACACCAAGAGCTCAGACTCTCAGATAAAAAAATCAGTAAATAGGACTTCATGAAACTGAAAGGCTTCTGCCAAGCAAAAGACACTGTCAACAGAACAAAATGATATCCTACAGACTGGGAAAAGATTTTCACCAATCCTACATCTGGCAGAAGGTTAATATGAAGAATATATTAAAGAACTCTAGAAATTTAACACAAACAAACCAAATATTTCAATTAAAAACTGGGGCACAGAGTAAAACAGAGAATTCTTAACAGAGGAATATTGAATAGTAAAGAAACACTTAAAGAAATGTTCAATGTTCGTTGTAATCAGGGAAATGCAAGTCAAAATAACTCTGAGATTCCTCCTCACACCCTTCAAAATGGCTGAAATAAAAAACTCAAGTGACATCACATGCTGGAGAGGATGTGAAGTAAAAGGAACTCCATTGATGGTGGGAATATAAACCATTTTGGAAATCAATATAGCTAATATCTTGAGAAAAAAAAAACAAGGAGAGGAGGGGGAGAGAGATACAATTGGGAGAAAGAGAGAGAGACTGTGAATGGCTCAAGTCATTTGAAACCTCAAAGCCCACCTCCAGTGACAAACATTCTCCAACACAGCCATGCCTTCTTTGTTCTCTTAAACAGTTCTACAACTGAAGATCAAATATTCAAACACAGTCCACAGGGGATAATTCTCATATAAACCACCAGAATCATTGACACTTGTAAGGGTATACTTTTTCCTTTATTTTAAAACGTCACTCCAGTGTTTATATGTGGTAGAATCATTAAAAAAAATGGATGTAAATTGTTTTCTTTTTTGTAAGAAAAATATCTTACTGAGAGGCACGATGTTTTCTGATTTCTGTTATTTGTGAGTAAACTGACGTGTGAGTTTATCCTTCACTGCCTTTCATTGAGTCTAAAAAAAGATAAAGGGACTAAAGATGCTGTGTTATTTGTCTTTTGTATTTAATTTAGAGTTCAACTTTCATATTACAGATGGTTTTTAGTATTTTTTCAAAAAGATCTTATTTAACATAGAAACTGATATAACAAAAGATTTATTTTCATTATCTTTATCACTAAATAATGTAAATAGAACATTTTGTAGTGTTTTTTAAAGTATTAAATATAGGATAAAGATTTTAAATAATTTCCAGAATAGTTTGTAATCTTAATACATGTTCAGTGTAAATCAGATGAACTGTGTCTGTACAATTGACCCTTATGTCAACTAGCATCAAATGCAAAAATAATAGACAACTTTTGAATGTTCACTCAATAATTTTAGTGAATTTTAACATTGAAGAGTGATTGCATTGTATTCACTGAACCACCAAGCCAATTTCTTTCTGAGGAATAATTCTATTTTTACCCAAGGAGAATAGTGTAATTATCTTTTTTACTATATCTATTCATCTTTACATCTCTTAAATGGTGATCCTTTATCCTTTAATATTTCCTGTCTTAAAATCCTCTGAGAGAAATCTTAAGAGAGAACGGATTCATTTTAGCTCACAGTTCAGTTCAAGATACATTCTGTCATAGATGAGAAGGCAAAGCAGCTGGAGCTTGAAGCAGCTGGTCCATGACATCTGAAGTTAGGAAGAAAAGAGTCAATGAATGTGTGTTGCTGTCTCTTTTTTCATCTCTACCTATATAGAAATCTATATCTATACCAATCTTATATCTATATTTATATCATCTACGTAGAGAAATACATATGCATATATATCAATATCTTTGATGCTGAAAGGTACAACTCCCAAGGGTAAGGCTCTCCATCTCTATGAATATGATGAGGAAAACCCCAAGGCTAATGCTCAGTGGTCCTATTTTCAAGGTGTTTGTAAATTCTACACAGTCAATAACTGATGCTAGCCATCATTAACAATTCTTGGTGCTCACTCAGCAAGTGATATTAAATAACTTTAATGTTTAAAAATAAGTACTGTTATTTCTTTACAGAATGGCTTAAATACAACTTCAACTCAGACTCTATTGTACCAAGTACAATATATTTCTTGTTGAGGAAACACTTGTGCAAGTCTAAACTGTTTTACTGATGAAATTTCTCAATGTCTCTTAGCAGAGGGTTATCAGCTAACAGCATTTTGGAAACACTGCCATAAACACAACTACAAGACACTGAGTATCCCTACTGCTACCAACTATGCAAGCCCTGTTGGATATTTTAGCTTGATCCAAGACTTTATCCATGTTGTGTGAAGTAGGAGAACGAGTTCTCTTCAAAGTTTAATGTATCCCTCTGCAGGATCCAATTAAACCTCTGTTTGCTTGGTTTTGGAAAGTAAGTCTCACATGAAGCAGTTTATTTTCCAGTTTAGTTCTCTCCCCAAATACTTTCACCAATATTTTGAGTTCTGCCAGAATTGTCCTATAGATGAAGGCATCTGCATAAAAATAAAATACCCGCCTCTCTTTTTCCTATCTACATGTATCTTAAATCACTTACCGGTCTCTATCACCATCATCAAAATTATGCTATCACCCTATCTAGACTTTCACTGTGATGGACAACCTCACTGCTCTTATCTCCAGAACTCATAATTCTACACAATGTCCACATTAACTACTTAATATTGAGCTGTATCATTTTCTCCTTTTGTGTAAGGTCTGTATGCTTACATGCTAACTGTGGGATTAAACTTAGAGTAAATGTGCTCTGCTACTTCCCCTTGGGATTTTGCAGTTACTACTTTGCTTTTCTCCACAAGCCATTTGGCAGTTTTACAGATATTATTAAGGCTTTCTCATTTCTGGATCAGAACCAATCTAGAATATGCAACTTAGCTTCATTCCCTTGACTATTGCCATATGGATGTTTGTTCTGGGTAAGGGTGACAACGATTTGCAGTTTGTTTTGAGGAATTCCCACTTACTACAAAGTTCACAAATGATAGTGGTCCCAATGTTGTTCTTCATGCTCCCCAACATGATGTGGCCCTATGCACTTAGATTATTGATTTAATTTTTCAAACTTTTATAGCAACAGCCTTCAACAAAGAGATAGTTATGGCCAGCACAGGGAGTTATAAGAAAAAAAACATATAATTTGTTAACCAGGATTAATTTTTTGGTCAAACTCCAATTCTAGTTTATTTTTCTTTCTTCAATTCATATCTTATCATTTGATTTTGATGACGTTGAATTTTCATTCTCATCTTATAATGTTTTAAAGATAGTGGACACACTTGTTATTGCCAAATGGGATGTAATATTTTGATTGGTTGGAAGTGCTTAAAAGTCCCCTAATATTTAGAGTCATCGTGTATTTAGGACAAGTTCAATGTTAATTAACTGTACTACTAGCAAGTTACTTATATAACATCATGATCATTTTTTTCTAGTACTAAACTGTAAAAAGGGTAATGCCCTGGATGAGTTTTGAAGAATTAGATGCAATATGTACTACACTGCACTGCCCAGTACAAGGCAAATCACAACTAATTGCAACTATCAGCACTTACAATTAGAAAACACTGCAATGAAGCCAGGCTCAATATTGCTTAAGAAATTATATGAGTCAGAAAAAAAAATTCAGTTAATTATTCTTTTTCCCCATTATTCTCCAGTGTCAACAGCTTAATTTACCACTTTGTTGCATTTGAAGATGTTTTTTCCTTGAGTCAACTAACTTCCATACAATAAATAACTGCATGGAAGTCCAGATTCTGAAAATATACTCCCAAGATTGGTTTTCTTTCAACCATATAATTACAACTGTCAATTCCTATTTCTCCAGTGTTAAGTGCAAGCTCACTGGTAATGACCCCTACTGGTGAGTAATTAACTCCCTCTGATCTAGGTGTCAGAATTTCTGGCTGGTGTGTGCTAATCCGAAATTCACTACTACAAAAGATATAGCAAAGTCAAAACACAGACTCTTCAGAGAACAAAATCCCAGCAGGCTCAAGTTTTAAAATAATTTACCTGCTGGCAGATCCAATAAACCTGCTGATTATTGGCCACTCTCCCCAAAGCATGCTGTGGCTTGCCTACTCAACTGAACAGGCTGCTGCTCTAAGTGATTGCTAATAGCACATGGCAAGGATACAGAAGTTGTGGCTTATTATTGCTATCAGGAAAATGATGAGAGCAGTTACTAATTGCCTAGAAATAAAATGAAGGATCAGAATATATTGTCAAATGAATTTTTACTGTATAATGCTTTCGAGGAGAAAGCCTAAAGCATATGGAGTTTATCTGCTCCTATTGCGCAGTAAGAGACTTTTTGTTGTTGCTTTGCTTTCTATTCTAACAATATATCTCGTATATTTAAATATTTTTTTTTAAAAAAACAGACGCTTAAATCTGTTTGGAAACCATGCCGTGTAAGCCTGGATCTCATAGACCAAATTATTGATGGCTAGAACGATTGTTAACAGATATTTAGGATTAATTTTTTAAATTTTTATAATTATCATTTATTACAATTTATTTAATTTATATCCTGACTGTGGCCACCTCTCTCATCTCCTCCCATTCCACCCTCCTTCCTCGATGCCCTTCCACTAATCCACTGATAGAGGAGGTCCTCCTCCCCTTCTATTTGACCCTAGTCTATAAATTTTCTATATTATATATTCTTCTTACCAAAGTTTCTAATGTTGTAAAAATATGGGAAGATAATAAAATTATTTAATTTGATTATAGTTTGTTGTATTATTCTCATAAAAATAGACTATAGAAAGAAGCCTCTTTCTCTGTATGTTTACAATATGATGAGAAGTGGCATTGCCAGTTTGTAGTGAAATTCTTGCTTCAAAAGAGTGTTGTTGTATTTTCTGTGTTCATAGTCAGTGAGTGTCCTATTGGTATTCGTTTCCAAAGATGTAATAAATAGTTTCATAAAACTTAGTCCATAAAAATGATGTGCAATACTTGACATGGGGATATTTTGCAATTAGATGATAAGAAGCCTTCTAAAGCATAAGGAAGTATAAAAAGTCATTACAGAAGCACTTGGATTTTGTAGTTCCCCCTCTGGCACGGCACAGGATGGGAAAACATGGGCTGACTTTGATACGTGGGGATGGATCTTGCCAGTATCCCTTCCCAATGTGTGTGATGTCACCTAAGTAATTTATCTTCTTTTCCAGATAAACAGCCATGATTGTAGCATCTAAGAGCCCTGTTGAGGACAAGAATCACCTTAATTGTGATGTGGATACAAATGTTGCATTTAAATGTTTGGCCCCTTCTAAACAACTCACATTTGCAGCTATTGTACACAATGAAGAGTTCCTAGAAGCATCAGAGGGAGCTCATAAAATATCTATATTAGATATTTAAAATATCTGTGTTACATAGCTGAGGATCAGAGGCAAGGAAGTTCACTAGATCTTTGAAGCTAGGATTTTAGACAGAGGAGCCAAACCCAAGGAGTCAAAGTCCTGATGTATGCGTCTGCATGAAATTCTACACTAAAAGGTAAGGTTAAATACAAACAAAAAGCAACAACAAAAACTTTAACATAGTGATTGATTAAATTTTACTAAATGTCTAAACACTTTTGTACATCAGTTGTCACTACATGAGTCTCAGCTTTTACTAAAAGTGATTTTGTTGAAAACTGACCTACAGTAATTTTGCTAAGTTTGTCCTAAGAGAGCGTAGTTGGTATTTTTCTGTGTTAAACTAGACCAGGTATCAAGTGACACCTGCTATTTTTTCAAGGAACGTATATAACTTTGATATTTGCTGCTGTTTATTTTTTTATACAAGTTAGTAACTTATCTGGAGAATTCATTCAGCACCAGCCTTTTAATCATCCACAGCCACTGTGTGTTGTCTGGGACTATGTACATTCTTGAAACTAGGCAAAATTAGGTTTCCTGTTTTACAAAGACACAGCTCAGAATCTTGCTGACTTTAGAGTCTTAAATTTCCAAAAGATCTTAGGATGCAGCTTCATGCTGTGGTACCTTCTAATACTGGATATGACATCCATATGGAGTAGTACATCCATTAAACATGACTTTTGCTTACCACTTGATGTTTGTACTTATTAATACATGTTCCTTTTATTGCCTCTAAAAGGAAAACTAATTATATACTCTAAATATTGCATAAGGAATCTCCCTGCCATCAACATAACAGATATATATATATGTATGGATATATATATAAATATAAATATATATATATATAGTCATATCCAGTAATATATACCAATAATTTTGCTTTTATTTCAAAGAAAAAGAAATTTTTAAAGAAAATGATTTGGAATATATATATATATATATGATATATTATAGGACAACTGTGTGGAGATGGTTCACTCCTTACACCATTTG
Organism: Rhombomys opimus; assembly: GCA_010120015.1. Taxonomy (NCBI): domain Eukaryota; kingdom Metazoa; phylum Chordata; class Mammalia; order Rodentia; family Muridae; genus Rhombomys; species Rhombomys opimus. The sequence continues at coordinate 777,791 of REGO01000535.1, forward strand.
GGGCCAAGGTGTTGAAATCAGGTCACCAGGCATGTTGACAAGGCCCTTTATTCACTGAGCCATCTGGCCAGATATATATGATTCTAAAGCATTTTCAAAAGAGTGCTTGACCTTATACCTGGTTCATATGTGTGTCTCTCCTTCTATGGTGAGTTCTGGGTCCTTCTATTTTATTATACTTAACTCTGCATTACCAAGAGGAGCCTACCTTTCTCCCCACCACAGCATAAAGCACCCTTGTAACAGACTATACTTCAGCACACCCACTGAGCTTTGAATCTGAGCTTTATCATTAAACCCTGACCGTGAGCTGTCTATTTGTCTAATGACCATTGTGCCCCCATGGTCATTAGACACCACTGTGGGTCTATTTACCCCACTAGGAATGTTTGAAATTACTCTAATTGCATATCCTCAAGGCCCCACATTTATTTTGTTAAAGTTTCCTTAAGTTGTATATTTTTAATTTTGTTGTATTTATTGAACTTTGTCTTTTCTCTCAAGTAGGAAAGAAAAATTTGGAACACTTTATTTCTCTAACATTGCATGAGGTGAAAATCCTCAATCCTGTGAAGATGAGGCAGTCAGTGTGTTGAGCAATGGGGAATTGATGAGAAATTAAACCTATGTAATTTTTTTCTTTTTCTTTTAGTAGTAGGGTAAAGACAATTAGCTAAAGTAATTTTTTTTTTGTGACTGCGTTTTCATGATTTCCTTGTTTGTAATAGCTGAGTAGTATTCCATTGTATAAATGTGCCCTAATTTCTGTATCCATTCCTCCGTTGAGGGACATCTAGGTTGTTTACAGATTCTGGCTTTTCCAAATAAAGCTGCAAAGTACACTGTTGTCAGAACAAAACGACGGCCTACAGATTGGGAAAGGACCTTCGCCAACCCAACATCTGACAAAGCACTAATATCCAGTATACATAAAGAACTCAAGAAGTTAAACAGCAACAAATCAAGTAATCCAATTTTAAAAATGGAGTACAGAGCTAAACAGAGAATTCTCAATAGGGGAATATCAAATGGCAGAGAAATACTTAAAGAAATAGTCAATGTCCTTAGCCATAAGGAAAATGCAAATCAAAACAACCCTAAGATTTCACCTTATACCCATCAGAATGGCTAAGATCAAAAACTCAAGAGACAACACATGCTGGAGAGGTTGTGGAGAAAGTGGAACCCTCCTCCACTGCTGGTGGGAATGTAAACTTGTACAACCACTCTGGAAAGCAATATGGCGCTTTCTCAGACAACTAGGGATAGTGCTTCCTCAAGATCCAGCTATACCAATCCTAGGTATATATCCAAAAGAGTCTCAAGTATACAATAAGGACATTTACTCAACCATGTTTGTAGCAGCCTTATTTGGAATAGCCAGAAGCTGGAAACAGCCCAGATGCCCCTCAGTGGAGGAATGGATGCACAAATTGTTGTACATCTATACAATGGAATATTACTCAGCAATAAAAAACAAGGAAACCGTGAAATATGCAGGTAAATGGTGGGATCTGGAAAAAATCATCCTGAGTGAGCTATCCCAGAAGTAGAAAGATGCACACGGTATATACTTACTCATATAGACATGTAATATAGGATAAATGTACTAAAATCTGTACACCTAAAGAAACTAATCAAGAGGGAGGACTCTTGCTAAAATGCTCAATTCCTATCCAAAAAGGCAAAGAGGATGGACATCAGAAGAAGGAGAAAAGAGGGAACAAGTCAGGAGCCTGACACAGAGAGCCTCTGAGAGGCTCTTCCCTGCAGACTATCAATGTAGATGCTGATACTTATGGGCAACCTTTGGTCAGAGTGCAGGGAATCTTATGAAAGAGTGGGAAACAGTAAGATCTGGAGAGGACAGCAACTCCACAAGGAGAGCAACAGAATCAAAAAATCTGAGTACAGGGGTCTTTCCTGAGACTGATACTCCTACCAAGGACTATGCATGGAGATAACCTAAGACCCCTGCACAGATGTAGCCCATGGCAGTTCAGTATCCAAGTGGGTTCCATTGTAATAGGAACAGGGACTGTCTCTGACATGAACTGATTGGCCTGCTTTTTAATTACCTCCCCCTGAGGGGGTAACAGCATTACCAGGCTACAGAAGAAGACAATGCAGCCACTCCTGAGGAGACCTAATTGACTAGGATCAGAAAGAAGGAAATGAAGACCTCCCCTATCAGTAGGGAGGGGCATGCAGAGGGTGGAGGAAGGGCGGGATTGGGATGGGAGGAGGGAGGGAACCACAGGGGGATACAAAGTGAATAAACTGTAATTAATAAAGAATTTTAAAAGGTTAAAAGAAAATAAATGATAATAATAAATAAAAGCTTAAAAGATAAAAAAATAAAGCTGCTCTGAACATAGTTGAACAAATGTCCTTGTTGAGTGCTGGGACATCTTTTTGGTAAATGCCCAGGAGTTGAATAACTTGATCTTGAAGTAGTGCTATTCCCAATTAATTGAAAAAGTGGCTGATTGATTTTCAAAGTGGATGTACAAGTTTAGATTCCCAACAGCAATGGAGGAGGGTTCTTCTTTCTCTACATCTTCTCTAACATGTGTTGTCACTTGAGTTTTTGATATTAGCCATTCTGACCTGTGTAAGATGACTGTCACAGTTGTTTTAGTTTGCATTTGCCTGATGACTAACGATTCTTTAATCATTTCTCTACCCTTCGATATTCCTCTGTTGAGAATTCTCTGCTTAGCTCTGTACCCCATTTTTTAATTGGAATATTTGGTTTGTTGGTGTCTCATTTCTTGAGTTCTTTATATATCCTGGATATTAACCCTCTATCAAATATAGGGTTAGTGAAGATCTTTTCCCAGTCTGTAGGTTGCCGTTTAGTTCTGTTGACAGTGTCTTTTGCTTTACAGAAGCTTTTCAGTTTTACAAGATCACATTTATTAATTGTAGATCTTAGAGCCTGAGCCTGTGGGTTCTCAAGTAAGGGGAGCAGGAACTGCCTCTGTCATGAACTCAGTTACCTGCTCTTTGATCACTTGCACCTGGCAGTGTTGCCTTACCAGGCCACAGAGGAAGAGGATCCAAGCAGTCCTAATAAGACTTGATAAGCTATGGGCAGATGTCAAAGGAAGAAAACTCTCCCTCTTGGTAGTCTGTGGGAAGGGGATGGGGGAGGGAGAGAGAAAGAGAATGAGACTGGGAGGATTTGAGGGAAGGGACTTCAGTTGGGATATATAAAGAATGAATTGTAAAAAAAAAAATTAAATGTAAATTAAAAAAAAGAAGTATTGGGAAAAGCACTAAATAGAACAAACTGCCAGTAAGCTTGCATAATACACCATGAATGGGCTCATACCTGCAATATTAGCCTGAAGGGACACTGTGCTTTTGGTGCTAGCTTGGCCAAAGTTGTGAGTTTGAAGAGCCTATGCATAATATCATGAGAGTGAATGCCCAGCCTAGAAACTTTTAGATGAATAACTACTAAATATGTATCGTATCACAAATTTTGTGAATATAATAACCCTTTAACATAAAAAAACAAAATAATGATCAATCAAAAGAGGAAAGAGAAGATTCAAATAAGTCTAGAGTGAAGATTCAAATAATCAAAGCAACCATAAATATACAGGGGTATATGTGACTGTCCTTATCTGTTTGTGGACATATATGTGACTATACTTACATTGACAATAAAATGAAAACAATCACATTTGCAAGTAAATGAGAAAGATAGTGAAAAGGCTCACTTCTATGACAAAATTAAAGAAGACGTTGTAGGAACAGGAAAAAAAATATATCATGATGTTTCTTCTTTCCAAGTAAGAGTTACATTTGACTCCTCACAAATCATGTGTTTTTAAAACATACCAGCAATCAAATGTTATGACTTTTGCACTCTCATAAAAATACAAGAATGTAATAGACAATTGTTATTAAACATAAGAAAGTCAATGAAATGATTCCTAATGATATTCTGCTATACTCATAAATAAGTGCCTAGCCCAATTGTCATCAGAGAGGCATCATCCAGGAACCTATGGGAAAAAATGCAGAGGCCCACAGCCAGATATTAGGAAGAGCCAGGAAAACCATGCAGAAGAAAGAAGGAAGGATTGTGGAAGTCAGGGGGGTCAAGGACAGCAGAATGTAACTCACAGAATCAACTAAGCAGAATTTATAGGGACTCACAGAAACTGAAGCTACAAACATGGACTCTGTATGGCTCTGAGATAGGTCCTCTGCATATACCTTATATTTCTGTAGCTGGGTGTTTTTGCGGGACTCCCAACAATGGGAATAGGGAGTGTCAATAACTCCCTTGCCTGCACTTAGGACCATTTAGCTCCTGCTGGTTTGGTACATTTAGCTATGATATGAGGGTTTGTGCCCAGTGTTATTGAGCCACTTTTCCAGCCTGGGGAAAAAAAATATTTTTAACACAGAATTAAGTTGTAGACAGCTTTATTTTCTGTAACTGACCAATAGCATTTACAATTGTAAAACAAACAAAAAAAAAAAGAAAATATATATTAGGACCGTGCATGCATTTAGGAAGAGGGTTGTAAGCTAGACAGTAGTGGTAGAAGCACTGAGGAGACAGAGGCAGGTGGATCGCTTAGTTACTAGGCCAACCCCATCTACTGAGTGAGTTCCAAGAGAGAGAAGGCTATACAGAGACCCTGTCTCAAAAAAAAAAAGAGAGGTTGCAGCCAAATAATGCATTTATTGTTAATTGTTATATTTTCAGCTACTTTTATTTAGCATAATATGTACATAGATAATACAAATGCATACATTGACCATTGACACACACAAGTATGTGTGTGAAATGTATAGATCCTCCTATTTATATCATGCCTCTATTTCTTTCTTATAGAGCCTGAAAAATAATTATGTAAGCCAAAAGAGTAATTTAATAATTTATTGCAGTTGATTCATGCTTTGATATGTCTCAGTGACTTCAAACAAATTTAATAAGTGTCATAAAAGAGGTTAGCATACACACTCTGACATCAGACTACCTAATGAACTTCTGGTTTTTATTTACTAGATATTTTTCCTCAAGCAAAGTAATCTCAGTGGATTTTGCTAGTCTCAATTTTTAGCTGAGCTAAAAATAGTCGTTCTTTTATGAAATTCTTTGAGGAAAATTAATAAATATAAAGCAATTAGTGTAGTTCTTGGCTCAAGGCAAGCTCTGTGTGAGCAATAATTGGTATTGCACCTAAAAGAACACATTTTAAAAATATGACAATAAAAACATTTTAATTTGCATTTTTAGCTTGTTGTTTTAATGCAGACATCTAGGTCCTTTATTAAGGGAGTCATATTTATGCAATTTAAATTTAATCATTTCAAATTTTTAGTAAACCTAGAATAGCTCTCTTGGTAGTGTGTTTAAATAATAGTAGGTTAAGAGGAATGTCTTTGTTGTTAAATTTGATGGTTTGGGATGTGTTTCTATTTTCATTATTTAATTATCTTTGAAATTTTTATTATCATATATGATTCATATTACAATTAGCCCTTACCTTCTTCTTCTGTCTTCCATTCCTGTCAAGCTCCTCTCTTTCCTATTGGTCCTTTTTCTCATTATTGCAGTTTAGATCATCACCATTGAGCTTAACTAGGGCCAGTTGTGTAACATCTCTGATTGGAGCTATCAAAAATAGCCTGGTAGGTTCACAGTTTAATCCATCCCTGAACATAATGTTTCCTCTTCATCTATAATTAAACAATAGCCAATATTTAAGCAAGGAGGTTCTCAACCCTATGACACACCCCAACATCCATGGCTGACTTTGAGAGACTCTGTTTTGAACAGGTCACAGGGAGTTGTAACTGCCGTGAGTTAATAATTGCAATGTCTCCGTGATGCCCAGGAGACATTTTCTAGCCTTCCCCCCTAGCTTCTAGACCTTATTGTCTTTCCACCCCCTTTTCAGAATGTTCTCTCTGGCTCGGAGGAGGTGACATATAGGACGGCACACTTAAATATCCCATATTCTCAGCGGCATGAGCACTGTAAGTTTCTGTAGTGACCATTGTTCATTGCTAAGAGACACTTCAGTTAAATGTATCTTGAGTCTGACAGGAGTTATTGTATGTAGATATAAACATTTAGCTATGTTTCGCTAATGTCCTCGCCCTAGTTCTGTGACCTCTTCAGCCTTGGGTATATATCTGGATTTACAGTGCCTGAGATGAATTCTACCCTGTAGAACATTTCTCAGATTCACTCAAAGAGAAATTAATTGCCCCCACATCCTTATTGCCTCTACTGGAGAAGTGGGCCCAGTTTGCCTGGCAGGATGATACTATAGTACAAAGGCTTCACAGCTTGGTAAGCCTTCATCCACAACAGCCCGCAGAGCACCTCCTAGTGTTTTGACATAAAGCCAGCGGGGAGAAAGTTTGCACCAGTTCCATTTTCTCTATGTCTTAACCAATTTGGGTAGCATCTTCGACATTATATCTTTATTACCTACTATTCATGAACAACCAAAGGGAATCAGACAAGAGCCCAAATCATACAGGAAGCCTCTGACCAATGAGTGACTCAAAAGGAGATATCTTGCTTTCAATACTGGATATATATATATATATATATATATATATATATATATATATATATATATTTAAATAACATGGTTTCTAGATGCAGCAGTATCTGCCAATGTAAAGCATGTCGCTTTAGGCTTTCTCTGACATTAACTCAGTGACAAGCTCTCTGATAACCTCCCCTGGGGGATGCAGCCTTGCCAGGCCACAGAGGAAGATGATGCAGCCACTCCTGATGAGACCTGATAGACTAGGGTCAGATGGAAGTGGTCCTCCTCTATCAGTGGACTAGGGGAGGGGCATAGGAGGAGAAAAGGGAGGGAGAGTGGGATTGGGAGGAGATGAGGGAGAGGGCCACAGTTGGGAAACAAATGGAATAAATTGTATTAAATGATAATAATAAAAAGAACAAAATATGTCCCCTTAAACTTTAATTTCTAACATATTTAATTGACTAATCATAAGCTGTTATATGGCTTTTAATATACTATTTTAGTTAACACTTCTCCCTCTAGTTCCTGTCTCTTCCATTCCCTCACCTCAACCTGGATTGAGCCTGTATCTATAGCATTTCTGCTCTCTACTTCCATATCACATATGTAATAACATCTGTCTCTCACTTAGGGCATTCACCTCCCAGTCATCACTTTCTAGCCTCCCAGCTTCCATACATACTCCAACTTAAACATAAAAATATCCATATTAGAAATACAGTGCAATATGAAAGAGAGCATATAGTATTTCTACTTCTGGACAATGTTTATTCAAATTCCTTTGATTTATCTGCAAATTCATATATATTATATTATATTATATTATATTATATTATATTATATTATATTATATTATATTATATTATATTATATTTGTCTTATTTGTCTTTTTTGTTTTGTATGTTATTCCTATGAATAATAACATGGCAATTTTGACAAAGATTTCATTGAATTTCTGCAAGGTTTTGTGGAAATAATATTTTTACAATGCTAGTTCTTTTAATCTATGAGCATGGAAGGTCATTTCATCATCTATCATTTTGCCTTAGACAAAGAAAAGATATATTTTTGCCCCATGTCATGTCCACTATTTATTTCTTCTGTTCATGTTTCTACTTCTTTGCTTTCATATCCAAGCTATAAATTATACAGTTATTTTTCTAACTAATGTAGAACAAACAGTGAAATATTATTACTAATTTGGTATAAATGTTCTCATTACTAATCCCTATCAATATTTTGTCTTTGGGTCTATCCATTTGCCTATAAATACACTTAAATATCTCTTCAGAGGAACTACAGATAAAAATGTTTAAAATATCAGACCTTGAATAATTGTTAAGCTGGTGGAGGTAGAGTCCAAAAACGTACTAGGCGAAAGCTTGTTCAGTGGTGGGTAAGAAAAGCTGAGTGTCAAACTCAGGTCAAATTGCAACCTACTAGAATGACTACAAAGTGAGTCAAGATTCTAGGAGAAAAAAAAAAGGAACTTACAGCCAGTTCCAACCCCATTCAAACTCCTGGGGAAAAGCAGCGCACACTGTTTGTCAAAACTCAGAATCTTAAGTATAAGATTTTACAGAAACTTAAGAGCATTGAAAATGTGCTGTTACTTCCTGTAAGGTGATCAGCAATAACATAAGAGGACAATAACTGGTGTCTTGCATATCACATATTAGATAAAAACATTGCTATTGAATCATAGTCCTATGGAATTATACATTATGTAGCAGTGAGAGAGATCCATTCTACAAAAAGGAAACATTTAAACAATTGTAGTCTGGCTTTAGCTAAACTATCCCAACATAAAGTTTGGTTCTGTTTCTAGTTAACTAACCATTGTCATCTCTTTTACAATAATATAATATATATATAGTTATTTATTCTTTGACCCAAATGAGGTGAAAAATGTGATATGTGCCTAATACTCATTTGTTCTATTAACAATGTCAGATTCGATCTTAAATAACCTTTTTTCTTGTTTTTTTGGTGTGTTTTTTTTTTTGTGACAGGGTTTCTTGGAGTAGTTTTGGCAATCCTAGACTTACTTTTTAGAAAGGAATGGCCACGAACAGAGATCCACCTGCCTATGCCTCTCTGAGTGCTGGCATTACAGACATGGGCAATTGTGCCTCCCTCTCACTTAGATATCTTATAATTTGCATATGGATGTACAGAGTCTGAGTTATCAATACATATTATATTAATGGTAGTAGAAGAAGGGTGGAAAAAAGATTGACTTAGTAAATAACAATATACATAAACTATAAGCTAAATAAAAATTAAATTACGTTTCTCATCCTGATAATGACTTGAGTACAGCTGCATTTGTATCTATCTTTCTATACATTATTATGTAGTGAGTGCTTGTATCTCTAAAATTCTCAATATGATGGAGTTAGGAGGCAGAAAGATTCAGTAATATCTAAGACATGGTGTTAGGGCTTAGGAGTGGTTTAAGGTCCTTGTAAGGGCTGCAGTGATTTCATTTGCTCCCTCTCCACTGACGCAGTGAACAGATAGCAGCTCCACTCAGATCTTATACTTCCAACATCCAGAACTGAGAGCAAAATATTTATAAGCCACACAGTATATGAAAATCTTTTATATAATTCTGAACTGATTAAGGCAATATTTTTTTTCATGATATCTTGAAAATTACACATCCTTCTACAGTGAGGAATTAGTAAACCCGACATTTGGAAGAATTATGTTTCCAGTGTGATTCTTGTTCTACAGAGAAGAGCTACGATAGAATCCCTAAAGATCCAAATTATTTTCATAAATTTGTTTTTCATGTTTCTTGGTGTAGAAATTAGCTTTCAGAATTATTAGGAGACATAGATAAGGGCTAAGCAGTCTCCATGTGGGTTCCCTAGTATGGGGAATAGGGGCAGTCTCCAAAATGGACTTATTTGATGGCTCTTTTATCACCTCCCCATGGCAAGGTGGCCTAACTAGGTAGGCCACAGAGAAAGAAGATCCAGACAGTCCTGATGAGACCTGATAGGTTAGGGTCAGATAGTAGGGGAGGAAAACCTTCCTTATCAGTGGACTAGGGGAGAAAAATTGGATGGAGGGAAGATGGAGGAATATTAGGATAGAGAGGAGATGAGGAAGGGGGAGCTACAGATGGGATACAAAGTGAATGAATTGTAATAATAATAATAATAATGAAAAAATAAAATTCAATGCACCTATGATTTTGAATAGAAGTGTCTAAAAGAACACAAAACTGTTCTACAAGACAACAAATGCTCTTTAGTCTTTATGACTTCATTTAATTGCAGCTTCATTCATTCTTAGAAGCAACTTTGCACATCTTATCAATTTCTTGTATAGCTACAATTTCTTGAGTACCAATGCTTCCTAATGGCTCTGATTTTGGAGCTTCCTTCTGGGGCCTGCTGGGATGTGAATCTGGCATGGGTGTAAGAAAAAAAAAAAAGGATCATCCTGAGTGAGTTGTCCCAGAAGCAAAAAGACACACATGGTATATACTCACTCATATAAACATACAACAGAATAAACCCACTAAAATCTGTACATCTAAACATACTAAGCAAAGAGAAGACCCTTACTAAAACGGTCAATCCCCATCCTGAAAGGCAAAGAGGATGGACATCATAAGAAGAAGAAAACAGGAAACGACCTAGGAACCTGCCACAGAGGGCCTCTGAAAGCCTCTGCCATGCAGACTGTGAAAGCAGATGCTGAGCCTGATGGCCAACTGATGGGCAGAGTGAATGGAATTTTATGTAAAAACTGGGAAATAGTAAGAGCTGGAGAGGACAGGAACTCCACAAGGAGAGCAACAGAACAAGAAAATTTGAACATAGGGAACTTCCCAGAGACTCATACTCCAACCAAGGACTATTCATGGAGATAACCTAGAACCCTGACAATGCAGCCACTTCTGATGAGAACTGATAGACTAAGATCAGAAAGAAGGAGAGGAGGACCTCCCCTATCAGTGGACTTGGGGAGGGGCATGCATGCAGAAAGGGCTGGGGGGAGGGTGGGACTGGGAGGGGCTTATGGGGGGGATACAAAATGAATAAAGTGTAATTAATAAAAGTTAAATAAAAAAATAGTAACAAAGAACAAACCAACAGGAAATCATAGTTACATTCCCAGACACTTCCTCCAATCAGGTAAACTCACCCCTGTAAGTAAACACTAGGCTGTATCTACTTGCAAAGTGGAATCTACAGGAAATAGGTGATCATGTTTCTTAGTTCTATGAAACTGCCAGTACGCCCCATCTTTCAGTTTTCAAGATCTTTTCAGTTCCCAACCAAAGCACTGATTTTATCTAAAGTGGCACTGGGAAGGAGAGAATTAAATTTGCATTTAAATTAAGGCAGCTGAACCATTAGACTTTCAGTTCAGTTTTCAGAAATCTCAGTTCTACAACTAAAGACATGTTCCTCTGGGGACAGTAAGCTTTCTGGTCACTCCTTTGAACCTAATGTTGTCATAAGTGCATACCTTTCTCTCAAATTCTCCAGAGTCCTTGCAAGTAGTCAAATAGTTTTTATGATAAGCCCTCTCTCTATGTCTGCCTGTTTATTATATATCATCTAATCTGTCTATCTCCTATCTATCTATCTATCTATCTATCTATCTATCTATCTATCTATCTATCTATCTCTCTGTCTATCATCTATATGTGTATCTATCATCTATATCTCTATCCATCTATGTATTTACACTTAGATCTATAGGTATATAGATATAGTTGTTTTCTCTGTCACTTTCTCACACATAGATACAGAGAGAGAGAGAGAGAAAGAGAGAGACAGGGAAAGAGAGAGACAACCCTAGATATATATCCTAAACTAGAATGCTGTTACATTGTCCAGACTGACCTTAAACTCATGGTATTCCTCCTGTCCCAGCCACAAAAGTGCTGAGATTAGAGACACATAACACCATGCTCAGTTAGGTATTCATTTAAATTTTTTTTTAATTTTATCTCTTTATATTAATCATAGGTTATTAACTTCATATCCCAGCTGTATCCTGCTCCCTCATTCCCTCCCAATCCCATCCTCCCTCCGTCATCTCCTCCCTGCCCCTTTCCAAGTCCACTGATAGGGGAAGACCTCCTCCCCTTCCATCTGACCCAAGCTTATCAGGTATCTTCAGGACTGGCTTCAATGTCCTCCTCTGTGGCCTAGCAGGGCTGCTCCTCTCTCTTGGAGGGGGGGAGTGGTAGGGGGGAGGTCAAAGAGCCCACCATTGAGTTCATGTCAGAAATAGTGCCTGTTCCCCTTACTAGAGTACCCACTTGGATACTGAGCTACCATGGGCTACATGCAAGCAGGGGTTCTACATTATATCCATACATGGTCCTTGGTTGGAGATACAGTCTAATAAATACTCCTGTGCCCAGATATATAAGGTCCTTGTGGAGGTCCTATCCTTATTATCCTCAGTCTAACAAAGACAATCTTCAACAAACCCTAGGTTAGAAAAGACTACAGATGACAGTTTAAACAGCTGTCATGGGGACCTGGCAGTACTCCTTTTATGATGCAAAGAGACTTATTATTGTTTGTACAATAGGTCAGAAAAATAAAATTAGGTAATTCGTAGTCAATTCAGAAAAGTGCTACAGCAGTTATTTTATAGAAGGAAGTACAAGTCCCTTTTCCCTGCAGTTTTTTCAATGTGTTCATGGCTTTGGCAAATTTTCTTAGTTTTTCACTGGTTTTATCAACATTAAGATATTATAAGGAACCTTAGTTACAAATTCTGTGTTGAATATAAGGCTTTTAAGCATTCAGTTCTAAGGCCAAGGCCATATTTACCTTTTCATTTTCACTAGATCATTGGAAAACAAACAGTTTTATATTAATAAGATAGAATTTATTTTTATTTTTTAACTCAAGCTTGTTTTTTAATGTTATTTTCTTATGTTTATTTATTTGCATACGTGTTTGTACATCAGAAGATCATTTGCAAGAGGTGTTTGTCTCCTTTCACCAGGTGGGTCCCAGGGATTGGACTCAGGCCATCAGACTTGGTAGTGAGCACTTCTACTCAGCGAGAAGTCTCACAGATGCTGAGCCCCTTCACAGACTGAGAAAGAGCAGCCACCCGCCTTTCTCTGCTTAGAGAGTGGTTTTGAGATAAGCTCTCTTTGTAGCATAGGTGGGCCAGAAATTGGCTGAGGTCCAGGATGACCTTGAACTCCTGATGCCTCTGCCCTACCACTGGAGAGGCCGGGGTGACAAGCTTGTGTGCCATCACCCCAGGTAATGAGGGATTAAACCCAAGGCCTTTGGTGTACCAGGTGGTCCTCTGCCTGATGAGCCACATTACGTCTTCCACTTGCAGGGCAGAAGGGATTAGGAGTCTAGCTTTGCCTATTTGGATGATGTTCATTTAACTACTGTAACTCAAGCTTTTAATACTTTGTCTAGAAATGTTTTTTTTTTTTTTTAATTCTGAGCCTTGATGAGTTTATCCTGTGTTTTGTAAATAATTTATAATTTCATAACTATGTCTACAACTTATTCATGCCATTTTGAAAGGCATAGTTTTTTGATTCTCTTGTGTGTGTGTGTGTGTGTGTGTGTGTGTGTGTGTGTGTGTGTGTGTATTTGTATAAAACTTTCAGAAAAAAAATGCTGACATATACTCTGGCTGTGACTCATTTCATTGGAGAGTAAAAGTAAATTCAAAGACCCATAATGAGTTAATTTTGTTTTTGCTTATATTTAAATGACAAACATAGATATTTAAAAAGCTATTCTAGTAATATCAGTGTTAACTCATCCACATCTTCAAAATACATGTAGTAATTTGGAATATTCATTAGATATAATTTCTCATTTTCACTTGCAAACATATAATCAGGGAGAATAGTATTGCCTGGATAATTTTCCTTCTAGCTGATTATGATTAAATGTATAAACATAACCTTTTGTTATTATACTTTAACTTTTTTCTTTTTAAAGTTTGTATTATGAGTTGACAAGAAATTATCAAAGATTTTCATTCATGCTACTTTACTTTCTAACAAAATAACAAATGAAGAAGAAAAATGAGAACAAGAACCATTCTCTTTAACAATTTTTTTCTTAACTTCTTTGAGTTACCATCTAAGCATATCAATATTAATTACCCAGTAAAAAGGCTCCTCATTTTCTGAACTTTCTTTCTTGTACTCTGATTAGGCTCCTTCTTTCTCTTTCTTTTTTCCCTACCGTTTTACTTCATTTTCCCTATTCCACTTGTGAGAATTATCATTGCATTATCTAGATAAAAGAAGCCTTATGCATCTCCATGTCAATATGTTTTGCAGATATATGAGTGTTCATTTGAATGTAGGAAGTTGAATATTTTTAATTAAATTTTTATTTTTATATGAATCACAGTTTATTCACTTTGTATCCCAGCTGTAGCTCTCTCACCCCTCCCCTCCCAATCCTACTCTTCCTCTCTCATCTCCTCTTATGCTGCTCTTGAGTCCATGGATAGGGGAGGTCCTCCTCCCCTTCCATCTGACCCTAGCTTATCTGGTCTCATCAGAACTGGCTGTATTGTCCTCCTCTATGGTGAGTTTTTCAGTAGTAGTAGACTGAATTCATCATGGATATTACTAGATGGTGAAATACCTAGAACACTCTAGGACCAATACCAAATGATTTAGATGCAACATGCCTATGTTGATGGAATATTACATAGTCTACGTAAGATAACATGGTTATATTACTGATTTTCATATATTTAAGAATTACATAGTGAAAACTCTAGACACCTCATTTAAGTTAGCAACCTGTAGTGAGATATAGAAAACTAAAATTTTTTATTAGTAAGGGTAATTACAAGTATTTTTGTTCATACATTTGAACAGAGATATAAGAATTCTGCTCAATAAGTTTTAAGAGAGAATTGTTTAGTTTGATTGTTTAGACTGTATTCAAAGACACAATTTGAAAAGTGCACTGTCATCACAGCAAACAAAAACACACACAAACTTGTTAATGATTTTCTGCCATGTTATTATTTTCTGAACAAATGAAGCAACCTAAAGAGTAGAAACGTTCCTGCCAGATGCCCACAGTCTCTTCTTATTGAGCTACTGAAATAAAGCATTCTGCACCTATTTAGATTAATTATGATTAAATTTAAAAGCTGAGTTGGTTGAATTGCCTCATCATTTAATTAAGATGGAGACAAATTAATTGTTTTTATGTTCTTGTTTTTTGAAAGCCTGTGAGTTTCTGATTATTAGCTAAGTTTTGGGAGTACTGAGATTTAGAATTTTCAAAGTTGCAGTAGAAAATTTAACTGCTTCATCATGTAAGAACTCTCTTTCATAAGAAGAAACCTTACAAAATGGTTGCAAAAATAGGATTCTAATTAAAATGTATTTTAAAAATTTTACTTCAAAATATAAACTTACATTTATCATCCCCTACATTAACTTATATTTTAAGTAAAGTTAAATTATACAGAACAACTGCTTGCTTATGAAAATTTCTCAATCAATATTTGATTTTTTATTTTTTTTAATTTTTTATCTTTTTTACTATTACTTACACTTTATTCATTTTGTATTCCCCCATTAGCCCCTCCCTCCTCCCCTCCCGATCCCACCCTCCTTCCCCCTTCCTCATGCATGCCCCTCCCCAAGTCCACTGATAGGGGAGGTCCTCTTCTCCTTCCTTCTGATCTTAGTCTATCAGATCACATCAGGAGTGGCTGCATTGTTATCTTCTGTGGCCTGGTAAGGCTGCTCCCTCTTCGGGGGGGGGGGGTGATGAAAGAGCAGGACAATCAGATTATGTCAGAGACAGTCCCTCTTCCCTTTACTATGTAACCCACTTGGACACTGAACTATCATGTGATACATCTGTGCAGGGGTTCTAGGTTATCTCCATGAATATCTTTTTTAGTGTGGAAGCAGTCACAGTTCCTTCCTACCACCTTTGCCATCCCCTCATACACACAACCAAGCACGATATGCCACATGGAATAAATATGTTTGATATATTTCTCTGTCTTTATTTGAACTGACTGTGGTGAAATATAGATTGACAGCTGATCCACAATGAGGAGGGACATGGAAACAAAAGGGGTACTATGAAAAAAGGGGTGCTCATGAATTCACCAGGGATGGGAGGAAGAGATATATGATTATAGCAACAAATGTATTTATTAGCAGGCACAGAGGCTTACAAAGACAGGTCACTGTCAAGAGGAGAGTGACAACCACATTTGGGGGTATTTTCTGAAATGCATTAATGTTGTAATGAAATAAAATCATGAAAAACATTTCTTTTCTGTTTGCAATTGCAGTATAATTTATTGCTAACACTACTTATACAGATACTCAGTCTTCATCCCATTTCTTCCTAGAATAGTACAGTGGTAATTTGTGGCAGAAGAGAGAAGAGTCTCTGTCTTCACCCCCTCATATGTTGTAGACTTACCATCTTTCTTTTACAGCCATAGCTCCTTCGAAGATCACAGGGGTTTGCATTATCAGGGAGAAATATCCCACCAAAGTCTCAAATTCTGTGACTTGGTAAATGTCTATTTTTTTGAATGTATGTAGCTCAATTCCTTGGCAAAGCACCTGCTTTTGTTTACAGTCTTTCTGGAACGTCCCCACAATATCTATCTAAAACATAATCTGCTCAAAATGTACTTCACCAACTACTCAAAGGTTACAAACTACTCCCACAAAAGATGTTACTCTGGCCTCAGACAAAGAAAATTTAAACAGAAAAGCCCATCAAATCCCTTCCCTCAGAATTCAGGGAATTAACAGAAAAGCAGGCTGAAAGAGTCTAAGGGCCAGAGGGGATAGAGTCCTCCAGGAGAATATGAGTCTGAATCAACTAAGCAAGAATCATATGAGTTAATACATACTGAAGCAACAAGCCCAGGGCTTATATGGGTCTGCACAAGGTCATCCATATGTATTATGGTTTCCAGTTTAGTGTTTTTATGGGAATTCTGAATATGTAAATGAGTGAGTCTCTGACTCTTGTGCCTTCTCTTAGGACACTTTCCTCCTGTTGGATTGCTGTGATCAATTTCAATAGGATTGGTTTTGCTTTATCTTATTATATTTTAATTTGTTATGTGTGGTTGTTATCTCTTAGAAGGCTTTTATTTTGTAATAAAAGACAGAAACTGAGTAAATATTGTAGGCTTATACTTTTCAAAAAACCTACTTTATTTAGGGTTTTTAAACTACTTTATCTCCCTTCTAACCCCCAGACCTTAGGTAGGAGAGCAGTAGGGAGAAGGGTTGTAGAGCTCTTTTATGGACTTCCTGCTGATTAGCATCAATGAGTCATGAGCAGATTACCAAGATACTAACAGTCCAGTCCAAAGGCCAATACCAAGGAGCAACATGAATCAGCAAGATTCAGAAGACTGGGACAAGTCAGTGACAGCTGAAATACTACACACTTGGATTCCAGAGTTCTCTCTGCAAAGTCAAATTTGGAAGCACAAAGATCAATACAGTGATGTCTGTCAAAAAGTACATATCGCACTGTCTGTAGGCTTCTATATATCTTTTCTTCTCCACGTCCACCCACGGATGTCCTCAGCTGGCCAAAGTCATACCCTTTGCATGAGAAAGTTTACAGAAACATCATGCATCCTCTCACAAGCTAGCCTCCAGCAAAAGACCTTTTGTCCTCTCAGGAGACAGCTTGCAGCAAAACATCACATGACAAAACTGAGTCTTCAATGAAACCAGAAACTTTCACTTCATGATATGGAGTGCAGGGGAGGTAGGGAGGAATTAGGAGAAGTAGAGGGAGTAGAAACTATAAACAGGATATATTGTATAAAAATGAATGTAATTTAAGTAAAAGGAAAAAAAAAGTTTCATATCTAGTGTCCCATCTTCTACTTGTCTTCTAGGGTGATGTCACCCTATCACTATGCTCAGTCAATGAAAATATTTTATAATAACTTTCAGATATTAAATGCTTTTGAGCAGGCCCCACAGTCTACATTAACTTCCAGAGAGATCTTTTTCCAGTGTCTCCAAAAGATCACCGAATTCCTTACAAAGCAGTTCTTTAAAGGCATCCTCTGCCATCATAATGAAATCTGTACAGTGTTTGTGTTCTGGCCACAGGAGACCCCATGTAACCAGTCTAGCCAATCTTTCCTACTAACTCTCCTTCTGTTTTCTCAAATTGGTACCCAGTATTCTTGTCATAAGAGCACGCCTGTTTTTAACTCTTAAATTCAGAATTCTGTAATAATAGCTTTAAAGATCTGTGAACATTCTTTAACCTTTATTTGGGAAGTACCGCCCTGAATTACTTACATGACTGCCTTGCTCTTGTTGTGCTCTCAGGCAAAATACTCCTCAGGAAGCTTTATTTTGATGACTGTAGCTTAGTCAGTCTGCCAGGTCCCCAAATCCCAACAGTAATTTATTCATTCACATGTTCGTTGTTTGTTTCTAATTTTCAGCCACAAAGTAAATTATAACCTTGAGTAAAAGAACATGTAAATATCTTGATATTCAGAAAAGAAAATGATCTATGTACCTTGAAAATCATAAAAAATTCACTCAGTGTCAAAATATATTATCTATGCCTGTGTCTACTTCTAAATAATATATATGTAATCAAAATTAATGTTTAAATTCTAACAAAAGTAGACAAAATACTAATTCCGAAAAGACACAATCATGTAAATTAATACATATTTTTTCTAAATATAAATTTAATAATTCAGTGTGTCTTGTTTCACTCTGGTGACTGAAATAATTATCTGAATAATGTGAATATTTTTGTACTGTCTAACTTTTTCATTAAGCAAGAAATATTTTAAGTGACATTTAAGGATGTAAAAATAAAATTATTATTATCTCTATATGTGTAATTATATCTGAATAGGTATTTTGTAGAAGTGTAAATATTCAATTGGCATATATATATTTCTTCTTCTTCTTCTTCTTCTTCTTCTTCTAAGAATGTATTTGATTGTGTGTATTATATTCCATACTGCCCTTTCTTAGAAAATTCCAGAAATAGAAATAAAATTAGAGTTCTTTTAAGTTTCATTCATTCTTTCCAAGACAGTATTTTCATGCTGGTTTGTATGGGTGTATACTTTGTTTTTACTTTCTTATACAAAATACTTACATATCTGAACATATCTTAATGTGTTTCATAAATAAAAAAAAAAAAAGATTCAAATCATG
>REGO01000535.1:799595-812441 GCA_010120015.1 Rhombomys opimus
GTAACAATGGCGGCTGTAATTCCAAGATCCCTTTTCTGTCTGAAGAGAGTCATAGCGTGAGGGGCATCAACAGGCACAGGCACCCAGCAAGGCTTTTATTTCTTTTATGACCTGTTCAGGAAATCATTATTCTACTTTTATGCCTCAATACAACATCTATGAAGCCAGAAATTAACATACTCAGATTCTTTCCTGTGGCATTTTAAAGGAACATATATGTTCAGGATGATAATTACAATTATTAATAAAACTAAAGAAAATCAAATAGCACCCTATAAAATCATGTTTATATAATAAAGGACATAAAGAGCAGTAACATATCATTTGTTAAGTACCGAAAATTATCTAGATAAACAAAATGTTTAATGAATATTTTCATTTTGTGTAAACAGTAAAAGAAATGTTTTATTTTTACAATACAAAACTATCTGGAGAAGTTATTTATTTAATTGAGTAAATTTTTAACCAATTATCTGATTCTATTTGCTTTTTCTTTAAAAATGATGATTATTTGCACCCAAGCATCTTTCTTTTTAAATGTATTTATTTATTATTTATTTATTTTAATGTGTACCAGTGTGAATCTGAATGTATATACATATACCACATGAAAGAAGAAACCTGTGAGGCCAGAAGAAGCATTAGAATCCATGAAACTGCAATAATAGACATTTATGATTTTCCATGTGGATGCTGGAAGTTGAATCAACCTTCTCTATAAAAGCTTGCCATAGTCTTAACTGCTGATGCTTCTCTTCAGCCCCCAAATCTATCCATTTTCTGAAGGTTTTGCTTTCTGAAGAAATGCACTTTTATCATATACTAATTATAAAATTTTTTGAAAGTTATAGTTTGCTTATACTTAGAGCTAGCCCAGAACCCTGGTTTTGAGGGATTGTAACAGATGTGATTTGATCACCTCTTTTAATAGACAATAAAAGCCAAAAATAAGAGTTTATTGTAAGCATATACATACCAAGAACAGGAAAAAAAATCTTTTTCTCTATGAGGCTCACGTAAATGTTAATTTTGACATCACATGACTCAAGATATAAATATGGAGCTGTACAGGGAATTAGAAACAGTCATCTCTCTCTTTCCCTCTCTGTGTGTGTGTGTGTGTGTGTGTGTGTGTGTGTGAGAGAGAGAGAGAGAGAGAGAGAGAGAGAGAGAGAGAGAGAAAGAGAGAGAGAGAGATGGTGAGAGAGAGTGAGTGAAGGGGTATTATCGTCTGTTATCACAAGATGTTTGTAGATGCTTCTGGCATCTTAGCTGATTTGGGGAAAGAACAACTCTATAAGCACAAATCATAAAGACAGTGCAGAATTTGAAACAAGGAAGAGACCGTCACTCAGTTCTAGAGTGATGACTGAAAAATTCTAAGTGATGTCCTTGTAGGCTGGTACATGGTGTTCTAAAAACTGAGAACTGACAACCTATTGACTATGATATTACTATAAATACTGAAAATATTCTAATTCCTTTTATATTAGTGTCTACATCCTTGTGGAGCTAATAAGAAAATTTGTGACAGTTATGTATCATTATTAATCAATTAACACATCATTATGCACAGTTTAACAGAAACCTGACCCAAAGTTTAAGGCATAAGAAAAGAGGAAAGTGGTGCACTATGAAAGCAGAAATGCCAAGCTTCCAGGATGCCTAAAGTTATAAAGTGGACATCTGTGGGTCCAAGGATCAGTACTTTCAGCAAAATAAGAATACTGTATTGAAAGTATATTGTTGTGAAATAAAGCTATTTTAGTGTGTAATTAAGCATTCCATTTCTGATGGCAACATTTAGCTATAGTTAAAAACCTTCCCTTTGTTTGCTAACTTCACACAGAGGTTTTGTTTTGTTCTTTTTCTCCCTCACGTAAGGAAATGTCACCATGATGATAAATGCTGCTGCTTTCCATTAGCCGTGAAGTGCCAAAGTCCAGAGCTCCCTGGTGACTGTTAAGAGATGGGGACCTGTAGATTTCAAGAATGTGCTGTCCACAGAAGATTTGTTTGAGAAGTTCCCACAAAATCGAGCTCCTGTGCATCCCTTCGGTCTTTCATTCCTAAGTGTGATGGATGTGGTTGTCTCAAAAAGCTAACTTGTGTTTTAAAACCAGCAACATCAGTTCCCAACGCCAAAGCTATAGTTGAATGTGCACATGTCTTCTTATACCACAAAGAGGTCTGAAATTTCTCTCTTTCCTTTACAATGTAATGTTCCGGCTATTCAGGATTCATGAAAAAAATATTAATATTAAAGGATAAGAGATTTCAGATTCAATTATACTCAATAACATTGATGAGAAATTTCTTTAAAAGAAATGTTTTCTGTTTTTTTCCAAGACAAAATCACCAAACTTAATATGATTAAATTCTGGTAAGAATAATAAGTCTCTCACTTGACTCTTTATCTAACTGAAATTCTGTCAATCACAGCCATCAGTTACATTGTCTTTTAAAGGTTCTTGTTCTTAAGGAACAGCTGGTTATATCTTCCCAGTGAAGTCATCAGTCTTATTCACAACTACAAAATGTAGCAATAGTAACAGAATTTAGTGTTTTCAGTGAAGAGCTAGCATATTAGAACCAAGGAAATTTGTATATCTAAATTATGAACATCTAATAAGTTTTGGATTCATCACCTAAGCATCTTTGATAGTGTTTCTGAAAATGTGGCTCACACAGACACAGGAACAATTCTTCTGGGTACTTATTGGAAATTTACATTATCAATTCCTCACTCCCAACAAACAGACACTGAATTCCAATTTCCTAGATGACCTTTATGCTTATGAATCCAAATGATAGGACAGAAGAAATATTTCATCGTAGGATTTGATTTTTAGCTGAGCCTCTGCACCATTAGATGAGACATGATCATAAAGCTAGAGAGATAAACAAAGCTCAGGTCGGAAGTGAATTACTGCGGGGATTACTGAAAGGAAATTTAAAACTAGCCACAGGCATTATGGCCTCGTGGGAAACATTGCTTCAAATGTTCCAACTTTGTTATTGATGTATCTTCCAGGGACTCTATTATAAAGGTTAAGTGGGGCTAACTAGGCTTTAGACACATTCTCTGTCATTTGAAATGATTCTAAAAAATTCCTCTCAAATGTATTTCATTGAGTTTTCATGTGATTTAATTCCATTTTATTATAAATTATAGTTTTATGTATTTCAATAGTTTAGCATTTTCTTTATTCAAAAGTTAGGTCCATTTTTATGAAACCTAAATGTGTGTCTGTGTAGTTAATAGATGACATATTTCTGTGGAATTTGAAAGAAAAAAAACATACCTACTCACCTCAGACAGAGAAAAAAAACAAGAGACAAAAGTAACTGTACCACCAAAGTCCAACTTGGTAAACCAATGAATCTGTCGGAGTTACATACAGAAAGATTGGTGAGGGGTTGTTTTTCATAGCATGCACTACTCTAAAGCAGCTACAGCACCAAAATCTCATGCCATAATAAATAGGCACTCATGGAAGCTGGAACCCTGGAGCTCTCTGCACACCTACAGACAGTTGGAAAGTTCTGGTGTACCCTCTCCTCATCTGTCCTTACTGTGTTTTAATCTTGGGAAGGGAAAAACCATGGGAAATATCAAACAATACATACTATTACTAAGGCTATTATTTATTCTCACAAATAGACCGAAAGGCCTATTACTGAAGATAACAGCAGTAGAATTGATTCAACATAGAAAGATTAAGATGGTGCCTACCTCATGGCATCGCTCCTAAAGACTTGTGCACATGGTAGTGGAAGGTTCTCTGAGCATTGACAAGGGATTAAAGAAAACACCAACTAAGCTACAAATCTTCTAATCTTCAATGATGACTTCCCTCCAAGATACACTGGCACAAAGGTAGTAGGAAAAACTACCCAAGATCTGAGTAACTTTAAGGCCCATGAGATGGAACCACTACCTGACACAGCTTGGGAGGCCAAGAACATAATACTAGAGAGGTTAGGGACCTAGGGGAATCAAAAATGACTGTTCTACAAAAGGAATATGGCTACAAAATGACTAGTAATCTCATTCTGCTAGATTCCTAGATCAGTACCTTTCTCAACCATTATCAGGGAAGCTTCTTCCTGAAGCAGATGGGAAGAAACACAGAGACCCACAGCCAAACAATGTATGTAGAGTGAGAGGCTTTGTAACACTCGACCCTAAATGGGACATCTCAATCAAAAACCTCACTTCGGGACTCAGGGAAAATTGCAGCTTTCCTAAGATTTCCTGCACACTGCCCAACGTTTGTTTATGAGTCTCATTATCTGGTTTTATGCAATGCTGGGTAGAGTCTTTCAGAGGCCCTCCATAGTAGGCTCCTGTCCTGTTTCCTGTTTTCTCCTTCTTCCAATGTCCATTCTGTTTCCCCTTCTGAGTGAGAATTGATCATCTTACCCAGTGTCCTCCTTCTAGCTTACTTTCTTTAGGTGTACAGATTTTAGCATGTTTGTCCTATCTTACAGGTCTAGTACCCACTTATAAGTGAGTATGTACCATATCTGTCTTTCTGCTTCTGGGATACCTCACTCAGGGTGATCTTTTCTATATCCCACCATTTGCCTGCAAATTTTATGATTTCCTTGTTTGTAATTTCTGAGTAGTATTCTATTGTGTAAATGTAACACAATTTCTGTATCCATTCCTCCACTGAGGGACATCTGGGTTGTTTCCAGGTTCTGGTTAATACGAATAAAGCTGCTACAAACATGGTTGAACAAATGTCCTTAAGATTTCACCTTAAACCCATAAAAAATGGATAAGATCAAAGATTCAAGTGACAATATATGCTGGAGAGGATGTAGAGAAAGGGGAACCCTTTTCCACTGCTGGTGGGAATGTAAACTTCTACAACCACTTTGGAAATCAATTTGGCGCTTTCTCAGATAATTAAGACTAGCGTTTCCCCATGATGCAGCTATACCACTCCTAGACATATATTCATAATATGCTCAAGTACACAACAACGAGGTCCTTCATTTTATACTATTGTGTCAGAGCATTTTTTTGCCTTAACATTACCAGTCATATATATATAAAACCTGTAATATTAGTGTGTGTATATATATGTATGTATGTATGTACACACACATCAAAAGCAATACAAATGCATGCATACATACAATATATGGACTAACACAATATGAAAACAATAACTAACCTGATTTCACTGTACTGTTTCTGCTGCTGACTGTTGGTGTTCTAAACCAGATTGTGGTTAAACATGGTCAGACATAATCCAGGCATGCCTCTGTTTCAGTCTGCATTTACTCTCATGTCACTATGTTAGTCTGACTCCTTGTATATTTACAAGCTCATCCTAACAGAGTAGTGGCCACTCTGAAAGTGGCTCTTTAATACTTGTTATATTTCTAATAGCCAGTATCTGGAAACAACCTAGATGTCCTCCAACTGAAGAATGGATACAGGGAGTGGTACACGTACACAATGGAACACTACTCACCAAGTTAAAAACAGGAAATCATGGAATTTACAGGCAAATGGATGGAACTCAAAAAGATCATCCTGATTGAGGTAACCCAGAAGCAGAAAGACATACATAGTATATACGCACTTACAAGTAGATATTAGCTATATAATGTAGGATAAACTTACTAAAATCTATACTTCTAAAGAAGCTAAACAACAAGGAGGACTCTAGGGAAGATGCTTAATTGTCATTCAGAAAGGCAAAAAAGATAGACATGTGAAGTCTATTGGAAGGGGAAAGGACAGGAGCCTACCATAGAGGGACTCTGAAAGACTTTACCTATTGAAGCAGATGCTGAGATTCATAGCCAAATTTTGGGCAGAGTGCAAGAAATCCTTTGCAAGAAGGGGGAGATAGAAAGATCTGGAGGGGACAGGAATTCCATAAGGAGACCAGCCGAGCCAAAATTTCTGGGTACAGGGGGATCTGCAGAGACAGATTAATCAATCAAGGATCATGCATGGAGAAGACATAGATGCCCTGCTCAGATGTAGCCCATGGGCAGCTCAATCTCTATGTGGGTTCCCTAATAAGGGGAACAGGGGCTGTCTCTGACATGAACTCAATGGCTGGCTCTTTGATCACCTCCTCTTGGCGAATTAGACTAACTAGGCCACAGAGAGAGAGGATCCAGACAGTCCTGATGAGACCTTATAAGTTAGGGTCAGATAGTAGGGGAGGAGGAACTCCCCTATCCATGGACTATAGGAGAGGGATAGGAGAGGAAGATGGAGGGAGGGTGGGAACAAGAAGAGATGAGGGAGAACAGGGAGGATGGGACCAGGAGGAGATCAGGGAGAGGAGAAAGGATGGGACCAGGAAGAGAGGAGGGAGAGGGCAACAGCTAGTATATAAAGTGAATAAATTATAATAAATAATAAAAATAAAATCTTAAAAACTTGTTAAGTTAGATTTCTTTTGATTTTTCTCTCTGGCTGTGAAGAGTCAGTGGCATGCCATAGAAGACTATGGAGGAGACAGAGCTTTCTTTCCATAGCTGCTCACAGATGGTGCTAATAAATACATTTTCTGTTCTACATCATACTGCAAGATACTGATAACCATACAGTAAGCAAATTTAGATTATACCCCTCTTTTTTTTTTCCTTCATCATTCCACACTCTTGTTTTTCATTTCTTGTACACTTCCTTACTTCAAAAACCATCTCCTTTTCCCTTTCAGTTTGTGGCTGGGTGGTGTCCAGGTGTCCCTTTTGGTATCTTGCAGAGCACCTTCTCATACCAAAGAGGTGAAGACTCTTGTAGGCACCAGCCCCACCTCTCTGTTTACTGAGATGAGATATGTGGATGATCCTCATCTTGCCGGTTTTTGCAGAGCTGTCCTCTGTCCTAGCTTCAGCCTGTGTGGTCTGGGAATCTCCAGCATACAACATTGACAGCATGCAACTCCAGACCACCACTGGAAGCCTTGTCTGGCTATAAAAGGTAGCCAATTCACACTCCATATTGCACTAGGCTAATCCTCATAGATTTGAGGAAGTTTCCACTGTTCTAGATTTTTATGCTGCCCTCTGAGCACCCCCAGTTTTCCAGCTGTCTTTTTCCAATTCGTTCTCCACCACGTCCCACACTCAGTACCTGCTCTCTCCCACTCCCATCCCCACCTGTTCTCAGTCACCTACAAAATCTATTCTAGTTCACCTACCCATGGAAATCCATGTTTCCAGCCTAGAGCGCTCCTCTCTATCTAAACTTTCTGAGCATGTGGATTGTAGCATGGTTGTCATTTGCTCAACAACTAGTACATATTTATAATTGATTACATACCACATTTGTCTTTCTGAGTCCGTTACATCACTCAGGATGATTTTTTTTCTAGTTGTATTCATTTGCCTGCCCATTACACGATGTCACTTTTTCTTTTCTTTTACTGATAAGTAATACCTCTTTGTACCTCATTCTCTATGGTTGTTCTGTTGAGGTATATCTCAGTTATTTACAGTTTCTGCATAGTATGAATAAAGCTGCAACAGAAAATGTGTGAATCCAGATAGGAGTTTAGGTAGAAAAGAACTAGGAGGGTTGATGGAGGGGAAAACAGAATAAAAAAAAATAGATTTTCAATAAAAGAGAGAAATATTAACAGGAAAAGAAACATAAAATAAAACACACAAAGGGATAAACATAAAATATTTTCACTATTATTTCATTTCAACAAGAGAGCATAAAATAATAAAAAGTAATATTTGACCTTTTCTATGTTCTAGTTTATATGCAAATCATTAGATGATGAAACATTTAATCTATGTTTTTATGGACTAGTTGGCCTCGTCCTTTTAGAGATACCTTTTCTTCTATGTATATCCTTTTATTTGTACAGTCTTTCCAATTCTAAAATTATTTACAACTCTGACTTCACTTAATTTACTTTAACAGGAACCCAGATGCACGAAGACAAGAATGACTATTAGGAAATTATATCTATTCCTTTTACTATCAAAATTACATGTGAAGTAAGAAAATAATTTATTTTATTCCACACTTATCCTAATCATTCTTTGCTCCTGTTATTAAATCATCTTGATTAATCCTCTTTCACTGTGGCTATAAACTGGGAGACTAGTTATAGTGGATGCTGCTCTATAAACACTTTCCGAATTTGTGGATTTTCTTGTCACACTGAATCTTTCTAAAAATATAAATATATAAATCAAAACACTTAAATTGTCAGCAGTTCTATGAATTATTACAGGCATTTTAAGGCAAAAATCCATTTTATATTAATAGTCTTTTCTTGATGTTCTCTACTGAAAACAAGATAAGTATGTGCTTAAAAGTTCTCTATTTCTTTTGAAATTGTAACGTGGAAAACACTGTAATCTTAACTATTACTGCTTTTACATAGACTATTCTAAAGGTACTTGGGAAAGATAGTTGAAGGAATTTTAAGTGGCTCACGAGAGATGCATTGATAAATCATTAAATGGATGAAAACACAACCATTCTACTTGTGTGTATATGTGTGTATGTGATATGCTTGTAATATATGCTGTATTATTTATATGAGTTATTTCGTATTATCTTCCCAAATTTAATACTTTACCATTATCTATGTTTTTCCCCTTTCTGTGTGGCCAAGAAACTGGGAGACTGGGGGAGGTCAGCCTGGAATAACAGTGGGGTTGAAGCATGTCCAAACTCCAGAAATGTTTTCTTCAGATAGGCAGGGGTTGGATCTTTTTCCCCACCCCACTGCCCTGGGACCTGGATGTCCTGTTGCCCAAATCCCTGAGTTCCGAAATCTTGCTCCCCAGAGGAAGTTACAAAATCTGGTAACCAGGTTAAACTTCCTCTCACCTTCTGAGATTTTGCTTACCAGCATCTGGAATTCCTCATTATGCAAATGAGGCATCCCATTATGCAAATGGGTCTTGGCCCCAGCCAATGATGTGTACATCTTCCCCTACCCTGAAAGCCCCAAAGGTTCCCCCCCAAGTAAATGAGCTGTCTCACCTAAGTTGCTCCTGAGAGTTTGTTGTCATTGCCAAGCAAGCCATCTGAGGTCTCTACCACTCCCAGCCATTCCCACTTCCCTTCCCTTTCCAGGAAGCACCAGGAAACAGAGCCTGAATTGCAGTAGGTGCCCAATGTGGAGGCTCCAAGACTGCCAGGAAGAGCAAGAAGGTGAGAGATTCTCCCACTCCCAGAAGGTACTGATTGTCCACCCATCTTGCCTCCCTGTGATGGGGACACTGAATCTGTTTTTTGCTTGTGGAGCTGCATGGTCCCTTAGGAATGTTTCCCTTTGACCAGGGAATTCCACATTGTCAGTCTCTCTCTCTCAGGAAACACTTCATCTCATTAAAAAAACAAAACAAAAAATTCCCAGATCAAGTGTTGTGCCCGAATTGCAATACCCCAAAAGACCACCCCCAGGAGCGGAGTCTGTTGCAAACCATATAAGGAACTTGCTATTACAAATTACAAGCTGCAGCTTGGGCTCACACCCCATACCACTGAAGTGGTGAGAGTCAAGAGCTCCATGCTCAGGTTAGTTGGGTGATTTAAAGATTCTGGTCCTTCCCAGCATGCCCAAGGGAGGGGCGATTCCTGCCTGGCAAGCATCTATTGGTCAAAATGCTACATTTTGAACTGATTGGCTATAGAAAGGTCCCCAAACCATTAATGATCTGGTGTCCCTCCCTAGGGGGATTGGCCAGTTTCCTAGCAACTGTATCTCTAGTGAGTGAGTAAAGAATGAAGTAAGGCAGGTTCTTCCCCTCAGGGCATTACTGGACTTCACCCAGCTAGTTCAGGCCTTAAACTTTAATTATAGACGCTGATTTTTAATCTTTTGGTTTCACAAGGACTATGAGTATCATTCAAAGCTTGTGGCAGGAAACTGACCAAAATGGAGGCCACTTCCTTTTGAAAAAATGTGCTGGAGTCAGTTCCCTGAGTGTTAGTGGGAGACCCCTATGAGCCCAGTACTGTACTTCAGTAGATTATCTTGCTTGAGGCCACGTCATCCAGGAAGGAAAGCTTCCCCCCCCCCCGCCTCTGTTTTCTGCCTATTATAGCTACGCTCTGTCCTTCTAAGCTGGGACTCACCAAGGATGCTTCATCCCCCAACACACACACACATCAGATGGCTCTGATGATAATGGATTTTCTGGGGACTATCCTATTGCTGAACTTAGAGCCCTGAAAAAGGCCATAGAGGAGATTTACCAAACAATTGGTTCCTGAGTCTCTGGCCCCATCCGATCCTCCTGTATCCTCCCTTGATCCCCTATGTGGCACCACAGCACAGAGCTCTCTCCATGCCCCCTTCACTATCCAGCAGCTCTGCAGCTTCGTACATTCATACATTCCCCACAGGAGCCCAGCAGGCAGTCTAGCCAGGAAGACATTGTAACCAGGTGCACCTCTGAGCATTTCAAGCAGGGGACAGAAATACTCCCAAGACCCTGCTTCTTCCTTGCTTTTCCTCTGCCAAAAACTGAAAAAGATTCTCACTGACTTTATTCTTACAATTAAAAGAAGCTTAAAAAACAATTCTTGACCCTGAAGTCAAAGACCTCGTTCTAAAAAATCATTATTTGAGGAGTATGACTTCTGAGTGCAGGTTTACCTGCCAAGGTCTCAAAGATGAGCACAATGATAGATGAATTGTGGCAACTCAGGATATTGGGAGAGCATTCCATCAGGTTGTTTCCGTTGTTCAGGCACTCACAGCAATAAAAGCAAGGAGCTTCTTTCAAGTGGGGTGAAAAGGGACACTAGAAAGACAAGTGCCTCAAGGATGCCCTCACCAGCAGAAAAGTCACCACTCCTAAAACAGTCTGTTCCCAGTGCCCCAAGGTCTTCGACTAAAGGAGGGATTGTCACTCCAGATACAACAATGACTGAAGCCTTTAAACTTACAGTGGAGCAGTTCTTAGTGCCAACAGTAATAGGAAAAACTGTGCCCAGGGAGGCTTCCTGAGTCTCCAACATCTCAGAAGGTTCCCACATGAAAATAGGTGACAGACTGTTCAAGTGCCCCGTTGGTACTAGAGCAGACAAAACAAGCTGAAGACAACAAGAGGTCTTACAAGATTGGGAACTACTTGCAGGGCCTCAACTTCTAGGCATAGGAGATTGTTTTTATGCCTTCACCACCAAACACCAAACAAGCCTACAAATGGGAGGAGCCTGTCATGTCTAGGCACATGATCCACCCTCTTGTGGCCAACATTGCCACCTGTCTTCTAGGAAGAGATATCTTCGAGGCTCTGGAAGTCTCTCACTAATCAGCCAAAAGACAATTACAATTAGGTAAATGGTATATATGCGTAGTAACAAATATACTCATAAAACTTTAAAAACCATCCCCCAGGTTACCCCCATTTCTAAGGTCCACGGTTAAATATAATGTTCCCTGCATCTAGCGGCTCTCCAGTGAGCCTCTTTGGGTTGAATACAAGCCTCTATCAAGGGAGAAACTTGGAATGCTCATATAGTTAGTAGAAGAACAACTCTACATTCACACTTCTCGAAGTCCATGGAACAGCCCTGTGTTCACTATAAAAAGGAGCTCAGGGGTAGAGAGACTGCAGTAAGATTTAAGGGTGGGTGATTAATAAAATCACATGGATTTGGAGATCTCCCTAAAGGGGTCTACCCCTCGTCTCCACCATTCTCACAAATGTCCCTCATTTAGTAATAGACATTAAAGACTGTTTTTTCTCTCTCCCTTTCTACCTGTGGGACTGCCAGAGCTTTCTATTCTCAGTAGCCCCCATTAACAACTCTAGGCCTGCATTAAAATATGAGTCAACAATCCTCCCTGAAGGTATGACAAACAGTTGCACCATCTGACAAGAGACTGATGCCATATCATTAAGACGCTGCTTAAACAAAGGTCTCCACATTTATCATCGTATGAATGATATATTGGCTTGGGAAGATGTTTCCACCTCCTCCTTCCAACTTAAAGATCAATTGATATCTTCCCTATTCTCCCTAGGATTTAAAATAATTCCTCACAAAAGCCAAATTATTACACCCATGGCATTCTTGGGACTGGAAATTTCCTTGCCCTCTTAAACCAACCCTATATTTCCTTCAGAGCTTAGGTATTTCCTCCTTCCAAAAGTTTTTGGGGAAACCTTAATTGACTTTGACTGTGCCTTTCTCTTCTTACCAGTACCTTACAACCTCTCTTTGATCTCCTAAAAGGATAAAAACCCCTCCTCCCTTCCAGATCTTTCTTCTGAGGCAGTTGAGGCTTTAGGTACCATTAATGCAGCCCTAAAAGACAGGACACTCACTAGGTTTAATTTAACAATGCTCGTACATTTTCTTATTTTTAACTCCTCCACTGCCTATGTGGCAGTACGGTACCAGCCCCAGGGAGTGGGGGAATGGCTCCACACCCCAGAGGTGATGCACCTACAATTTTAACTGAAGTTGATGTGCTTGCTGTGATTAGAAATGGCATGGCTAGAGTCTTGCAAACATTAAGAAAAGAGCCAGATATTCTTGTCACCTCCTTTTTCTCTCTCTGATATTCAATGACTACTCAGAAATCATTCCCTCTTTCTATTAACATAATTGAATTCCCAGGACAAATTGATAATCATTAGCCTAAAGAATGATCAGCTTGAAAAAAAAGTGGGGAATACCCTAGAACTCATTGGTACAGGAGAAAACTTCCTGAACAGAACACCAACAGCACAGGCTCTAAGAGCAACAATCAATAAATGGGACCTCATAAAACTGAAAAGCTTCTGCAAAGCAAAGGACACCTTCATCAAAACAAAGCGACTGCCTACAGATTGGGAAAAAAATTTTCACCAACCCTTTATCTGACAGAGGACTCA
>REGO01000535.1:815532-854908 GCA_010120015.1 Rhombomys opimus
TGGACTTGGGGAGAGGCATGCATGCAGAAAGGGGGGGAGGGTGGGACCGGGAGGGGAGGAGGGAGGGTCTTATGGGGGGATACAAAAGGAATAAAGTGTATTTAATGAAAGTTAAATAAAAAATAAAAATAAATAAAAATAAATTAAAAAAAAAAGAATGATGGGTTTCTGCCCTACTTCTGTTACAATGGCTACCACATCTCCTAAATCTTTGCAAAGAAGCGCGTCTCTGAGACACCTTCAGTATTTACTGATGGATGAAAGAGGAAAGCCATGGTAATAATATAGTAAGTACTACCATGGGTGATGCCCAACACCATTATTCAATTCAGAAAGTTGCCCCAAACTGTATGTTATTTATGTAGCCTTCAAAGAAGTTAAGGGACCCTTTAATCTTTTCTCAGTCAGTGTATACATTGTTAATTTTCTTCCTTGGTCATTAAGATCCTTTGTCAAACTAGATGTCAACCCACTCTCCCCTTTTCTTGTCAATGTCTCCCACCTCTTATAGGGAAGAGCCACTCCCCTCTACGTCCAGCACTTCAGATCTCACAGTACACTTCCAGATCTGATATCTGAGGTAAACTCCCTAGCTGATCAGACAACCTCTACAGCTTCTGTCAAGCAAGCAGATCAATTCCATTGATGGACACACACAAATATAAAAGTGCTTCATGCCTGTTTCCCCCACATCCTTCTTCCTCAACTTCAGAGGATAATAAAAATCATGCTCCCTTTGTGCATCCTTTATTACTACCCCAACTTTACAAACTATGGGCAGTAAACCCCGAGAGGTCTAAAATCCAATGGCTTCTGGCAAATTGATGTCACCCACATTCCCCTATTCAGACAGCAAAAATATGACTTTTTCACTGTTAACACATACTCACATTTCATATGGTCTACAGCCATTGAGAAAGCTCAAGATTAATTCACCACATGGTCTCCTCCTTTGCCATCATGGGCATTCCTCAGCAGACAAAAACCGATAATGGCTCTGCTTTTACTAGCTCCCAATTCAAAACCTTCTGCTCACAATGGAAGACTACCTACCATGAGGGGATTCCTTATATTCACCAGAGTCAAGGAACCATAGAAAGAAGACATCAAACTCTAAAAACCCAACTTAAAAAACAAAAGCAATCATTTACAAATCCTGGCAATGTAATTAGCAATATAAGTAGCAATGGCCCTAGCCACTCTAAATATAGTTAGTATTTACAAAAGCTCCAAATAGCCTCCTATCTCCCTCCACTGGCACACAGCAAAGTAACTCCTTTCATCCTGGTAGGATGGCATGATTGATTAGATGGAATATGGAAGAAAACCAACTGCCTCCTAACAGACAGTTGGGAGGGGGTTTTGTTGGTATCTTTCCACAGGATTTACCCAAGTCTTTTTGGATTCTAGTCAGAAATGTCTGATATCACCCCACCAAACAAAAAGATGGCCTTTCTCTTGCTAGCCGGGCAAGACTGAGGAGATGAAAGAGATGCTACCCTAGACTGGACAATTAGACCTCCTGAAAGGACAGCCAGGACTTGGTGGTTGATTCTCAGGTCATGTGTCCCCTGACAGGCTTCTTTTTGCTCCATTCTATGGCTATCTTTGTTATTCTCCATTCTAACACCGTTACTGCCTAGTCCCTTCCTAATCTTCCTAAAACCCACCAGTGGAGATTTGTTGTTGTTGTTGTTAAAGAAAATCATTATGGACAAAACAAAGTTATATAAAAACAAAACAAAACAACAACAACAAAAAACAGTGGATTGCCCCCCAAAGGGATGCCAGGAGCTTTTGAGAATCCCCATATAGCCAAACTCTCTTAGACTTGATTGTCCCTTTATCTGCTTCCCATAATTACAAACAAACAGGGATAAATCCTGTCTCTAAGACCTTGACACCTCTGGGGGCTGCAGCTGCTGGAATTTCAGAATAGAAGTGATAGTATATGGTATACTCAAAGCAACAACCAAAACCCCAGAGATTTCTATCCCAGACCTCTGAAACAAATGTTGGTGAATGGGAGTATTTGTCGAGTTTTACTCCCACCTGGTTGTTCAATTACCTCAGCTGACTTTCACATTTATTGGCAGCTTAATCTGGCTCCACAACCAGTCCTTGTCTACTGATGCATCCTTGGACAAGGAAATCAAAGTCATCAACGGGGTTCAAAACACCCTTTCCTGGTGATAAAACATCCAGTACACAGCTGGCCTCCTCCCTCAAACAATTCACCACAACTCTTCCCAGTGGTTTTCCTGTGTCTCCTCACAACCATTGTTTTCAGCTGTTCCCAATAACATCTTGCTTCATGAACCCTGTGGGCTCTTACCCACACAAAAGTTAAAAAAATATTCTTCTTATTCTGCCTTTCACCCTTTTTTCTCATTGGGCATGATCCTGTAACAGCACTGTTACCAAGCCAGCATGTGTTAGCTCCCCACCCCCTTCTCTTCTGCAATAACATCATCAGTCCCTCTAAGGATTTACACCCCAGTAATGGTTTCTCCACAGGTCTACATGTACAAGTCTAAAGAAATAGCCTGGTGGCTATAAAGGGACCAGAGAAAGGTAGAGATCTTCATCCACCTGCTTGTTAGATTCAGGACCAACAGGGTACAGCCCTGATACAAACGCAACACCTGTTTGACAACCTCCATAACGAGCTTAACCAGGCCACTACCTCCACCTGGGACAGCCTTGCGTCCCATCAGTGGGAGTTATAACACAACTTGCGGTGGTTGGCTTACAAAACAGGAAAACTCTCAACCTGCTGACAGCTGAGAAGGGACGGACTTGCGCTGGGGAAGAAAGCTGTTTCTATGTTAATGAATGTGGGTTAATAGGAAAAAATATTCAGGTACTTCGGATCTCTGGTGAGATCTCCAGGCCTGGTATGTCCCAGGCCTATCCACACCACGGTACGCAAACCCTCTGTTAGCTTGGCTTCTTCCCCTTCTTGGCACCATCCTGGCCATTGGAACCTTCCTCCTCTTGACTCCCTGTTTCATCCAATGTATACAACAGCAGGTAAGCAACATTGTCAAACTCACTACCAACTTCTGGGTCAGTACCAAACCATTCCCATCATGGAAGCTGAAAATTATGAAGTCTGTCCCTTATAAAATGAAAGGGAAGAGCCGAGGAAACAGGTAGATGTGGGACTCGGGAAGCCAGCCCAGAGCAATATTGGGGTCAACCCTGGAAGTCTCATCCTGAGAAAGGCAGGGGTAGGATTGCTTCTCTCCCTTTCACCACCCTGGGCCTGCATGTCTTTGGACATGTAGCAATGTGCCTCCACCACTGGCACCTGCAGAAGGTCACATAGCCCAGTAGCCAGGTTAAACTTTCCCCCCTCTTCTTATAAGAGAAGAGCACCTGGAATTCCTTCTTGTACAAAGGAGGCATCCCCAGTGCCCTGGTCCTGGTCCGCGATATATATTCAACCCAAAATCTCCTATCCCAAAAGGTTAAGTAGATTTTAGTAGCCTTTTATTTTCCCCAATTAAAGAAGGTGTCTCAATGAAGCTGTCTCCAGAGAGTCTGTTTTCTCTGTGTTCACAGCTGCCTGAGGTCTTGTCTACCACCAGCCTATCTGGACTCAAATCCCATCTCGGAATCTGCCTGTGGTGATTGTGGGCCAATTGCTCTGAAACAGGCAAGAAAAGGAAACCTGAACAGCACCTTCATAGCTACATTGTCCTATTTATATCTAATGTCGGTGTTGAATTTTTCCATGTTAGAGACGTGTGCTCCTTCCTTTACTTATGAAAGTTGTTTTCTGTGTTTAAGATTATTACATTCTTAAAAATGCAAAAGTGTTAATTTATTGATTTTCTAATACAGCATAGAATAACGACAAGGAAGAGCAACTTGTAATGGGCCTCAGAGGTAAGTGGAAGTCAGACAGTTTAAGTCTGTGGGATTTGCTTGAATTGTTGGAAGAACATTTGATGTGAGATATGGCTCTTTTGTTATCACTGTTGAATGAAGGTGAATATCATCTCTTATATCAACTGCCCAGAACAGAAGCAATTAGGCAGAAGTGAAAAATAATATAATGAAGGAGAAATATTAACTCTGTAATCACCAAGCTTCTATCTGTGGAAGCTAGGTTCCTGAAACCCAAAACATTCAAAGGTAATGTAACACAATTTTTAATTTATACACATCTTTATGTATACTTAAAATGAAATCATGAAAGTCGAAGGTAATTAAATAGAAATACAAAAACATTATGCTGAGTGAGGTACTCAAACACAGAAAAGGAAGGCTGCAGGTTCTCTCTTATTTGTGGATCTTAGCTCCAAATTTCATATGGGAGTAAATAACCTGAGGTAACCACAGTAATCAAGAAAGTCAAAAGGGACCATGGTGGAAGTAGAAGAAGGAACTCTAGAAACAGAGAAAGTAAAAACAAAACAGAAACCAAAACAACAGCAGCAGCAACAACAATGTAGGGTGGGAGCTTTAACCGAGAAAGACAAGAGAAAGAAAAACAGAGGAAGAGAGGGACAAAGGACAAAAACAAAACAAAACAAAAAGAAATCACTAAGGATGCTTGAAATCACCTACAGGAACTATATTATTTTATTTGTACTTAAAAGTATAAAGTTGAATTGTACATGAGCTCAAGAATTTCTTCTCAAAAGCCATAGACTAACATCTCCCTATTTTTATATCTAACACAATGTATGTTCTGTCTAAATTGTTACTTTCTTTATTGTTTGAGGAATAGTGATGAGAAGAATATCTGTAAATTTTCAACCTAGATGTAGTTATGGAACCTGAAGTTAAAAACAAGGGTATCTCCACCTCCTGGAAAGACTCTACACTTTACTGTTGATTTTATTGTTCTTCAGAAGTTAGCCTTCCAGGTAATCTTTTTATGCTGTAATTACTTAAAAAAAGAAGTTTCTAAGCCAGATTCACTTCTAGGATCTCTTGTCACATTTTGGATCATTCATTTTAAAGGTTTCATTGTTCATTTGTTTGTTGGTGTTTTTGTATGAATTTAATTTTGTACATCCATCATTTTTTTCTTAGTTATTAACAACAGCACAGAGTTTAGATTTACCCATTGCCATTTCTAGGAAGAGGAATCAACATAAAATTTTCAGTGTAGTTTTGAAGCATATATCAAGTAAATACTTGATTATTACTGTGGAAAAATAAAACACATATATCCTAAAGATATCAACTGTGTTACATCTATTCCATTTGTTCTCACTTTCCAGGATATTTTTGAATATATACCACGGTATTAAAGAAGATGACAATGCAGCCACTCCTGATGTGATCTGATAGACTAAGATCAGAAGGAAGGAGAAGAGGACCTCCCCTATCAATGGACTTGGGGAGGGGAATGCATGAAGAAGGGGGAGAGAGGGTGAGATCAGGAGGGGAGGAGGGAGGGGCTTATGGGGGGATACAAAATGAATAAAGTGTAATTAATAGTAAAAAAATTAAAATAAAAAGATAAAAAAGAATAATGGATTATTTTATTTAATTTTCACTTCAGTATTTAATATAGTAATTTTAAATTCTTTACCCAATCAGTGCTAATTTAGCAGTAAAATCATGTATTTTATGTTATGTGCTAAACTGAACACTATAATCATCTTTCAGCTTAAGCTGTCAAGCAGGTCTCACAAAGAGAAAAACTCAACTCTACCAAGTTGTATCTTAGTACTAAAATTCTTCTGATGAGCATTTTCAGCCCTTAAAGATATGTCAGGGTACTCCAGTCTCAGAGTCTAAAAACAGATTGAAATTATATTCCTAAATATTCTTGAATATTAAATTTTATATTCCCCTCTTTCTCTTTCTTATATAGATATGGTGTTAGATATGTACATGAGATAGATATATACACACTTCTACAAGAGCAAGTCATTTTACTCCTTCCATTACAGTTCTTTGGAGAAATTAAATATTTCAAGTATAATATATTGTTCTGCATTCTTAATTCATATTTGACACTCTTGGTTTATTAATTGAAAATATTAATAATTAAATAAATTTTCCAGAGGGAAGATGTTTTCAAGAGGAATATTAGACCAATGCTGGTTATGAATGATGAATGAATATGATCTACAGTGGGTTTTACTAATGTTCACTCACTAAGCATAGCTGTTGAAGTGCACTCAGACTACTGTCCTGATTCCTACTTCTTATTTTTTTTCCAACCACCTTTTCTATCTTTGCGCTCTGCCTACCAAGTACGTACTTTCTTCAGAGACATGGCATTTTCTATTTCTTTGCCTGAAAGGCACATCACTCAGAAATATGGATGGCTTCCTTCATCACCTTATTCATCTCCCTGATAATATTTCACCTAATTTGAAAGGTCTTTGTCATTTACTTTATCTAATTTAATGTTCCTTTCCCTTAGCCTGCTTTATTTTTCTTCTTGACTATTCTCACTCCGTGACATAATCTAAGTGGCTATCTATCTGTCTGTCTGTCTATCTATCTATCTATCTATCTATCTATCTATCTATCTATCTATCTATCTATTTTTTATATCTATTTCTTAATGGCTGAATCTTGCTATGCAGCCTAGGCTGGCATGTGATTTGTTGTGTAGCCCAGACTGGCCCAGTAGAATACTGATGATGTTCTTTTCTTAGACTCCTCAGTTCTGGAATTATAGATGTGAGTCACTACTGCTAATGTGTTTATTTCTTTAAAAAAAATTCCATTTCAATTTTTTTTTGGATTACAATATTTTTAGGGAGTGTGTTTCTTTATTCATTATTAACTAACCCAGGAAGGTCAGTTTTACAGAAGCAGAGCTTTTGTTTATTACATGGTAATATCTCTTCATTTTAGAAACACCTGATTCTGAATAAGCTTCAGGCACCTCTGTTGAATGTGGGATGAATGAGCAGTTGGTTCTGTTGCCAGATAATATGATGGGGAATCTTCTGTCTCATTCTTGCAGAGCTTTTCACAACAGCTTCCTCATTCTTACCAGACAAAAGGTGTTGATAATCCTTCTTTAGAAATGTTTTTTTTTTTTTCCTGGTATTTATCATTTTCTCCTAAAAGCAATATTTTAACCTGTCCCTACAAATCACAATTCCTATACAACTTAATGTTAGGATTTTGATTCGGTGCCATTTCTGCCTACATATCTGTATATTTCATCTTATTAGTAGGTAACTAACTTTTTTTTTTCTTGAGACTAATGTTTATATATGGCTACCACAGTTCAGTTACTACACCAATTCCCAGATACATGACCTAGGCAAGAAAATTACAAAATCTTCAAGATTAAGAAATAAAGCACCACCTGTTATATATTAATAAAATTAAGTCATGAGACAGCTTGAATAAAAGAAGAAAATATAATTTATCGATAATGAAAAGTGGTCTTTGTGTTATCGCCCTTCACTTCACTTGACTTGACGTCCCTTAAAAGTTTGTCTTCCTTACTAGGGACCCAAGCATGGGCTTTCTCTGGCATGAACTCAATGGCAGGTTATCTGATCACCGTCCCCTGGGGGGTGCAGCCCCGACAGGCCACAGAAGAAGACAGTGCAACCAGTCCTGATGAGACAGATAGGCGAGTGTCAAATAGAAGGGGAGGAGGACTTTCCCTATCAGTGGACTAAAGAGGGGAGGGCATAGGGTGAGAAGAGGGAGGAAGGGTGGGTTTGGGAGGAGATGAGGAAGGAGGCCACAGCAGGGATATAAATTGAATAAATTGTAATAAATGATAATAATAAAAAAGTAAAGGAAAAAATGTTCACCTTCAAATTTAGTTGTAAAGTGTTACTGAGAATGAAATGAGGTAAAACTTAATGAAGTCATCACAAAAAAATAATCACCTAGCTAACAAATTTTTTATGCCCTAAATGTTATATATGTGTATATCTGTATGTATGTATGTTTTCATTTATGGAAAAGAAATGTCGGAGAAGTAACACAATGTGATGCTGATTGACACTGTTTAACATTTAAATATAACTCTATTTTTTTTTCTGGAAAATGATGAAAGTTTAAGCAAAGGATTATCAGTAAGGAGAGGGGAGGACTACATTTTGTCCATCTCAAAATGTGCTTATGTTTAGAATGAAACATTGAGGAGGTGATTTGCATTAAATTAGGTAATGGGAGAGAGTACCTATTCTTAGTGGAGTGTTGCTATGTATTTTTTCTCTACTTTTTAGAAATCCATGCATGTATAGAATGATATATGATCATATTTATCATTCATTTTCCTTCTCCAACCCCTCCACACAACCATTCAGTAAAATGTGTTTCTAAATATTTTACTTTTTCTTTTCTTTTCTTTCTTTCTTTCTTTCTTTCTTTCTTTCTTTCTTTCTTTCTTTCTTTCTCTCTCTCTCTCTCTTTCTTTCTCTCTCTCTCTCTCTTTCTTTCTCTCTCTCTCTTTTCTTTTCTTTTCTTTTCTTTTCTTTTCTTTTCTTTTCTTTTCTTTTCTTTTCTTTTCTTTTCTTTTCTTTTCTTTTCATAACATACTAAGTCCAGTTAGAGTTGCCCATAAAAGCATGTGGGTGAGGCGACACAAGGAAGCAAGGGAAGCATGCCAGTGGACGTAACAATATTCTCAATAAAAGAAGATTTTTCTTTCTACTGACAAGTTGTTACCTATAGCACCCATAAAAAAGCAATCTTAGAACATCATAGGGGTTCAATTTTAATTTACTATCATTTATTTCTTCCTCAAGTTCTCTCTGGATCTGTTTATCATATTCTTTCTCTCTCTCTTACACACACACATACACACAGAGAGAGACATAAAGAAATAGGACATTGCTTGGATTTTCAGCCTCAATAACTGCAAAATGATTTTCTATATTTTTTCCCATCAAATTTATAATATTCTTATGTCATCCTAAATGAATAAAACAGCCTTCTAAGCTAGTGTTGAGCTGTGAAATTGCATCATACACCCTATAAAACTGATTTTTGAAGTAGAAAGTACAATAGAGCTCTTGTATTTATCTTTCAACAAAACTGAAATGGTGATTGGAATTTTGAACTGTTTGTTTTACAGTATCTCATGATAGCATTTACGTTTTCTGTCAGCATTTATGGAGCCCAGAGTGTGAGCTACCCAGAATTTCCACATATAAACTAATCTATGTTTTTATTATAATGCTAAGTGCTTTATGGGAAGACAGAATATACCTGTGGGAAGCATTTTATGAAAATGTTCCCAACCTCGGTGTTAGAATTGGAAAACATAATTAAAGTGATTGTTCAAAGCATAAGCAGTTTATCACCTTTACGCTGTGTTTTTAAAAGCGCTGTTCCTATGAGGGCCGTGTTTTTGCTGCAGACTGTGTAAATACGCTGCTTCTTGCTTTTCTTTTGAATCTTACCTTACTTTCCATTTCAGATAGATTCACTAACTTAATACGATAATTAACACATTAAAATATTGGGAAGACTGGATTCTGCATGGGAGGAAAATTGATGTATGAGGAGATGGTGCTCAGCTGTGAATATGAGTAGTAATATCTATAAGAAGTGTCACCTCATTGTATGTTATGCATAAGCTCCTTATATAATGGGAGCCAAGTGGACATTAGGACTTTCAGGTCAATCATATATCATGTAGTTGGGGATATATATATATATATATATATATATATATATATATACTTTTGATTATTTTTGTTTATGGATGTTGTTTGTATAAAATAATAAACTGGTCTTCGCTATCAGACTAAATGTGCTGATGGAATGATATAGCCTGGAGACACTCTACCAAAGAAAGTAACTTTGCTTAGATGCTCATTAATGGTAATAAGATTTTAGTAAATCTGCCAAAGAAATGGCTATAAAACTATATATTCTTGATAGTAA
The DNA here is from genome assembly GCA_010120015.1 of Rhombomys opimus. Classification (NCBI taxonomy): domain Eukaryota; kingdom Metazoa; phylum Chordata; class Mammalia; order Rodentia; family Muridae; genus Rhombomys; species Rhombomys opimus. The sequence continues at coordinate 825,379 of REGO01000535.1, forward strand.
GTAACGAATAATTCTAAATTGACCTTATGTCAGAATAAAGAAGGCAATGTTTATTTATGAAATCCTTTTAGATTTTTCAGTCTTTCCTGTCTTCAGCTGCTCTTCTCCCTACTTCTGTCTTTCTAGGCCTGTCATGACTTGACCTTCACTGAGGTTTAGCAACAGCACCATCATTGGCACAGGTGGATAACTACACCTGCAGTAGAAACGTTAAAACACGACAGAAAGGGGAAAAATTTTCAAGTAAAACAAAACAGAAAGCACAGAAAAGTGAAACCACTAACAATCCATTTTTTTTAAAGTGAACATAGATTGCATTTTAGTCAGACTACCCATTAAGGTAGCAAATGGCCAAGAGCACAACTTAAAAGGAACAAAGGCTCATCTTAGCTCCCATATCTGGAGTGTCTGCTGGCTGAGTTGTTCTTGGGCCATGTTGTGACAGAATGTCATAGCAGAAGGGCATGGGGAAGCATCGTGGTTCATCTCATGGTGGTCCAGAAGCAAACAGCAGAAATAAGAAACTGGGGTTGACAAAGCACCTTTCATTTTGACGTGCTATCCTCAATCAGGCCTCACGCTAAAATTTCAAGCATCTTTACAAATTTTATCTTGTCCTGAAGAACCCACAGCATTTAACACATGAGCCCGCTGGGAATATTCACTTGGAAGGAAAAGGAAGCCCAGAGAGCAGCTAGAATGTACCCCACTAAAGAAAAGAACAAGAATATCATATACTTAAAAGAGAAAGTCAGAAATGAAAGTTTCTTGCAGGGTAGAGAAACTGCCCCTGTCCCATTCACCCAAAGAACACAGGACATGCGCAGAAAATATGCACAGGGGTTGAAGGAAAACTGAAGGAGGACTACGCAGGCTTCCAGTGTCATATTTGCTTTTCTTAACATTCTGTGGTACTTATTTCGAGAGTAGGAATCATTCTTCAGAAGCTAATTCCTGAGACGGTCAAATCTCGATTTCCCTGCTTCTAAGGAGATGTGACAGAGTACAGAACAAAACTAGTTCCTGGTTTTCAGTAGTTGGGGACGTTACTAAAGAAAGAAAAGGAAAAGAAAGAAGGTTACAGATAGAAGCCTTATGGCACGGACATGCCAAGAAAACAATGGAGCCATCTTTGCCCCATGAAAAGAAAAGAAGGTATAGGAGTCTCGTGTTAGGGCGATAGACAACCAGGTTGGCTTCGTAATAGTGCTGGAGGAGTATGCTTTGGCTACAAGCGTGAAGGTTTTACAAGCAAATTATTACAAGCGGTCTCAGTCTTCAAGCATAGGCTTTTGAAATTCAACAGTGACTTCTCAGTACAAAGACAATTACCAAAATTTTGCTGAGCTGCCATGTCTGAGGGGGATGTGTGTGCGGGGGCCATTCGACCATCTGAATCGATAGGTAACTAAAGATCAGAGGCTCTTTCCCTGGAGGACCCAAATAGAAGTTGGGAACAAGAGCAAAAGGGTCTAACATGTGGAAAGGGCACGCACGTGGAACGTAATGGCAGGTCAAAGGAACTGAAGCTCTTCATAAACATTTAGCAATGCAGTCTTCAACAAATCTGTATGTGCTACCCCCCCCCCATGGCTAAGTGTCAATTCTTCCCCAAAATAACTTAAAACTGAGATTAGTGACTCCTGCATACTGCAGAGGGATATACATGAAATGATTTTAATAACTGCAGTACAAACTCCACAAAATTCACACAAATACATGGTATTATATGCCATACATTTAAGTATGTACTCATTTCTCTGTCTACTCATTTATCTCTCTACAGGAGAGATCTTTTATCTCCTTAAAAACAAGTTAAGACAATCTCAAAGTACTGAAATATAAAGGCTAAAGTCCTGCATGTTAAGACATATAATCTAGATATTTGAAAGACAAATTAAAAATGATGAATTGTGGCAGAAAAAAAATAATTTCAAGGAATCCATTTAGCAAAATAGCAAAGCAGAGAACAGGACATTTTGGACATGTTCAAAGACATTCTTTATGTTTTGAATATTTGGACAGATGGAGGGGAAATGATCACAAAGACTGGATATTTCTGGGACAATAAATGCCTTCATTTGGGCATAAATTCATAAATCTCTGAAAATTTAAAGATGAATTCACTTCATTACTCTCATCAGCTAATTAGGGATGGTGCTATGCTCTTTAGAAGAGAATTAGAAAAAAGTGAAGACACTTGGGTACAATAGTTTCAACTCATACAAATTATTTTCTAATAGCAAATTCTGCACTGAACCACCAAAGCCAACCTCCCATATGGCATCCTACTGTGTTGCACAGATGTCCTCTAGTAGCAAGATAAAACTCAGAAGCACCATTGCTACTACTACATAAAGACATCATTACCTTATAGGAGACAACATGAGAGCTTTCTGACTCCTTCTCTTCTTGCCTCTTCTAAAAGGAAAGATGCTTTGAACCCAAATGCCAGAGAGTAAAAAGCAAATCATATTCCGATAATAGTCCTTCTCAGCATGAAAATTCCCCATTGGCTATAAAATAAAGGACACATTTCCTAGCTTGACATTCAAGGATTGTTAATTTCATCAAGGAAAGTAAGAGTGATTTACCATAAAACCCTATAAAGTAAGATTTAAGTTTTATTAACCTTATTAATTATATATTAATATGTAATGATAAATTTTCAAAAAGAAGCATCACAGTGAAAATCATATAACAAAGAGATGAAAGGCATGGGCTATTTAATTAATACACAAAATAATGAAGTCTAAGATAACATACTAGCTAGTTGTTGGTGAGTTCATAAAGAAGCTTTCTTGAGTGAAATAATTAAATAAACAAATACACCTACTATCAAATTTGCTATTTGTGTAAATGCTTCCACCATGGACATTTAGAAGTAACCAACAGTTTAATAGCCAGTTGAAATATAAAAATTGATTAAATTCAAGGCAACTCAAATTTACTACCAATCAGATGAACATACATAAGACAAAACTGGTCAATTTCTTTATTCTTTATAATATTTACTTTGTGTTTTTACAATTGTTTCAATATATTAGTTCTATATTGCACTATGTCTCCATTATGTAAGTTTGATGATATATTATAAAGAACTTTTGTACATTACTATTTTAAACTAAGACCTAGTTATAGTATACACACACACACACACACACACACACACACACACACACTTCCCTCACAGATTTGAAATTTGAAGAAGTTAGAATAGTGAAATTTTAAAGCTTATACATTTTATGTTATATATCCTGTGATCATCAAAGCAGACATCAGAAGGAACAATAACAAACCTGTGATTAAATTACAGAATATCCAAAGAATAAGTGAATATATGAAGTTGACATTGGACTAAAGCACCCATGGTTCCTTATAATTCTAAATTAATTCAGATGTAATCTCTATCAACTTGCCTTTTGAAATTGCTGGGAATTTTTCAATTCATGGAAAAGTTGAAAGGAGTTTGCTTTGAACAGAGAGCAGAGATTAAAACTGAGAATTAGTTAGTTGTTCTTTGTGTCTTCCTTTCATTTCCAAGAACTTATGAGTCATATGTATATTATTTATACTTCCACTTGAAGGTTTTGGGAGCTCTGGGTGAGAGAAAGTGAACTTGTTTACTTGGTTAATAAATAGCATTCGAGGATAGCTTTAGAGGTATATTTCAAATGGGTTCAGCCTCTGGATTATAGCTTTCTTTCTGCTCATTACCTTTCAAAGGATCTTTCAGTCTCTTGTACTAATAACAGTGATTAACAAAGAGGAAAGGTGTAATTTTAAACATACCCCACTCTTCCTTACTTTTTTTTTCAGTTTTAGTTTTGAGTAAGATTTACCATGCTATGATTTGAATACGTTTCATGTGTATCTCCAACTGTTTCTATGCTAAGTTTTGACAGCCCTGCCATGATCATGCATGAAAGGTTGTAAAACTCTGTGATGTTTGGAGGTGTTGCTTTTAGAAGCTAGCTAGAGGAGACGAGTTATTAAGGTGGAGGCTCCATGGCTGTACACTGTTAGTTTTGTAAGAAATGGAAGAGAAAGAGAACAGAAGACAAAAATTCTGGGTCCTGCCGTATGATGCCTGGATTCAGTACAGGACGTGGCCAACAAGATCACCACCATTTCAGATCTACAGACAGTCTTAGCTCTGCACAAAACTGTACACAATTTTAGGTTCTCTGTGCTACTGTGTTATTATCAACAGAAAAACAAATGAATAAATACCACAGTAGGATGCAGCTAATAGTCAAGTTACAGAAAAAAAGAAATAATTTCTAAGAAAAAGACATGTGTTCTGGTAAGTGTTGTTGTGTTATGGATACATCATTGTGTTAATTTGAATTGATGTTTAGTAGGGTGATATTTGGGATTCTATGTAGACATGAAGATGGTTTTCTGAGTTGAGCTTTCAGACAACCCCTATGCTTTTATATTAAGCAAATTCCCAAGTTGTCCATATAAGTGATCAAATCATTTTATTAGATTGTGAAATAAAAAAACTTAGATTCAAACTAATTTTGAGTGTAAAGTTATAATAACAATGTTTTGATTTTGTCTTTAATGACATAATTATTATATCACAATAGAAAACTATTGATTTGAAAATGAGTGACTCCTTTTTACTAGCAGCATAAATTGTAAAAATTTAAAGTGATATAAGTTAATTTTATGTAAAGAATCAATATATTAAACACAATTATTTAACTGTATTTCTAACTTTTAACAAATGGCAATGTTAAGGTTAATGTCATTTTCTCATTATTTTCTGTAAAGAAGTCATGGCATACACGCTAAATTTGGAGAAATAGTGTTGTTAAGGTATAAGGCATATGAGCAAAACTGGGATAAATATTAAAATGTATTAATAAAAAGCTGTGTTTTTAAATTCTTCCAGAATCTTTCTGTTCTAATTCTTTCCTTTGTGTGATTTATCTGTTTATTTTCAGGATCTCTGCAGACACTCTACTGCTCTTTTCTCCTGATCTCTGACTTCATTTCTGTTCTCAGATTTACATTGTTTTTTTTTTTAATTATACATGTCACCTTGAGTTTTACTTTAACTGTGTCTCATGTATTCTTTTTTTTAACTTTTTTATTTTTTATTAACTACACTTTATTCATTTTGTATCCCCACATTAGCCCCTCCTCCTCCCCTCCCGATCCCACCCTCCCTCCCCTTTCTGCATGCATGCCCCTCCCCAAGTCCACTGATAAGGGAGGTTCTCCTCTCCTTCTTTCTGATCTTAGTCTATCAGTTCTCATCAAAAGTGGCTGCATTATCCTCTTCTGTGGCCTTGTAAGGCTGCTCCCTCCTTAGGGGGAAGTGATCAGAAAGCAAGCCAATCAGATTATGTCAGAGGCAGTCCCTCTTCCCATTACTATGTAACCCACTTGGACACTGAACTGCCATGGGCTACATCTGTGCAGGGGTTCTAGGTTATCTCCATGAATAGTCCTTGGTTGGAGTATGAGTCTCTGGGATCTTATCATGTCTACTGAGGTCATGATTTTGACTTTTACTTAGCTCTAATTTGTTTATTTTGACATTATTTATTTTTTTTTTTTTTTTTTTTTTTTACTTCTTGAAATGATCATGGAAAATTTCTCCTGCTATTCACAGAATTTGAGCAACCTTTAATTATATTTCTACTTTGATTTTCTTTCATATAATTTTATTTAAGTGAATTCATCTCTAACCATAAAAGTCACTTTTGATTGATTATTGGGAGGAGGAGAAACACTTAGGGACATTGTTGAGTCTTCACACTGATGGACTGTCCTCCTGAGAGGGTTTTGTTCGATTCCAGTGTGAGCTTGTTGTACTAACTCTATGCTTTATAGGACTACTTTGTTTTAGAAATTAAGGTTATTAGAGATTGCTCATTCACTTTTGTATTCACATAAGTGAATACAATTTGCCTTAAGCACTGTAAGTAGCTATATGGTCCCTTGAGGGGAGGACAAAAAACAAACAAACAAAAATAACAAGATTTTTCAATACCACACCTCTCTCAGCAGTCCATTGAGGTCAATTATTTGTTAGACCTATAGTTTAGCTTCTGAGCCATCCTAACTATAACCGTAAAACACCCTGGGGAGGCAGAAATGTTCCAGCTCCTACACTGAGCTTGCTCCCTTGGCCTCAGCTCCTCTTTATAAGTATAGCTTCTTCAGTTTCTCATAGGAAGACTGATTAATTATATCCTTGCACATCTTCTAATGATTCTCAGCAGGAAGTCTGGTTGAATTATTTGGTGTTCATTACAGGAGTGAAAGATCAGAATAAGTCATTAGTTCTCATTTTCTTCCCTTTCTTTTTTTTTTAACATAAAAGCAGGATATGCACACACTTACACAACTTCTGATGAGTACGAATATATGTACAGCTCCAGCTAATGTTTACTAAATTCTGCATGAAGATTAAGTCAAAGAAAAGCTATTTTCAGTAATATATTTTGGGTATATTGAACTATTTCAACGAAGGTAATTAATCTGCATCATTATTATCAGTTGTAGAATACTTTATAGCTCTTACAAGTACATATTAACTTTTAAAATCACACTACTTTCAGATTATAATTTATGAAGTAGGTAAAAATTAGGCCCTATAGAAAAAAATGTTTTCATTATGCCTGATGTACAAATGCCAATAAGCAAAAATAAAACAGGGTAAGGTTTTTTTTGGGGGGGGGTTGTTTTTTTTTTTGTAAATTTTGCTTTTTATAACTGTCTGCAATGACAAATCGTTCTCATAAATAATATAAAGCATTACTCAATTTTAAAAATCTACCCAGTGCTCATAATAGTTTAATTAACAATCATAAGCAACCTACAAAGTAGAACATACAAAGGAATAATGATTTTGTCAACAAGCTAAATACATTTTAGCAAGTCTTTGAATGAACAGCTAGGATAGCTTTCCAAAAACCTTAAGTTATCTGATGGTTAGGTCTAAGTCTGTTATACTTTATTCTTCACTCAATTTACAAGTCGTAAATTGCATATACAACTTTGATAGCCCTCTAGTTCTCTCACCAAAGATATCTTGTCGGATTCTGCACATTAGTCTTGAAGAACAAATTTATAACTTAACACTCAGATCAAATTCCTCACCCTGGAACAAATGTATCATTTAGAAAAAACACAAAACCACATTCAAGTTTCAGCCGACTTCCAATCATTAAAATAATCCAACTTTCAGCCAGCAGTTAGTATACATCTCTAAGTAACTTAGGCAGAAGACCATGAAATTGAGTTGCTACTTTGAAATGCGAGAGTCTTTGCATCTAATGTAAACAATATGAAGAGTAAAATTCCTAATTAACTGATTTCTGACTTTAACATACTTGTTATTTCCGTATACTCTTTATTATTGTGAAAAAGAAAACTCTGGCATAGTGAAATATTCTGCTGTCATAATCACAAATGCATTCTGTAGGTTGTACCATGACAGCCGGGCACTTGATTTCATGTGCTATGATTATGAGAAGAAATGTGGGTGATGTGTACGTACACTAGATAAGTTCATTTACCTTTTCTTATCATCAGCATCTCTCTGACTTACCTAGGTCTAAAAAGATAATGTAGAACCTAATATTTCAAGGAATCAGAAAACAGAAAGAGACACTCCTGGATGTTTATTCAATATCCACACTCTACCTTTCTTAGTAATACAACACTGTAGTAGACCCATATAGTACATTAAAATACCCATACACCTGCCGTTACTGACAAAAGTATCACAATTGGACTTAGAGATGTTTGAGTAGTTATCTACCTTGCAGAAATTCCAGTTTTGTTTTTTCAGAAAAAAAAATATGGATAGTAGATTCAGCCCTTTAACCTGGTCTTGCTCTTTACCTTACATATAGAACAGATTCTGAAGTATGACATGCCCTGGCCAAGGGATGGTGCATGATGGTGAGATTGCTTGATGCCGCCTTGATCAGTTATAATCTGGTAGCTCAGTATTTAAGTGGTTCCCTAGTAATTGTTTCTGACATGAACTCATGAGCTTCCCCTTCCCTTGAGGGAGGAGCAGCCTTGCTAGGCCACAGATAAGGACATTGCAACCATCCTGAAGATACCTGATAAGCTAGGGCCAGACAGAAGGAGAGGAGGACACCCCCTCTCAGTGGACTTGGACGGGAGCAGGGAGGAGATGACTGAGGGAGTAATTGGGAGGTAAAGAGAGTGGGCTACAGCTGGTATACAAGTGAATGTATAAAATTATTTAAAAATAAAATATTAAAAAATAATCTGATCTGCTTTTCTCTGGAGCAAAATACAATGTTGTTTGGAAAGTCAGTCTAGCCTATTTCAGGAAATTGAGTATTTTTTTTTTACTATTGCATTCATAATTAGCAGAGTCTTATTGACAAAACAAAATTATGTCTTAGTTGAATATTTCATAAAACTCTACTGTCTGTAAACAGTGTTGGTGGTCACTTATTTACATGTCATTAACAATACAAACTCGAAACACTAATGTAGAAAATATTATAAAACCAAATATATTTTGAAGAAATCAGCAAAGAATTGACCTTGAGGAGACAGCACCCTTTTGTGAATAATAATGTAAACTCATAATACCCTAACGGGTTCCTCCCTCTTTGTACCCTTCTCATTCCTGCCCCTTAGAACATTAGTGCCCTTGATTTTCTCATGACTTAACAACAACTTCATTATTTGTTAACCTATCATTTATTGCTCAACAGATTTAAAATGTACATTATCCACTTTTACCAAATTTAGTGAGGACTTTGCTACCAGTAAACCCGGTCTTTCTGACTGTCATGCATTGATTATTGTCCTGCTTCTATTATTTCTTGATCAAGTGTAGTCTGTGCAATGCTGATAACTAAAGATATTTCTAGATGATAATCTGATTATGTAGGAAACCACACTCAAGTAGTTTCCCACACACTCATGAAACTGAAATCTACTTTCTGTTTGATTTTATTGAAATTAAATTGTAATTTAAGCACTTTAGTAATATGAATCTTTTCTTTTTCCCACCATTTGCCTGCAAATTCGATGATTTCCTTGTTTTTAATTGTTGAATAGTATTCCATTGTATAAATTCACCACAAATTAATATATCCCATTCTTCAGTTCAGGGATATCTAGGTTGCTTCCAGATTCTGGCTGTTATGAATAATGCTACTATGAACATAACTGAGCAAATGTCCTTGTTGTATGGTTTAGCATCTTTCAGATATATGCCCAGGAGTGGTATAACTGATTCTTGCAAGAGCTCTAGTCCCAGTTTTCTGAGGAAGCACCAGAATGATTTCTAAAGTGGTTCTGTGAGGTTATATTCCCACCAGCAGTGGAGGAGGGTTCCCTTTTCTCCACATCCTCTCCAGCATGTGCTGTCATTTGAGTTTTTGATCTTAGCCATTCACATGGATGTGAGGTGAAATCTCGAGGTCATGTTGATTTGCATTTCTCAGATGATTAACACATTGGTCATTTCTTTAAGTATTTCTCTGTCATACATTATTTTTCTGTTGAGAATTCTCTGCTTAGTTCCGTACTCCATTCTTATTGGATTACTTGGTTTGTTGCTGTTTAATTTCTTGAGTTCTCTGTATATTCTGGACATTAGTCGTATGTCAGATGTAGGGTTGGTGAAGATCTTTTCCCAGTCGGTAGGCTGTCATTTTTTTCTGTTGACTGTGTCCTTTGCTTACAGAAGCTTTTCAGTTTCATGAGGTCCCATTTATTTATTGTTGGTGGGAACTAGGAAAGATTATCATGAGTGAGGTAACCCAGAAGCAGAAAGGTAATATGGTATATACTCACTTATAAGTGGATATTAGCCATATAATATAGGATAAACATTCTAAAATCTATAGTCCTGAAGAAGATAAACAACAAAGGTGACCCTCAAGAAGAGGCTGAAACCTCACTCAGAAGGGAAAAACAGAATAAACATCAGAAGGAGGAGACAACAAGGAACAGGATAGTTGCCTTCCACAGGTGGCATCTGAAAGATTCTACCAATCAGGATATCAAAGGAGATACTGAGACTTATAGCCAAACTTTGTGTAGAGTGCACAAAACCTTATGGAAGAGGAGGAAGATAGAAAGACCTGGCTGTGACAGGAATTCCACAAGGAGAACAACAGAAGCAAAAAAAGAAAAAAAAAAACCTGAGCCAGGGGGGCCTGCAAGGACCATGAATAGAGAGTATCTAGACCACCTGCCCAGAGGAAGCCCATAGGCTGATCAGTTTCCAAGCGGGTTCCCTAGTAAGAGGAACAGGGACTTTCTTGGACATGAACTCTGTGGCCAGGTCTTTGTTCACCTCCTGCTGGGGAGTGAAGCCTTGCCAGTCCACAGAGGAAGACAATACAACCAGCCCTGATGAGATCTGATATGCTAGAGTAAGAGAGAAGGAGAGGAGGTCCTCCCCTAAGAGTGGACTAAGGAAGGAGAAGAGGGGGAGAAGAGGGAGTGTAGGCGGGACTGGGAGTAGACTAGGGAGGGTGCTACAGCTGGCAGACAAAGTGAATAAATTTAAATAAATAAATACATCTGAAAAAGTAATATTAATCATAATATTTTTGTATTTATGATCACTGTTTTATTTACCACTGTTTTATTTAATCTACACTATGATATAAGTGGTTATGGACTTTGATTTTCTACCCCCTTTTCTAGGCTTGCTAACTACTTCCCCGAGGCCTTTTTTTTCACATAGTTATACTGAAACTGCACATGTATATCAGACAGAGACAGGAGGCACCTGCCTCACAGACCACTGCTAGAAGTCTTAACTCACTCTGATTGTGAATAGCATGCTTTTAATACATCTTGGCTGTTGCTGTTGTTGTTTCTCAGTCTAATATTGCAAGCTACCTAGTCTTCTCCTTTAATATATTTGTGATTTCTGATACTTTCTAAAAAATAGTTGAAGAACACTTTGTATATTTTCATTTACAAGGTTTAGAAACCTGAGTAAGTGTCTTAAATATCCTTCAAGCTCGTTAGTCTTTTGTAGAAAATATACAGAAGCCAGAGTAATATGCTTATCAGTCACCTAAAGCGTACTGTAAATACAGCCTAAGTTGAAACATCTTTAATGAAGATAGACTCCTGCTCTCTGTCTCTGAAATCCAGCTGCTTTGAGTCTGAGAATGGTGTGTAAAGGCTGAAAGCCTTTGTAGGTATGAGGTAAATAGGTTTAGCTGTACTGTAAGGAAAGCAATTTACAACAGCAAACCACTACTTCTTTTCCATTTTCTCTTTGGGGAAATAATTATAATCCATGCTTGTGATAATCACATTTTGTCACATTTGACAAAATATTTTTAAAAATAAAAGAAGAAAACTACAATTTCTTATTCTCTTGTGACTTCAAAAGTTTCTGTACAAGGCTGTGTCTAACACTTTTTCCCAAAATAAGGCAGGTCTCAAGCTGTGATGGAGCAATCTGTATTGTCCATGGTATTTGGGTATCACAGAAAGATAGGAAAAAGGGCCAGGAATAAGATACTCTCTTCCAGGGTATTTTGAACTCACATACTTCCTCCTTATAGGCCCTACCTGCTGTTTCAATTACTTTACAAAACTGATGTTCAAAAAAAAAAAAAAAAAAAAAAAAAGAATATGTCCTTAGACTAACAATTTGGTTATGATAGAGCCATCATGACCCAATCACTTCATCAAAGCCCCACCTTTATGCTGCAATGGGGATAAAAGCCCTAAACATAAAAGGTTTGGGTGAGTCATTTCATGGTAAAACTATTGCAACAATGACCATCAATATATAGTGACAATGAAAGGTCACATACTCTCTTCAAGTGTTGTTCTGAACAACACTTTTAAATATATATTTTATTTAAAACTCTCTGCCACCGTTCACATGTAACTAAATGTTTTTTTTTAATTTATAGTTAAAATATTATTCAAAGACTGTCAAGATTTTGCTTAGCATGCGAGAAGCCCTGTGTATGATCCACAACACTACACAAACGGGGCAAAAGGACACATATTCTAACCCCAGTGCTTCATAGATGAAGGCAGAGAGACCATGAGTTCAAGGCCATTCTAGGCTAGAGAAATTTAGAAAAGTAACTAAGAAAATATTTCCATACAAGTTATTTTTTTTAAGTTAAGGAAGATCATTCTCTGTACCTTCTGATGCTTTGAGCCTGTTTGTTGTTGTTGTTTGTTTGTTCCTCTGTTGCTCAGCCCCGTTGTTATTGTTGAAACTGCATTCTTGGTATTTTATCAGAAGCTACAGTTTTTCTACATTTTGTCACTGAAATTCATTCTTCCATCGCAATTTGGAAAAAAAATCACAATAAATTATAGTCCTGTGATAATTGGCATCATCTCATTTGGCTCACCAATGATAGAAACTTCTAATGGCCAAATATGACCTCATTTATGCTGTTTTCTTCCATAACACCAAATAAGTTACAATTCTTATTTATGTTGTTTCTGAATGGTTCTATAAAAGTTGTTTTAGTTATTAAAATTAAATACTATATTTTCTCTGTGTCTCACAATGTTAATTGGTTCTTAGAGAATATGTTTGATGGAAAAGTAAATGGCTAATTCCCTTTAATTAAATAAACAAGTAAACTCACCATAGTTAAGAAAAAATTAACATATCAAGAAGGAAGAGGGTCAAGAGGGTCAAGGAATAAACTTATATCTGGTCAAGTAAAGGAAATATAGACTTTGGAGAAATGTTACCCTTTAGCTACTTTTCTTATTTGTTTTAAAGCAAGTCTTCTTTAGGACTATAGATTTTAGTATGTGTATCCTATATTATGTGGCAAATATCCACTTATAAGTGAGTACATACCATGTGGTCTTTCTGCTTCTGGGTTGTATCACTCAAGATGATCTTTTCTATTTCCATCCATTTACCTGCAAAATTCATGATATTCTTGTTTTTAATTGCTGGTATAAATGTACCATAATTTCTGTATCCATTTCTCTGTTGAGGGACATGTAGCAGGAGCAGTGTCTGGCATGAACTCTGTTGCCTGCTCTTTGATCGCCTCTCCCTGGGGAGGTGGTCTTACTAGGCCACAGAGAAAGAGGATCCAGATAGTCCTGATGAGACCAGATAGACTAGGATCAGATAGTAAGGGCGGAGTTCCTCCCCTGTCAGTGGACTAGGGGAGAGACATAGGGAGAAGAAGGATGGAGAGTAGGACTGGCAGGAGATGAGGGAGGGGTCTACAGCTGGGGTATAAAGTGAATAAATTATAATTAATAATAATAATAATTTTAAAAAGCAAGTAAAGGGAAAATTTATTTTAGCTTGCAGTTTGAGGATATTTGGTGAGTCCATCATGGCTGGTGGGAAGGGCACAACCGTATGAAACTAGGATGACTGGTCATATTGTATTCACACCAGAATGCAGAGAGATGAATGCCAACACTCATCTGATTTTTACCCCCTTCTTTATGTCAGGAGCCTATCCAATGGGATGGTGTTATCCACATTCATAGTGCATCTCAGTACCCTTAGTTAAACCTTCTGGAGTCATCTTCACATGATCATACAGTGGTGTATTTTCATGGTAACTCCAGAATCCAATCACATTAACAATGAAGATAAACAACCACGGGACATAACTTCTATCTTTACCTGAACACAACCTTAAAACACAAGAGATGTAGTAATAGTATGGTCCATGAACCACAAAAAGTAAAAGAAACCAAGCAAAACATTTTTATTAGCAGTGGAATACAAAGGAGCCATAATTATAACAGATTAATGAAATCAGAAAAGTTAGTATGTAGATGCGAAGAAATTTTAAATTCCAATTTTAATTTGAGTAGAGAATCAAATGAATGCATAATTGCTTAATTAAATAAATTATGTTCTGTAGCTTTCATAACATTGCATATTTACCACCAGAATTGTTCTGCCCTCCTTCTATGAATTAAAGCAATGCAATTCTATAATATTTTGCACATGTTATTAACATGGATTTAAGGTACTGGTGACTATAGGATGTCACTTATTACAGTGTGCCCATCCATAGGTATTGCGTATACTCATGGAGGGGATTTGAAAAACAAATGCTTTTTTGGTGAATAATGATGTAGGAGACTATCAGCATATTCATTAGAAATTTGTTCAGACTAACTTTTCTTTGCTGTTTATTATCCATTTGCATTAGCATCTGGCAATCCCAGCAAAGCACTGGTTGTGTTAGCCGCACTCAGGTCTGTGATTATTTCCTCAGGGGCTGGGATTCCTACGAATCGACTCCCTTGATGCTTTATATAACTTACTTCACTTAGATTACTGCACCCTTATCCCTTCATAGTGCTTATTGTTTCCTTCATTACTGAAATAGCAGATGGGAGACTTCCTTTCTGTATCAAATGGCTCCTACCATAACCCTTCATGCAAATAGGTTAACCATAATGTTCACGATGGTTTCAAACGTATTTTAAATGGATCTGGGACCATATATTATCACATTTCTAAATATTTTAAATATAGACTACCTATTGCCTGGTAGTCTTCATCACTGTCATTTAATTCAAATGCCATTTTTATCATTGTTCATTTGAATGAAACTACAAAGAAAATACATTATTTTTTCTGATTGTTTTTATGTTTTGTGTTTTTGAATGTTGGTAATTTTACTGTAGTTTGCCTTTGTTCAACATTTTTAAGATCAACCTTTTCGCTCTTGCTCTGTTGTATTCTTACATTGATTTTATTAGACTCTTAGAAAAAATTCTTTCAATTTGAACTTACTTGCATCCCTTCTTTGTTCTTTCATGACTTCAACTGGAGGTGCACCTCTTTCTCTCATAATATCCTGTGAACACATTTCATTCCTTTCTTATGCTTTGTCTATGTCCAATTCATGTATACCTCCATGTACTGTACAGACTTATTTTCTAGTATGCTGGTATTTCTTTTCACTAGTAATAAACCCCTGATGAGACACACTTTTAAAATATTTTATGTTTTTTGGTACTTCTATTCAGCGTATAGATTTATGTCTCTAGAACTAGGAACCAAGTCTGCCTATAATTAGGCTCTTGTTTTCAGTTTCCTCGTCCAGTCCTTCATACCTCCTGGACTAGAGCATAAGAAAAGTCTAAGGAGTCATGGGATATCCAGTCCAAATATTTTCATTGGCATTGTTCTGAAATCTTGGTCTTTATATTCCAAATTATGGCGATAATATAAAAATTTCAATTTAAATTTCTGGAGTTGAGCACTCCTTGAAGAACTTCGGAGTCTGGCCTGATAACTAGGGCTGCCGGCGGGACGCTGTACTCACTTGTGGGAGGGAAGGGACAAATAGCAAGAAGTACTTTCATTTTCTCCACTTCTCCGGGGAACTGGAGCCCTGCAGCTCTGACTACCTATGCTGCTTTCCAATATCTTGACACGGCCATTGTCATATCTAACCCAGACTTCTTATTTACACTTTCAGAGAGCTACTGCCGGGGATATGCTTTTCGACAATAACTAGAAAATGAAATCCCCCGTGTTTAGTTTTCAATCTAGATTTCCTTTTCTAAGTGACTAGAGATAATCAACAATGACATTTAATTTTCTGAAAATTATTTTTCACCTTATAGAACATAAAAATAACTTTTTCAGGGTTTCAGTAAAATAAAAGCTAAATCATTTGTGGCACATGCCATTTTTGTAATTAACAATAAAGCTTATGTTCTCCTGGATAGGGGAAATCATTACAATGTATAATGAAAAAAGACACACCACCTGCATAAGTCAATAGTTTTCAAATTTCTAAATCTATTTAATAGTTCAATGATTTCAGTGACCTCAGTTTATTTCTAAGCTAATTACCATTTTGCTGTGGTCAAAAAAGATGTTTTCTAAATACCATAAAATAATGATATTTGCAGGTCATCTTCTATTGGCCTTTTTAAAAATTTTCTTTTACATCACCTTTGGCTAGATTTTTCTCAGTGCCATCTTCCACCATGTCACACTTAAGACCTGTTAGGTAAGGTAAGATTCAATAGGGGTGAACTGCTCTTTCCAGAGAATCTAAGGAGACTGTGACTTTTGTTTCAGTCTCCAGTTTGTATTTTTCTGATGACTTGAGGTAAGGTGTTAGCTCAGTGCTTACATTTCCTATATATTTCTACAGAGAAATAGGCATGATGTGTGAGTCAAGCTTCTGTTCCCTCATGGTGTTCAGAAGTTTCACTGTGAGACCCATATTCTTTTGTTATGCCATACAAACAGAATACAGACAGAATCCATGGCTGGCTTTAGGATGTGATGGGGACTCAAGCAAAGACTCCTAGGAGCAGAGAACATAGAGACTGAAGAGAACACCCACTAACTAGACTAGCCTCCTAGCAGAGGGAGAGGAACACCAACCCACTCACAAAATCTTCTACCCAAATTTTATCCTGCCAACTAGATGTTCAGGGATAAAGATGGAGCAGAGAGAGCAGAGATTGAGTGAATACCCAACCAATGCTTGACTCAACCAAAGATCTACCTTATGGGAGTGTGCCAACCCCTGACATTATGAAAGTGTCTCTTCTAAGCCTGCAGACAGGAGCCTGACAGAGTTGTCCTCTGAGAGGCTCTATCCCGAAATGCCTCAAAACAGATTCTGTGACTCACAGCCAAACATTGAGTAATACTTAGGGAGTCTTAGAAAAGTAGGAGGAAAGAGAAAAGGACGACAAGAGAAAAGGTGACAGGAGAGCCATAAGAAGACCAACAGAGCCAACTAACCATGCCCCATAGAAGATTGATGAGAATGAAGCATCAACCAAAGACCATGCAGGAACTGGACCTAGGCCTCCTACCAAGATGTAGCAGATGGACAGCTTAGGCTTCATATGAGTTTCCTAGTAAGGGAAATGGGGACTGCATTGGACACAGACTCACTTGCCAGCTTATTTTAATCACTTCTTGGTGGGACTGCCTTGCTGGCCCACAAGGGAAAGAGGACATATTCAATACTGATGCGAGTTGTTGAGCTGGGATGGATGGGAATGGGAACTCCCCTTTTCTGAGAAGGGAAAGTGAATACACAACAATAACAAAAAAAATAGTTAGACAAAAAATATTAAGCATGCCAAACAAACAAACAAAAAACTAAAGTGAAACTAAACACACACACTCACTTACACACGCAATGTATATTATCAATTAATTAAAGAAAATAGAAATTATGTCTTATTGTCTTTTACTTAAATTATATGACCAATCATAAACAGTTTTTCTTTTAAAAATGTCATGATGAGCTGTCGGTTTTCTGATACTCTATCAGTGAGAATTTTAAAATCTACAAATATGGTCAAAGGTTTAATTCAGGTCTTATATTCATATGTTTAAATTTTCAAGCTATGTCCATCATGATTTGTGGGCAATTAAGAACATTACCTAACTCCCCTTCTTTCTTATGATTCCCTGTACTCTGCCAAAGGTTTGGTCATGAGTCTTTGCTTTGAAAACACTGCTAGTTAGAGGCTTTCAGATGTGCTCAGTAGACCCCTGTCATGCGAGGAGTTAGTCTGATGGGGAAAGGATAGGAGCTCCACAAAGACCAAATATATCTGGGCACAGGGTCTTTTCTGAAACTGACATTCAACCAAGGACCATGTATGGATATAACCTAGAACCTCCGCTCAGATGTAGCCTGTGGTAGCTCAGTAACCAATTGGTTTCCCAAAGTGAGGGGAACAAGGACTATTTCTAACAGGAACTCAATGAAGATACCTGATAAAACAGGATCAGATGAATGGGGGGAGGTCCCCCCCTATCAGTGGACTTGGAAAGGGGTACAGTAGTGATGAGTGATGGAGGGAGGGACTGGGAGGGAATGAGGGTTCGGGGCACGGCTGGGATACAGAATTAATAAAATGTAAGTGATAAAAATAAAAATTAAAAAAAATGAAGAGTGTTAAAAAAAACAAATTTCAGTTTTCAAAACAAAAAATGGGTGGGTAATTACAATATCTACCTCATATATATGTTGTAATCATTAAATGACTGCGTTTATACTATTAAAAAAAAAAGAACATTCCCTAAATGAGTAGACTTATAAAAAAGAGACTAATAATCACTAAACAGAACATAAAAGCATGAAGCAGATCTATTGAAAAACTAATATACATATGAAATCAGGTATGAAAAGGCAAAAGAATGCACAAGATTTTGAAATGATGGTTAAGCCTCTTAAATGGTTCATATAGTCTGAACCCAGGGAAAACAGGAAAATTACTATTTTTCCTATATACTTTGAAAGATTATTTAGCATGAAGAAAATCCTGAACAAAATTTTACAATATTTTTTCTTCATTATTATTATTATTTACAATTTAGTCACTTTGGATACCAGTTGTAGCCCTTTCCTTCATCTCCTCCAAGTCCTACCCTCTCTCCCTATTCCTCTCCTATCCCTCTCCCCTAGTCCACTGATAGGGGAAGTTCTCCTTCCTTACTGGTTGACCCTAGCCTATCATTTCCCATCAGGACTGGTTGGATCCTCTTCCTCTGTGGGCTGGCTATGTCTCTTTACCAGGGAGAAGTGATCAAGGAGCAGGCAACTGATTTATCTTTAAGAAATATATTCTTAGAGACTGAGTCTATGGGCTACATCTGAGCAGGGGTTTTAGGTCCTCTTAATGCATGGTCTTGGTTGGGGTATCAGTCTCTGCAGGGGCCCCAAGCCCAGTATTTTGGCTCTGTTGGTCTCCTTTTGGAACTCCTGTCCCTTCTAGGTCTTTCTGCTTCTCCCTTATTTCATAAAATTCCATGCACTCTGCACAAAGTTTTGCTGAGTCTCAGCCTCTGCTTCAATACCTTGATCAGTAGAGTCTTTTAGAGCCCATCTGCGGTAGGTTCCTGTCCTGCTCCCTGTCTTGCTTCTGATATCTATGGCATTTGCCCTTGTGGATGAGGATTGACCATGTTCTCTAGGGTTTTGTTGTTTAGCTTTTTTTAAGGGAGCAGAGACTGTCTCTGACATGAACTCAGTGGCTGGCTCTTTGATCACCTCCCTCTGATGGGGAGAGCAGCCTTACCAGGTCACAGAGGAAAACAATGCAACCAGTCCTGATAAGACCTGATAGGCTAGGGTCAGATAGAAGGGGAGGAGGTCCTCCCCTATCAGTGGACTAGGGAAAGAGAATATGGGAAGAAGAGAGAGGGAAGGTAGGATTGGGAAGAGAGGAAAGAGGGGGCCATAGTGGGGATACAAAGTGAATTAATTGTAATAAATAATAATTAAAAATTTTAAAAAGTGAAAAAAAGAAATATATTCTTGTTGTTTAGAAGATTTTTATTCAGACCATTAAATTAATAATAACACTAGTGTCTCTCTTTATATGGACCTTTCTATCTGTATAAGAATTTTAATCTTGCAACATGGCTGCTTTGGCAAGGGATCATATCCAAAGACCTTCTAGGTCTAAGTGAGCTGGCTGGAGTGTAGACATGCTCTTAGTACACACCTTTAATTCTAAACAATGAGGTAAATTTGGTTTATAGAAGGAAGCAGGGATGCTTGAAAGTGACCTCAAACTGAGGGGGCAGACAAAGTGAAGAATCAGAGAAATATTTGACAGAATTGAGTCAGTGATAGGACAAGTTCAACTCTCATGAGAACAGGACAGAAAAGAGAAACTACATAAGAGCAACACAGAAGAGAAAAAGGAGTAACAATAGGGGCGATGTGATGTGTCAGTTTTACCAATATCGATTTACAGAGCCAGGTTTTAGAGAGAACAAGCTAGACACAAGTGAAGACAGAACCAGCTCAGAAACGAGAAAGAACCAGAGGATTACAAGAAAATGCTATGAGACCAAGCAGAACAAATTTGTGAGAAGCCAGGAGAAGATGGTTTGACTCATATGGCTTAGAGAGTAGTTTGGATGAGAACATTTGAGTTAACCCAGTCAGCAAGAAGCAAGAGTTAAAAAAAAATCCTAAAAAGGGTGAGCCTATTCAGCAATAAATCTCTGAGGATGAAACATTCTAGGCTTAGGTTAGCCAAGATGGCTGCAACCTGACACTTTCCAGGTTGGGATTACAGAAGATTATATTGTACAGAAACTAGAATCTCCAAGCCTAGACCTAGAGTTGGCTAGAACAGAGAAAGAAATACTCTGGGCTCAGACCATGCAGTGTGTTTGTACAGCTTAGGTACAACTCTTCTCTAATCCCTGTAAGTGAGGAAATTTAAAAAAAAAAAAGAAAAAAGAAAACATTTAAAATTGTTACATATTTCCCACTTCTTAGGAGAGCAACATAGCCAAAAAATTTGAACACAGGGATCTGTCCAGAGACTCATACTCAAACCAAGTACCATGCATGGAGATAACCTAGAACCCCTGTACAGATGTAGCTCATGGCAGTTCAGTGTCCAAGTGGCTTCCATAGTAATGGGAACAAGGACTGCCTCTGACATAAACTGATTGGCCTGCTCTTTGATCACCTCCCCCTGACCGGGGAGCAGCCTTACTAGGCCACAGAAAATGACAATGCAGCCACTCCTGATGAGATTTGATAGACTAAGATCAGAAGGAAGAAGAGGAGGACCTCCACTATCAGCGGACTTGGGGAGGGGCATGCATGAAGAAGGAGGAGGGGAGGTGGGATTAGGAGTTGATGAGGGAGGGGTTTATCAGGAGATACAAAGTGAATAAAGTGTAATTTAAAAAAGTTAAAAAAATTATTACATATTTTACCCACAAAGAGGCTGTTACTTTATCCCTACTACAATCATGTACTATATAAAACATCTATTTTTTTGGTCCCTTTCCAACCCTGAGAACAACATAAGAGATAGTGGAGTCAGTCTAGAGCTGAATTCATGAGTTTTAATTTGATGTCCAGCTTACATGCTATCCCAATTATCTGTAGCTGTAAGGACTAATTGCAAATACAGTTTCAGAAAGGAGCATATGCACGTATTATTTTAAAACTGTATGTGTAAGATTTTAATTGTTATGTCCATCTTTCTTCTCTGTTATTTGCGTGAATTCTTATCAAAATTTTCATATGCCTTGTCTTATATAGTTGGCTCTGTACTGAGGATGAGCGCAGAAGAAAGTGGTGAGTCAGAAGTAACATAATTTCAGGCACCTGTTTCCACAGTCTTCCTGTCACCTGCCATTCTATCCACACCCAGCAAATGTTTGTCAACAATGAAGATTCTATTCATCTTGCTAGCTTCATAAGAATAAAGTATATAAGAGCATTCTAATTTATTTATTTTTATTTACTATTTGTTTATTTATTGTGTGAGAGTTTGTATATGTTTGTACCACGTGTTTGTAGGTATTCGTGTAAGTTAGAAAAGTATGTCATATCCTCTAAAACTTTAAGTACAGGTATTTATCAGCTGCTGCATTTGGATGCTGGGAACTGAACTCTAGGTCTTTGGACAAACGGGGAATACTCTTAACTGATGAGCCATCTTTCCATCCTCCATCATTATTTAATTCTTTAGCTCTAGAGCTAAACTATTAGTCTACTTTCTATCCAAAAATTCCTAAAGTTTGACTTATATGCCACAAAGAGTCAATTGGAACTTCTCATTAATTTGCCTCCATTTCCTTCCCTGTTCTTTGATCATTCTGCTATCTCTATATAACACATTTAACAGGTACTGTGACAGGCGTCTTCTGTGAACTTCCTCCACACCCACTTATGTCAGGTAGTCTGCCCAACATTTTAGCTGATTATAATTTCACCCTAATGTGGCAATTATCTCATTTCACATGCAACTTTCTTGAGGTCATAGCACACTTTTTTTAATGTATTTATGTCACTTTGACAGTTGTGGATTTCCTAACTCACTTATGTTTTAAAAGGTTCTTTGGTTTATAGAACTAAAAACACAGCCTTTAGGCATCCTCAACAGCTGTTATACTATTTATCTTTACAGTATGCAAGAGAATAATTTTCACATCCTGATTTCAGTTTCCCTTAACTGACTTCTTCTGTACTTATGGTTTTCTCATAATCCTTGTCCACTTTAATTCTTGTAGCTTTTCCAGACTAGACAGTGTTGAGAAAAAGCAGCACTCATGGGGGACCAGCTTTCACCACATCTTTCCTCATATGGTCTCTCATTTGAGAGTTTTGTTTTCAAAGATAAGTTTTCCAGAGAGTGTCTGACAAATTTAGATGACAGAAAGAGGTAGCAAGTGCCATTGTCATTGTACTATCGTGGCTGACTGTGATCAATACAGCCAAGGTTTCATTGTCTTGAATTCATGCATGAAGACCTTTTTCTTGGTGTTCTATATCAGGACTGAGGTAGAAGCTCTTTCCTATATCTTCTCTGTCTAACTTTCAAAAATTTTATTTTAAAATATTCCACTACTTCTTAAAAGTCTATATGTTATGTTTATAATTTCCTGGTATAGCTTGCATCCTTCATATTACATCTTGCTTCTTAAAGGTCTATGTAAATTCTCAACTTGTATATCAAACTAATATGATATTTTAACTGTCAATGTCCTAACAATATTTGCTAATTGAACCTATCTCACTATATTCAAAATGCAGTGTAAATAACTCAACCAAGATTATACTCAGTCTTTTTGTTCTAGAATAAGTAAAATAAAATTACTGTGTTATTTCCACTGGTGACTGGAGTCCAAAAGTTAAGACTTGGACAACAGGCATATATGTCATGAAGGTTTCATGACATTAAGTTGTGAACTTGGTGGTGTTTGCTCTGGTATTTCTTTAAGAACCCATCTATTCTTGCTTTTGACCATAGTTATGAATTTCTGTTTCTTTCTTACCTTAGCATTCATATGTCAATCAAGTGAGCAATACATTATTTCTGGCTATTTAATTACTTATAGGATAGAATTCTGACCATCTGAAAATTGAGTTGGTGTGTAGGTATGTGTGTGTGCACATGTGTGTGTGGGTGTCTGTGTGTGTGTTTGTATTTTAGATCTCAAATCAAATAAAATCTTCACTTAAGATTTTATTTAATTCTTAACACATGTTTTGTGTGCATTATTAACTCTAGCTGAAAGTATCATAACCTATTTTGAAAGAATTATTTGAAGACATAAAAAATGCATTAAGGACCAGCTGTTGTATTGCTGGAAGCAATGCAAGAGGGTATGTGTGTGATAGGAGGAAACAGAGAGCTGACTAATTGTGTAACATTCTAACAGTAATTTTTTAACATTATGATAATTGCTATAATTCAAAGCAGGTTTAGTATTTACTTAAATACACAGGCCTGACTGTCATCAGTGCTGGGAGCAGGTGGTCACTGTAGTCATGGCTGACTGTAGACCATCGAGGATTAAGATGTAGCAAACACAGCAGGATGCTCACATGTTCTGAAGACCTGTGAAGGCTCTGGTCTTGTCTCCAGTATGAATGGACCATGTAGACAGGTGGTGGACTGGGCTTCCTAGTAGAAAAAGGGCAGAGCAGAGACCTCATGGTGAGACGTGTTCTCTTGGGCACCTCCCTCTCAGATTTAGCTACACCATAGGGAACTCCTGTAGGGCCCAAGGTCCCTCATACTGGCTCAGGGAAAAAAAATCCACCAGAATTAAGTCTGGAAGGCATAATGGAGCCAGTTCCATACTGTACCTAGAGCCATCTTAGAGCCCTTGGGGAAGAGCCTAGTAACCATGCGCAAAGGGGTGCAAGCACAAGAGAGGGGCGGAGCTGATCTGCACTTAAGAGCACACTTGGAACTGATGTTGAATATGGAGGTTAGGGAGGAACTCCTAAAGGATCTGGGTATGAATCATGAATCAGGGAGAGGACTTGAAACCATCATAGCCACCTCCCAACCAAGGCTGAAGTGAAGCCTTCGTCCCCACAAAGGAAGCCCTGCTTCCCTGACTTGTCTCCATGGAGTGAATGGAAGCCCTATTTTTTTAACTTTTATTAATTACACTTTATTCACTTTGTATCCCCCCATAAACCCCTCACTCCTCCCCTCCTAATTCCACCTTCCCTCCCCATTCTTCACGCATGCCCCTACCCAAGTCCACTGATAGGGGAGGTCCTATTTTTGAGTATTCTGGGTCAGTAACAGTGTTGTGTTACCAGTGGTCATGTTGAATAGTTGAATAGAATAAAAGGAATTAAATTAAAAACACAAACAAACAACAACAAAAGAGAACATGTGCTAGGGAATGCAATTTGGGGCAATTTTAACTTCAGCAAGTGGAATATTAGTATCATTAATAACAAATTTAAAACCAGAGTATAGGCTCTCAAGAGTCAAACAAATATATTAAAGTAGTCTTTAAGTTTCAAGTATTTCAAATATTTTGAAGTTTGTGTTTTAGTCACATGTAATTGCCCACACCCCATGGGTGACCTCACATCAAGCACATATGGGCAGCAGTAATTGGACTCCATGCACGATTAGTAACTTTAATGGTCATAACTTGAGTAATGTCAGGAAGGAAGAAAGGAATAAAGAGGACCAAGATATATTGCATACATGTATGAAGTTTTAAAAAATAATAATAACCGAAAGTCCAAACTAGAGAAAAATGAGCCAATTTATTTCATTGTTAGCTGTTTTGAATTTCATGTTAGAAAGTGACTGTGTAGAACTATGGCTAAACTACTAAGTCAATTCAGGCTGGGGTTCAGACCAAGACGTAACTTGTGGAGGAAGCCTAGTCTCTTTGAACACCATTTGCCAAGCCAAAACAAGTAAACATTGGAAAAAAAAAAAAAAAAAAAAAAAAAAAGATCAGAAAGAAGGAGAGGAGGACCTCCTCTATCAGTGGACTTGGGGAGAGGCATGCATGCGGAAAGGTGAGGGAGGATGGGATCGGGAGGGGAGGAGGGAGGGGCTTATGGGGGGATACAAAATAAATAAAGTGTAATTAATAAAAGTTAAATAAAAAATTTAAAAAAGAAGTAATACATAGATATTTCTATTTTAAAGATAAAAATAAAATTTTATTTGTTTATTTACTGTGGTTTCTATGAGTGAATGTGTGGTATCTACAGTATCAGTTTGGGGCTGTTGAATCTTTCTTTGCAACATCTGGGTTCTGGAAACCAAAATCATCTAATCTGCCATAGAGTCAACTATTTACAGCTAGTAAGGCATCTTGCCAGCCTGTAGAATTCTTTTCACTGTACATTAATTTCCAAGTTAATATTAAAGCTATTCTATGAAAAATAGTATCTGGCTCATGCATACAAGCAGAAAACAGAAAACACATGAGGAATTCTATGTAAACCATTGTTGAAACAGTCGCCCAACTGGATATTTCTTATCAACAGATGAATTATTCTGTACAAAGATTGCAGTACATCTTTTTCAGTTATTGAGTAAATGGGCCCCAGGGGACTCACCAAACAAATCCGGCTATTGGCAAGACTAAAGGTTGCTCTCTACAAACTGGCAGCAAGGCCCATTGCTAAAGAGAGTATTCACTGAACAGAAGAAGTTGAGCTGCTGCCTAGCATTCTAGCACAGTTTTTATAAGAACGTGCTCTGCAAGCTACCAGAAGAGAAATGTGAACACAAGGACAGCCACACGGCTGGGTCCACTCTGGTGTTCTGCCTGAAAGACATGCTGTGGCAATGGCTACACACATGGTGGAGTAACCAGCCAATGTCTAATTTGACTGAAAGCACACTCCAGGAGATGGAACCCGTACCTGACACTGCTTGAGTGACCAAGAACCAGAGACTAGGTAGCCCAGGAACCTAGGGTAAAACCAAATACTACTGGTCTAAAAAAACAAGTAAATGAACAACCAAGCAATAAAATAGTCTTAATGCCATTCTGCTGTATTGATAGAACAGGGCCTTGATCAACCATTATCAGAGAATCCTCCTCCATAGGCATATGGGAATGTGTAAAGATATCCACAGCTGGGCATTAAGCTGAGGGGGAGATAGCTAGAACACTAAAGCCTAAATAGAATACCTCTATCAATTTCATCCCCTAGGGAGTGAGGAAACCCTGCAGAAGAGAAAGCAGAAAGAGTGTAAGTGTCAGAAGAGATGGAGGACAGACAAATGCACACACACACAAACACAAACACACACACACACACACACACACACACACACACACATACATCCACACTCAAAAAGTTCTTCTCAGTCAAAATGAGCAAAGATCATATGAACTCAGAGAGACTGAGGCAACATTCACAAGGCCTGTGTGCATTTGCTTCAGGTCCTCTGTTGTCTATATTATGACATACATTTTACTGCTATTGTAGTATTTCTAAGTGTGTAAATTATGCTGTCTGATGCTTCTGCATTCTCTTGAGTTTTTCGTTTTCTTTTTGTTTGTCTTGTCAAATTTTAATGTGTTAGATTTTATTTTATCTTACTATATTTTAGATTATTATTAAAATATATCAATCTTTGTATAAGTTCTCTTTTAATTTTCAAACTCAGTTTTTAAATAAGGTGAAATTTTATAAATGTTTCTTTGATCTGAAAAACAAAAATAAAAACAAAAGCAAAAGAAATCACACAAAGAAAGTCTCATTGCATAGGTAAATTGTTGTAGGTGAAAGTCCGTATTTGAGGTTGAATTAGCATTTCATATTGACACCAGGGCTGGAGATGTAAAAAAAAAGAAATAAAGAATATAATCTGATCACTTAAGACAATAAAAATGAATCAATTTTCTGGTAAAGTCTTATGTTCATGGAGGTTGATCAACATTCATATTAATAACTTGAAGTGACTCACTGGACAATGAACAAAAATGATATTTACTCATAGATATGTGGAAGAACTTATTAACTCATGGTCACACATAGAACATTTCAAGTATATGTTTGAGCAGAAGAATTATATTGGAAAATTATAAAGACAGGTAGATTATTAGAAGCAATTGTAATACATATATATATATATATATATATATATATATATATATGCGCACACACACACTGGGCATTTCCCTTCATTTTCTTCCTTAACACATATGAATGCAGATGAATGAAGGCAACATAAAAATAAAAAAAAATTGAAACACATAATAAAAATAAAGCAGTGATTTATTATCAGAGTTATGAAAGCCCATAGTTATAATGGTTTGTTTGTTTCATTTGTGTCTCATTTCCTAATAGCCTATAGTTTTAAAAATAACATTATATGTTTTTAAACAACAGGCTATTTACTACGGGATATCGAATTGCATTGTTTGTACTGTGCTTTAGGCAGTAACTTATTGTGACATTACACAAAAATAATGCAAGTAACAACACATCACACAAGCATACACAACACAAATAAATGTGCATATTAATTTACATTCCTTGTATGACATGCATTTCATATTACATTTGCATGGGTTTTAATTGCAAACCATAACACGGGACTCTGAGAAGGTTCTCCATTATTAAAATCTGTGTCAAATGAAATACATATTTTCACTGTCCTTTTATTTGAACCTAAAGATGGTATTTTTCTTCTCTAAAATATACATTGCAGTGTTCTAAAAACTTCATTATATGTTGACAATTTCAGTGTCAGCACCTGAAAAATTTATATTTCTCTAGGAAAACTAATAATGATCAAGTTCATGTTATGTCTGTTATAAAACGACTACCTTTGAAAATTTCCACAAAGAAAATCAATTTCACTCAAGAAATTGTGCTGACAGAGCATTGAAAATGTCTGTAACACTGGCCCAGAGAAGCACAGGTGAGGATCAAAACAAACACTTCCTCATGAAGTGTTCTGAATACTGCAGTATGGAGAGGAACTAGGGTGAAGGAGGCTCTGAGAATATGGAGCCCTGAAGCTGGTTTTTGTAGTTATTATTAACTCCTTGAAAATCAGAGAAAAGGCCACTGACTAGATCACAGCAAAATATAACTATTTCAGAAAATAATATGTACCCAATGTAAAGATCACAGATAACATATGGAAATGTGTTGGGTTTGAAATGATAAAGATTTTGTGAGAAAGGAGAAATATGAATTTCTTTTTTTTTAAATTTTGGTCCTTTAAAAATTATTATCATTTATTACAATTTATTCAATTTGTATCCCGGCTTTGTCCCCCTTCCTCGTCTCCTCCTATTCCTACCTTCCCCCTTCTCCCCTTATGCCTCTCCCCTAGTACACTGATATGTGAGTTCTTCCTGCCATTCTGTTTGACCCTAGCCCATCATGTTTCATCAGGACTGGTTGCATTATCTTTGTCCAGGGCATGGCAAGGCTGCTCCACCAAGGGGGAGGTGATCAGAGAGGCTGTTACTGACTTCATGCCAGAGAAAGTCCCTGCTCCCATTATGAGATTTCACCTTATACCCATCAAAATGGTTAAGAACAAAAACTCAAGTGACAACATATGCTGCGGAGGATGTGGAGAAATGGGAACCCTCTCCATTGCTGGTGGGAATGTAAACTTATACAACCATTTTGGAAATCAATCTGGCGCTCTCTCAGAAAATTGGGAATAGTGCTACCTCGAGATCCATCTATACCACTCCTAGGAATATATTCAAAAGATGTTCAAGTATAAAACAAGGGCATTTGCTCAACCATCTTCGTAGCAGCTTTATTCATAAAAGCTAGAAGCTGGAAACAACCTAGATGCCCCTCAATGGAGGAATGGACACAGAAACTGTGGTA
Organism: Rhombomys opimus; assembly: GCA_010120015.1. NCBI lineage: Eukaryota > Metazoa > Chordata > Mammalia > Rodentia > Muridae > Rhombomys > Rhombomys opimus. The sequence goes on from REGO01000535.1 coordinate 853,962, forward strand.
CATTTACACAATGGAATACTACTCAACTATGAAAAACAAGAAAATCATGAAATTGGCATCAAATGGTGGGAACTAGGAAAGATCATCTTCAATGAGGAAACCCAGAAGCAGAAAGATATACACCGTATATACTCACTCATAGGTGGAAATTAGTCACATAATATTGGATAAACATACTAAAATCTATACTTCTAAAGAAGACCCTAAGGAAGATGCTCAATCCTCATTCAGAAGGACTAATGTGATAGACATTGGAAGCAGGATAAGACAGGAATCAGGACAGGATTCTAGCCTCTGAAACACTCTACTGATCAAAGTATCAAAGTAGAGGCTGAGACTCCTAGCCAAACTTTGAGCAGAATGCAGGGAATCTTATCAAAGAAGGGGGAGATAGAAAGACCTGGAGGGGACAGGAGCTCCAAAAGGAGACAAACAGAGCAAAAAACAAACAGAAACAAAAAACAAAAACAAAAACAAAAACTGAGACCTGGGCACCCTTCAGAGACTGATACTTCAACCTAAAACCCTGGCTCAGATGTAGCCCATAGACACATTCTCCAAGTGGGTTCCCTAATAAGGAATTTCTTTCACTTAAAATTCTTTCACTTCAACAAGCCCTCCCCCCAAAGAAAATTCTGATTTCTTTTCAAGGTTATAAAAATCTGAAGTTTTAGCTTTTTATGGTAGCCAACCATGCTTGGGGATACTGTCCTGCTTCAATGGCTGTAAAGGCCTGAATGATCATGGCTGCATTACACTGTTGTGAGACTCTAACCTTGCCTATACACCACAGGAAAACCAAGGCGACCAACACCAGAAGGCCTGCTAATGATCCCATGCCCGCCCATTCCTTCAGATGATTCATGGCTGCAGCAATCCATGATGATACTCCTGTGGCTACTCCTGAGTCCACTCTGGTAGAATTTGCCGTAACAATGGCCACTCTC